>CAHIKZ030005063.1:1790000-1842500 GCA_903632075.3 Acanthosepion pharaonis
TAATGATAATAATATTCATATTAATAATAATATTAATAATAATATTAATAATGATATGAATTATAATAATATTAATAATAATTATATTAATATTAATAATAATATTAATAATAATATTAATAGTAAAAATAATAATATTAATAGTAAAAAATAATATTAATATTATTAATAATAATAATATTAATACTGATATTTATATTAATAATAATATTAATAATAATAACATTAATAATGATATTAATTATAATAATATTAACAATAATAATAATATTAATACTAATATTCATATTAATAATAATATTAATAATAATAATAAAATGATATTAATAATAGTGTTCCACATTCTTGGATCTTTAAGACTTTGGAAATGTACAGAGTCTCCCCTGTGGTATTAAATTTCCTTAAGCACAGCATGGGAATGTGGAACACCAAACTATACCTTAGTCACACCGGGGGCACTGTCATATCCAACCGTCTGAATATCCGACGTGGAATCTTTCAAGGAGATTCTCTGTCACCCCTTCTGTTTTGTTTATCCTTAATCCCTCTTACACATGAACTGAACAACAGTAGCTATGGTTACAAAATAAATAAGAAAATATTCAATCACCTACTCTACATGGATGATCTCAAACTCTTGCCAAAGACGACAATGAATTGAAAGGCCTCCTCAATATTGTAAAATACTTCAGTGACGACATAGGTATGGACTTCGAATTAGATAAATGTGCAAAAGTAACTTTCAAGAAAGGTAGAATTACAGAAACACCCTTAATAGATTTAGATTTTGTCACAAAGATTAGGGAACTGGAGCATGATGAAGCTTATAAGTACCTAGGAATTAGCGAAGGAGATGGCATACAACACCCCCAAATGAAAGAAAAAATAAGAATAGAGTACTACAGGCGTGTACGTCTGGTACTAAATACTGAGCTAAACTCAAAAAACAGGATATCAGCCATAAACACATTGGCTGTCCCTGTGGTGCAAAACAGCTTTAATGTACTTAACTGGACCATAGCTGAAATTAAGCGAATGGACGCCAAAACGAGAAAGCTTCTCACTTGCTATCGCATGCATCATCACAAAGCTGATGTTGATCGTCTGTATGTGTCCAGATCCTAAGGAGGCAGAGGATTAGTTCAACTAGAACTGTCCTACAATGCTACAACAATTGGCCTCCAAAGATATTTGGAAACTACAGAAGACTGGATGATGGTATGCGTCAAGGAACATGAAAGTAGTAAGCGTCTTTACTCCGTAATGAAAGAAGCCAACAAATTAAAAATGAAGTTTCAAATGGGCGTAGAGATGCAACTACAGCACAATACACCGGCTGAAACTGCAAAATACCTAAAAAAGACAGCAAAGACGAATGCAACCGACCAGATACAGAAGCGATGCCAAGATAAACCACTTCATGGCCAATACTCTGCCCGTACCAAACAAACTGACGTAGACAAAACCCGTACCCATCAGTGGCTATGTAGTGCAGGGTTGAAAGCGGAAACTGAAGGTTTTATCCTTGCTGCGCATGACCAATGCTTGCTAACTAGGGATTATCAAGCACATATACTAAAATATTGTGTCAGCCCAAAATGCAGATTCTGTGATAAATATCCAGAAACGATTGATCATCTTGTATCAGGTTGCACGGAAACCCGACATGACAGAGTGGGCCAATATCTGCACTGGAAAATCTGCAACTTCTACGGGAAGGAAACTGAAAGAAACTGGTATGAACACCACTCAGACCCGGCTACGGAGATAGGAACTGTTACAATTCTATAGGACTACACAATACACACTGACAGAACAATCAAGGCCAACCGGCCAGATATCGTTATTAAAGACCACAAACAAAAACGGTTCCTCCTTATTGACATGGCAGTCCCTGCTGACTGCAATGTATCTTTGAAGATATTCAAAAAGTTGTCAAAATACAAGGACCTTGAAATAGAAATCTCGAAAATGTGGCATATAGGAACATCAACAATCCCTGTTGCAGTTGGAGCCTTAGGACTGGTTGGAAAAGATTGCAGTAGACTAATTGAAGGGATTCCTGGAAGTCCATGCCTCAAGGAGATACAAAAAATTGTTCTGACAAGTACTGCCCACACCTTACGAAGGGCTTTATCTATGTAATTTAATTTTTTTTTGTTATCTTTTCTTTTTTTTTTTTGTCAGTGGAAAGTGACATGACGCCATTTCTAACCTTAGGTCCCTGGGCAGGACCCGGAAAGAAATGTGTAAACGCCAGAAATCAAAGAAAATAATAATAATAATAATAATAATAATAATAATAATAATAATTATACCTCTCAGTGGTTACGTAGTACAGGATTAAAAGCTGAAACCGAAGGTTTTATTCTTGATACGCGGGGTTAATGCTTGCTATCTAGAAAATATGAAGCACATAAACTGAAAGATTGTGTTAATGTAAAATATATAGATTCTGAGATAAATATCCATAAATAATTGATCATTTTGTATCAGGTTAAATAGTATAAGCACCCAATGAATATAAAACATGACAGAGTGGGCCAATAGCGGCGATGGAAAAACTGCAAAATTTATGGAAAGGAAACTGCAAGGAAATTGTATGAGCATTACCCAGACCGGGTTAGGAGAGATATCAGCTGTATCCATTTTATGGGACTTCACAATACACACAAACAAACAAATCAAATCTAATCGCCCAGCCATCGTGGTCAAACATCACAAGAAAAAAATGTGTTTTCTTATTGACACTGCGATCCCTGCAGATTCTAATGTATATTTGAAGATCTTTCAAAAAATACCAAAATACAAGGATCTTGAAGTAGAAATTTTAAAAAAAATGTTGCACATGAGGACATCAGTAGTTCCGGTTGTAGTTAGAGGTGACCTCGAATTGATTGCTAAATGTTCAGAGAGACTCATTGAAGTTTCCTAATGAATAGTTACTACTAAAATTCTCTCTCTCTCTCTCTCTCTCTCTATATATATATATATATATATATATATAAAGAGATAGAGAGAGAGAGAGAGATTACTAATATGCACCTAGTACAAGGCCTGGGGGCGCACTCAATATAGAAGATTAATTTATGGTTGTATGAGCGTAAGAAAATGTAAGAAGTGCAGTTCACGAGGTTATCTAGCAAAGATAATGGTTATGACTAGACTTGAAGTGTTCAAGAATTCGTGATCAAAAAACCATCCAGTCTGCTGTCCAAGTGGAACTCATTTTTAATGGAATGGAAAAAAAATGATTATAATATATATATATATATATATATATATATATATATATATATATATATATATATATATATTGGTCGATTATGCGTTTTGCGAGAACACTTACTTCCTTTTGCAGACACCTACTAAAAGCTTATTTGTATTTACTCAACACCCGTCGAGTAAAAATATAATAAGTCGACCATGATTGCAGTATTTCGGGGAGAGCACATATTCTATTCAATTCTATTCAATTCTATCTATCTATCTATCTATCTATCTATCTACTTAGCTATCTATATATCTATCTACATTCCTTCTTCTCTGTCTATCTGTTCATACCTCTCTCAATCTATCTATCTATCTATCTATCTATCTATCTATCTATGTGTACGTGTGTGTGTGTTGGTGGGTATGATTACGTTTGTGTCTAACATGTAGCCAATCCACCAAGAGGATACTGACGTCGACAAATTCAATATTGATTATAAATATATTTCTTCACTCGAGGTTTGATTCCAGACTGGTTTTATCCCCTGATAATGAAGTTCCATACTCTTCAAAAAGATGAAAACATTTCCGTTTAGCATAGAGTAATAGGCTTGTATTGATGAAGAAAATTTTAAAAGATAAATCTGTATAAAAATAAACGTAACTGAACAGCTTCCGTTTTAGATTATTTACTACCCTCGTCACAAAATGTTTGATGGCATCCTCTTCACTCATCATGTATTATTCACATGGCTGCAGAGATTTCTATACAAACGATGTCGTTGATATTACAATGAGATCTATTCATAATCTCAAGATAGAAATGAATTTATCAATACAAATTAACGTATAAATATCAAATTTAATGGTCGATTTGTAGTATGTGATTCCCCACCGTGAAACACAAGAGGTTTCAATCGAATTTAATATCAATCAAGAGTAGTTAATCTGTGTTAATCGATATGTACGCGTGGCATTCGCTGGTTTACTATACCAGTCACCTATAAAGGAAACGTCTGATTAGCAAAGTCCTAATTACTAAATTTCCCACGATATAGCACATCAGATCAAATGACGGTTCTGTGTAGGACATAAGTTCGATTCTTGTTAGAGGAAATGCTTTCTAAGAAAATCCTTGGATATTCATGCCGGTAATTATAATTAATACTGTTTCCTATAAACAGATCATTTACTTTAATAATTGTATCTATAGAAATAACGCATAAACAGATAATATATTCAAATAATTGTTGGACTTAATGCATTTCATAATATGTATGAATAAAGACAGAAGGGAATTTTTTTTTTTTTGAGAGCTTTTATCAAAGTAAATGTGAAGAATTCATTTTGCAACATTTATTTATAAACAAAAGGTATTGTCGTGAAAAATATCGTTAAGTATGCAAAAATTAAAATTTAAGAACGGCTAAAATATTCTTGAGGTGTGTGTGTGTTTCTGTGTGCGTATGTGTGTCTGATGTTATCTAATATATGATTTAATAATTAAAATTGAACAAAAATGGGTAAGTAAATTATATATATATATTATATATAGATAAGTAGATTATATATATATATATATATATATGTGTGTGTGTGTGTGTGTGTGTGTGTGTGTGTGTGTGAAAATATATAGAAAATACGAAGGAACGGGTTAGGTAATAATCCAAAGTTCCTTAGTATTTTAGTTATTATTATTTTTAAAAACATTTTTTTGAAACATGAGACCTCTTATGTCGCAAGTTGGAATCATATTTTTAAATAAATAAATATATATATATATATATATATATATATATATATATATATATATATATATATATATGTGTGTGTGTGTGTGTGTGTGTGTGTGTGTGTGTTATGGTCCGGTTCCTTGTACTACGGTGATAGTCTAAGGTAGAACCAATAAAGAAGAACTCGAACACGGATATGGAATAATACAGATATATTACAAACAGGAATATATACAGAGAAGTGGAAAGTGTTAGTATGAACAATCAGGTTTAGTATGGAGAACAATGTAGTCTCGACCAGAATCACTATTCCAATGTCTTGCAGTAATTGTCTGAACGCGACTCTGTTTTGGACTGCCTCTGACTCGACTGACTGACTCCTGACGGACCTCACTCCAGACTTCAGACTGAACTCCCTGCTTCCTCTTGAGGCGCAGTATTTATTACGTATGGAATATTCCATTATGTTATTATGGGTAAGGTCCCATAACATTATATATATATATATATATACATATAATTTTACCCCAAGCAAGATAATAAAGCCACTAAGACGCAACGGGTTTACTGAGTGTTAGGAAATATGAGAAAAAACATTATTAAGGAGTGAGAACAATAAAAGAACAACAATTAAGTAAACAAAATGTAACGTTTGACATTGTATTTAAAGTTTTGAAAATTAATGTTGACTGGGAAACAAGGATCTTGACGTCCGTTCCAAAAACGTAACTGCCTTTAGCTTAGAAACATTTAGCTTAGAACTAACGTGATATATTTAACAATTTCAGCTGTTTAATGATGATACCTCACCGCCAATTTAGTACTGCGATTAAATCTATAAAATCTAAGTATCATAGAGTAAAATTCAACCGAACAATTACCATGAAAGTATTTATAGAAAAAAGCACAGTGAAGCTTCTTTACGGCAATGGGAAATGCAGATTCTTCTTTGTATTTTATCAAGAATTACCAGACCACATATATTTTAATATGTTTAACTTGCGCATAATTTAATTACTTCAAACTGAGTATAATGATGAGGGAAATAAGAACATCCGCAGTCCGCAGTCAATTGCTGAAATCTCCGGACGAGTGGAGCAAACGATTACAAAAACGTTTGTCCACGAAACTCTGGTGTCGATGTTCTGAATATGACATGATAAAATGAATCATTGTAGTGACAAATTTTAACGTATTAATACTGTACATGAATTATATATCAATGAAACTCAAACATACCCCATCTGTATAGCCATTTCACCCCCAAGAAATTAATCTTAAGAGATTTATCAACAACAAAAGGATTTAAAGATAAAATAAAATAAAATCTTTTTTATAAAAATAAAGATTTAAAAAAAATTAAAGATAAAATAAAATATTTTTAAAATTTTTTATTTTATCTTCAAACCCTTTCGTGTTGATTAAGATTAATTTCTTGCGGGGTAAAATGGCCATACAGATAGGGTATTTTTGAGTTTCATTTATATGTAATTCATTTACATATTCTCTGTAATAAATACATTGAGCTCTCTTTGTGGATAAGTTTTAATGTTTTATATCATTAGGATTCACTTGGATTACTTACCCACGGATTTTAAAAACACACACACACACACACACACACACACACACACACACACAGATATATATATATATATATATATATATATATATATATATATATTCAAAGGAGGCAATAGTTTAAAGGAGTCAAAAGTAAATCTCTAAAGTTTCTTTTCTTTGTTGACCACGTAAAAATGTTTCAAAATTTTGATGATTAATTTTTATGCAAACTCATTTAAAAGATGATATATTTTCAGATTACATTGCATTATGATCTTTCGAAAATTGCGTTAATGAAAAAAAAGAATTCCCTCCAAGACTAAACATTTCCTTGCTAAAGAAATTAAATGTTTGTTGGAGAATAGAATTATGTATTTTTCCTGAAAGATGACAGAAAATCGTGTAACAAAATGGTAGTTATGTTGTTCAATAAACGTTATGTTCACAACGTTTTTCATTTATTTTATAAAGCAATGAGCATTTTTAGAGACATCATACATTCATATATATATATATATATATATATATATATATATATATATATATATATATATATATATATATATATATATATATATATATATATATATGAATATATATATATATATATATGAATGAATGAATGAATATATATATATATATATATATATATATATATATATATATATATATATATATATATATATATATGTTTACGTTTGGGGATATGAAAATATGTTATGCCAATGAACATCATTTAATTTCGAACGGAGGCTGGAAATAGTTGACGAATATACTTTTTTGTAGCTCCTTGCAAATAAATCATATTCACGGACATTCTGAGAATTCAATATGGTGGCATGAAAAGAAAATTTTGTAATGATATAACTGACACAGCTGCTGCTACTGCCGCCTTGATGAATAATATAAATGCTCTTATATTCTCTCCTTATTTTCTTTGGTTTGGTAATTTGAAAAATATGTGAGAAACATTTTGGAACAGCTGCAAGATAACAGCGTTAATTTACGATAAACAGTTGATTGCCCGGGCCCAAATAATTAATTACAAGCTTTCAATTATATAATATCTAATTTAAACAAACAAAATATAAAAGGCGGAAAATGTTAAGATATTTTTTTTTACTTTTGTTAAAATGGAAAGACAACATTCCTCCATGAGTTTTTTCAACTGAAAGAAAATCTTCATAACAACAATACCCTTCTTGTTTTCATCCAGTGAACGATTCATTTATAAAAGCATTCATAGGCTTAAAATTGATGGATTTTCAAGCAACAACGGAAACGAAAATGATAAAAACATAGTTTAAGCTATGCAATATTTAATATTTATGGGTTAAAATGCTTAATTTGGAGGATAGAGCGTATGTAAATATAAAAGTGGACATTGAGGTCAGCACCCAATGGCGACAGTATGATTCATCCTTAAACGCCATCTCCAACGTTGAACAATGCATTAAGAATGAAATATACTGTTACCGCTAGGTGGTGACCTTAATGTCCACTTTCGTATATATATATATATATATATATATATATATATATATATATATATATATATATATATATATATATATATATATGTATAAGGTGCGATGAGTAAATTGTCGCCATTTATATTTTAATTTCGCGTTGTTTGTTTTTTTTTTTATTTTGCACAGTGTAGTAGGGTCAGTTGAGAACCGTCTGTGAGAAAAGCAACACCATGATGCAATTTACTTCGCCAGAAATTGGGAAACGGCTTGCTGTACTACTTAGCATTCGCACCGGAAGCTCCAATACGAACATTTCCGAGTGTTTGCGTGTCAATCTGAGGACGGTGCTGAAGATTTGGAAAGAGTTGGATGATATATCTAGTCAACATCATGGTATCTGTAGTGATCATTAGTGATGGCGACGTTATGCCTCTATTCATCTTCCCATAGGGCCCCAGACATAACACGGAGATATGCATCATATGCTACGAGGAAGTAATGCTGCCCTGATGATGGCTGCTGGAAGACCCTATATCTGTCAACAGGACTCTGCTCCATGCCACACAAGCAGGAGAACCCGGTCATGGCTGTCAGACAATTTCTGCGACCCCATCACTCCTTACAACAGGCCACCTAACTTCCTAGACTCTAACCTCCTTGATTATTAGGTGTGGGGTGCAGTTGAGCAAGAGATGAACAAAACTCCTTGTAATACCAAAGAAGGCAAGAATTATGGCAGCATTCACCGACTTAAAGGTGATCGGCCCGAAGTAGCTGCAGGAAACTCCGAAGTCGTCTGAAGGAAGTGGTTGAAGTCAATTGCGATTTTATTGTACAAATTTACTCTTTAGCAGTTCAAGATATTCTTGTGTCATCTTGGTAAATATTATCTGTTGAAATGAAATGTCAGTGTCATTTTCTTTTTTTGCGTAATTTAGACGACAATTTATCCATCGCGCCCTGTATATGCATATAAAGAACTGATGGCTTTATTTTAAATGCGACATTTTTCTTTAAACGTTATTTTTAGTTTCGAATAAACGTCCCATTTCTTTTTACTTTAAACTGTATGCATTACGCATATCGGGTAGTATTCATTCTTTTATACATGTTTCATAAAATGTGACGGACAAGGAAAATTTTGTAATTTTAACAGTTTTTTTAAACAGGATCCACCTTTTTGACAGTTTTTTTAAACAGTGTCGACCTTTTTAGCACTCTTTTAAAAAGGGTCGACTTTTTAACACTCTTAAAAAGGGTCAAATTTTTAACGGTCTTTTGAAGAGAATCGACCTTTTTGACAGTTTTTAAACAGGGTCGACTTTGTTGACAGTCTTTTAAAAAGGGTTTACCTTTTTAACAGTCTTTTAAACAGGATCGACCTTTTTGCCAGTTTTTTAAACAGGTTGACCTCTTTTTAACAGTCTTTTAAAAGGGTCGACTTTTTAACCTTTCATGTTGTATTGCATCTTTAGATACTAAAAAATAGTTTTGCATAGCAGCAGAGAACGGGCAACATAGTGCTTATCAAACAAGCGAGGAACCAAAGCTTGGGCTCCGACTATGAAAGTTCTCATTTTCTGTCCGCTGGAATTTCAAAGTTGTCGTCTATTAAGTGATGAAGGAACATGGAAGAACGGATACTACATACTACTATTGCTAGCTATTTCATCACCTAAACGAAGGTGCACTCCTTTGGTAAAGAGAGTATTTTATTCTTCAGCATTGTCATGCTGATAAATAACACAAAATGACCCAAGAAAAACAAAAGCAAGGAAACAAGATCGTAAAAGGTTCTTCCATATCCTCCATGTACTGTTTTCCTTCAGGACGTTGGCGATCATGACACTCACCAATTTTCTGTCGCGTGTCCATCTTAATAACTTTTTATCTTGTGAACTCTCCTAAACCCTGTGGTGCCATCCACCCATGTATTCTGTCTTGTCGTAAAACTGTCCTGTGAGTATCTAATTTTCCAAGCCCTCTTTCCTCATTATGTGCCCTAGGAATTTCAACTGTCTCTTCCTGATGTTAAGTATAAATGTCCTTTTGTTCCTATTTTATCTAAAACTTCGTCGTTCCTCATATTATTCCCAAACATGGTATTCTCATCGTCCTTTTGTAGAAGCACATTTCTGTTGAGTAAAGTCTCTTCTGCATATCTGAAAAGATGGCCTAGCATTCATTATTACATATGGGGGTTGATATTGCATAACAGTTCAGTACTCCTTTCCTTGTTTCTCTAGATATATTTCTGTTTGTTAATACTTTACTTCGATTTTGGAAGGCATCTTTCGTTATGCTGTAGAGTAGTTTCAGAGTGGAGGCTTGTATTTCACTAAGTCGGTCCTAAAATAGGTTCGACGTACAAAACGTTAGGAACTTGATATGATAGGTAATGACGCAGAAATCTAGTAGTGGTCGCTGATACTTTTAGTATCCGACTAACGGTCGTCCGACATCGACTGACTGACAAACTCTGCGACTGACTATATTTAGTAAAACGAGGTCCCCACCCACCCACGAGGGCGTCATGTGGCACAAGATCTTTTTAACGTGTGATCTCCGAGCCCGTGGGCTCGGCCAAAAATATGCCCATTGAACCCGTATAAACGGGTTCAGGGTCGGTTTACCTCCCGAAAGAGAATCCGCCCTTCGGCGTAGCCTCTTTTTGGTTCTTCCCCGCCCGAAGGCAGAGAGTGCAACCGATCTGTTGTTCAAGAGTTGAGCGACTGACTATATTCAGTCACCCCCCCACGAGGGTGTCATGTGGCACAAGGCCTTTTTAACGCGGGCATTCCCGAGCCATTAGGCTCGGCCAAAACTCCCATTTGAACCCGTATAAACGGGTTCTAGGCCGGTTTTACCTCCCCGAAGGAGACTCCGCCCTTCGGCGTAGCCTCCTTCGGGTTCCTCCCGCTTGTAGGAAGAGAGTTGAACCGAACAGTCGCTCAGAAAGTTGAGCGACTGACTCGTTACTATTACTACTACTACTACTACTTATTATTATAGGTGGGAGAGTCTATTAACTATAGAATAGGTGTGTTCCACTATAACACTTTATTATAATGGGCGTTCGGATTTCAGTATCGCATTGTTTGATTTTGGAATCTTCAATGTGTATCTTGCATGCTGGATATGCTGCCATGCTTTCTGTCTCTTTGCAACTGATGCTTAGTCCTTTCTTCTCGCTTTCCTTTATTTTCTTCTGTAGGAGTTCTTGTAGTCTCCATTTCTGTGTCTGCTATAAACCCATTGACATATGCATATCTTATATAGTTAAGATTGTGGCCTTCAATAATAAACACTGATCGGATTTCTCATTCTCTGAGGATCGCCTTACTGTATAGGCTGAATAAATCCGGTGAGAAGACATATCCTTGTCGTACACTACTTTCTATTTTTGTATATTTATTGAATTAATTTTCTGTACGTAATTGAAGCCAACATAGGTTCTAAATGATTCTTATGTCCTTTGCCAAATACGTCAATGTTACTAAGCAATTGCATCAGTTAATAGTGAAAGAGGTTTCTACTGTTCAATATTCGATCACAAAAGTGCATAGCTGATAAGCAGAGATTTGAATTTAAAATAATCATTTATGTATTTCCCAACCCTTTAGAACCTACAGATTTTCATTTGTTATCTGTCTATATTTCTGAGATGAGGTATTATGTACACTATTTACATTATTCGGACTCATCTTTTTTTTTGCCATATTTAACCCTTCGGCCGTTGTACGTACCGGCCTTCTTCAGGTGGCAGGAATGTCGAAATGAACCCTTTATTTCACTCGCTGGGGTAGACTTCTAGTTCCACGTCTAATGGATGTCAGTTATCTCCTGTTAATTCACCTCTTCAAGTACTGGGTTGCCTTAACCAGGTATTGAACTCACGCTATCACTGGATCTAACGCTTTTATCCACTGTACCATGTGTTCTTAAGAGCATCTGTGTATGAATTTCTGGGATTTATAAACCTAATGTCTTCAGCAACCATTTTTTTACCAGTACGGCTTTTTTTACCAATTTCTTTCTTCTTTTTTTTTTTTTTTGACCAATATGCAATATGAACTCTGGTAAAACATGCAATGATAACAGCAAAAATTGCAATATGAGCACTGGTAAAAAAAAACTTTGTGCTAAATATGGCAACAACGATGAAGACAATAGTCCGAATAATAGTGTAGATTTTCATTTGTTTCATTTTTCGTCTTCAAGTACCGTGCACCTTCAGGATGTAGGCATTCATGACTCTCCACATTTTCCTTTTCTTCGTAGGTCGTAATAAATTCTGATTTCTTTATTATTTATCTTAAACCTTCATCCGTTTACTCTATTTCCCTAAATAAATTATGTGTTGTTTTTCAATGTCCCTCTAGCCTACAAGCTGTCCTGTGAGGATCAGATTTTCCAGGTTTATTTCCTCGTTATGTGCCCGAGAAATTTCAAAGCTATCTTCCTGATGTTAAGCATAAGTTTCCTTTCTGTTTCCATTTTCTCTAAAACTTCGTCGTTGCTCCCATTTTCGCTCCGTGCTATCCTCAGCATCCTTCTGTAGAAATGTCAACTATCTCTCCCTGATTTTCCTTTCTGTTTTAATTTTCAGCATCCTTCTGTGGAAATTTCAACTGTCTCTTCCTTATGCTAAGTATAAATTTTCTTTCTGTTTCCATTTTCTCTAAAACCTCTATGTCGCTCCCTTTTTCGGTCAATGGTATCCTCAGCATCCTTCTGTAGAACCACGTCACTCGAACATTTTATAGGTATATGGCAGAACATTCAGAAATAAAATAAAAGCTTGAAACATTTTTGAAAACCTTTTCGGGAGAAAATATTGATTTCATTAAACAGGGAATCGAAAATTGGGCTTCCCGTTGAATTGCAATCGTTAAAATTGAAGGTGATTGTATTTTTGATATATATTATTGAAATAAATCTACACTTATTTTCGGATGCTTATCAGGTTTTCCTTTTGTTTTATCAATTCTGTTGTTGATTGCGTATATCTTGGTCTATCATTTATCATTTCAATTTCCATTTCGTTTCCCGGTTATCACTTTTGTTTTCTTAATTAGAGTTAACAACTTGTATTTCATATCTGCTTTTCTTTTCTTGAAAGCCTAGAATCCGTTTCTATCTGGAATCCACTGATGTTCTTTGTGACCTTATTCGGATGTTGACTTTCCGAGAAGCATAATTTCTCTCACATTTAATATTAAATATAGCTATTCAAGCTACCATTCTATATTTGCTTCCTGTATTAACTGTTTATGGCGGCTTCATCTTTAACGGTACTAGCTTTGTCAAAGATTACATATTTTGTTAGTTCATTTCTACTTTGCCAGGTGAATTTATGGCCGTTTTGGTTTCAACAAAACCAAAATATAGAATACCAATTGCAGCAATACATTTTTGTAAACAATTATTACCGGCAATACAATTTAAAAAAAAATATATTACCAGCTATATATTTAAAAAATTACCAGCAATACATTCTTGAAAAGAAAAACAAAAAAAAAACAAATATCAGCTATACACTAAAAAATATCAGCAATACATTTTTGAAAAAAAATATTACCTGCTATATATTTAAAAAATTACCAACAATACATTTTTGAAAAAAAAAACAACAAAAAAACAATTATCAGCTATACATTAAAAAAATACCAGCAATACATTTTGGAAAAAAAAATATTACCAGCTAAGTATTTAAAAAATTACCAGCAATACATTTTTGAAAAAAAGTATTACCAGCAATTAAAATCTTGCCATTAAATAAGCCATTGAGGTTTATATGCTGTAAACCAAACCAAATCAAACCAAACCTGAACTTCTTGAGGTTGGTGCATATTCTTGGATTAATTTGTAAGTATAACGTTTGAATAGCCAGATTACTATGCCATCCTTTCATATATATATATATATATATATATAGTCATCCGCTGACAGACTGTTCCGCTGTATCACAGCTCATCAGTATGACTAGACATGCGATTGCTTCACGCCGGAATCAAAACCCGACCGATTTTCCATCGATCGGAAACTCCCACCCAGAGTGCTCAATTCATAATGAAGAGCTTTTGGGCGTTAATTAGCAGCACCTGACAAATTTCCTTTCTTACAAAGTGTAAGTCGTGTAACAGCATGGAATAAGTGTCCATCTCACAAAATGTTTAATATCGGAAAAAAACACTTTACTAATTGAGTTTCTTTTTTCCAGGTGTTCAGATGAGATATTTAGCCATCTTGACGCCATTTTTCGAAAGAATCACTCTTTGAGTTATTCGGCCGTAAAAAGAATAGGTTAAAAGTGTTTTGTGTCAGATCCACTACATCTTCAAACTGAGCAATGGTGAAAGGAAAAAGATCATTCAGGCTTTCATTAATGATACGAACATTCATACTTTGTCTTGCATCTTCAAAGTCCATTCAAGAACAATCGAGAGAACGGTGAATAAGTTTAAAAAAGAGGGACCGATAGTGAGGAAAATTGGATCAGCAGGTTACAACAAGAAGAGAGATGATCTTTTTTACTTGCATTGAAAGAGATCAATTAGAAAAAATCTAACTCAATTCATACGACATTTGGTACATGAGAGAGGTGTTTCATCTATGAAGCTCCAAAGCTCAGAGAAAAAAAAGGAAAAAAAAGACTTGAAAATGAAATCGTACATGAAAATTGTGAGGCATGTTGTTATACCAGTACAGAAAGTTAGAAGTTTAGAGATGTCGGAGATGATTTTAATAATTGTTATGGGACCATACGTAATAAATACTGCGCCTCAAGAGGAAACAGAGAGTTCAGTCCGAAGTCGGACGTCCGGCTGATCGGCTGATCGGTTGAACTCTCTGCCTTCGGGCAGGGAGGAAACTGAACGAGGCTACGCCGAAGGGCAGAGAATCTTTCGGGGAGGTAAACCGACCCTGAACCCGTTTATACGGGTTCAAAGGGCATATTTTTGGCCGTGCTCACGGGCTCGGAGATCCGACGTTAAACCGGCCTTGTGCCACATGATGCCCTCGTGGGGTGGGGGTGACTAAATACCGTTCCGTCTGAAGTCTAGAGTTCAGTTTGAAGTCTGGAGTGAGGCCCGTCAGAAGTCTGTCAGCCAGTCAGAGCGAGTCAGTCAGTCAGTCAGTCGAGTCAGAGGCAATCCGAAACAGAATCGTGTTCAGACAATTACTACTAAACCTGATTGTTCGTACTAACACCTTTCTACTTCTCTGTATATATTCCTGTTTGTAATATATCTGTGTTATTCCATATCCGTATTCGAGTTCTTCTTTATTGGTTCTACCTTGGACTATCACCGTGGTACAAGGAACCAGACCATAACAATAATAATGATAAGTTCGAAAATGCTGTGGGAATATATATATATATATATATATATATATATATATATAGTGATATTATTTCCATCCTTCATGTGGTTCCGTTCCTTAGTTATGGTTAATTTATGATGAACATGTCATTTGCGTTTATGATCGATTTCATGACGATTCATCTGCTAAGGTTGAAATGTAATTATATCTTCTTGTTGCTCAAAGTAGAGACCAATCGGGTTATAAAAAGCTCGGTGAATTTCAGTATTATATCTTTAATCATTTCTAAGATACAACGGTTCAGGGCTTAATCTAAAAAATGAAGTATTTTGCTGTTATACGATTTGGACAATTTTACTTTTACACACATATATATATATATATATATATATATATATATATATATATATATATATATATATATGTGTGTGTGTGTGTGTGTGTGGTTTCGAAACTTTCTGCTTGTCTCCAATGTCACTGATTTAAAAATCAGGCAACACAAAACTTGTTCTCCTCTTAATCAAATAGAGATGGTTACTTTCAGTTGAATGAGTTTTTCTTTCCTTTCGTGTAAGACTTCTAGACTCCGCGTTGGACACACGTTTATTATTTATTCATATATACGAATGAACAATACCCGCCACAAATGTATTGTCATCGTGCTTATGCCTTAAGGTCAAAGATTATACTGTTGATTTGCTTGTGTCAGTCAGCTGGGTTTGTGGACTCTGAGATGACTAATGAGACCGACTTTTGCTTGAAAACTCCTTCGACATTGATGGCAGGTTGTACCGGGTGGTGGATTAGGCTTTAGTTGTTGTTATTTTCCTTTTCGACGACGTTTTCATTTTTTTTCCTCTAGTTCTGCTGATCGTTTCGATTCTAAGATTGTTCTTCCGTTTCTGACAATGAATCTCCAGAGATTCCGGTCTTCCTAACTGGTGTTCAAGCTACTTCGAAGATAACACTGATGAAATGTTTTCAATGAATTTCAGATGTCATCGATAAGTTCTCCAAGAGTAGCATGTGATTCATAAATCGTAAACTGTGTTAGTTCGATTATTTTTTTTTACTTAGTCTCATATTTTGTAAAAATAAAACGAATGAGTCTGTCTAAAAACGGTGGCCAGATTATTATTTAAATTTTTGTGTCTACACATGGCATTCCTATCTTGTTATGTTTCTTGCGGCAGTCTTAAAAGGAAATCTTAAATAAAAGTGGAACAAAAGATAGAATCATGGCAATCACTCGAGATCGAGGATAATGGTTTTGCGTGTCTCATTCAGATGGGTTTGTCGACTCTGAGATGACTAATGAAACCGACTTTTGCTTGAAATCTTCGACATTAAGGACATGTTGTATCGGATGGTGGATTAAACTTTAATTGTTTTCTTTCTTTTCGACGACATCTTTTTTCCCTCTAATTCTACTGATCATTTGGATTCGAAGATTGTTGTTTCATTTCTGACAATGAATCTCCAGAGATTACAGTCCATTACAAAGAATTCCCAGCGGGTAATGTTAATGTTTCATTTCTTCATATTTTGTTTTAGAACATTCTTGATTCTCTTCTTTTGATTTCCTTTTTTCTGATTCCCTTCTTTGAGTTGGGAATAAAATATTTGCTTTGGTAGCCGATTGTCTTCCGTTCGCACCAGATGTCCACATCATTGAAGTTGATTTTTGTATGACGATGGCTTCAATGCTGGTCATTTCGGCTTTCGTTCCAATATGACGACGATATTTCTTCAGTCTTGCTAACTAATGTTCAATCTACTTCAAAGACAACACTAGTAAAATCTTTCAAGGAATATCAGAATTTCTTCTTGCGTCGTCGTCTTACCTTCGTTAATAAGCCGAATGTGTACGACATATCTGGAAACATACTGTGTATGGTTCTACTTTGGCTTATTATCTACAAGGGAAAAATTTATCTACTTTATTTTTTTTCCTACTTTCGATTTTTATCTACAAGGGAAAATATCTACACCGTTCAAATTTTATTTTGGAATGATATCTACAGACTCAAACATATTATAAAATATATACAACGTAAAGAAATTCTAATTAAAATATTACAATTTTTCTTTTATTTGTATTCTACCGATAAGGAACATATACATTGGTTAAAATATCTACACCGCTAAAATTTTAATTTGGATGCAATCTACATAGTAAAACAGGGTCCTACTTTGGTTTATTATTTACACGGAAAAGATAAATGTCAAGTAGCATCTATGTAGATACCATTTCAAAATAAAATTTACACAATGTAGATAGTTTTCTTTGTAGATAACCAGACAAAGTAGATATATTCTTGTAGATAACAAACCAAAGTAGATATATTTTCATTGAAGATACCCAAAGTAGATATTTTTCCTTGTAGGTAAGAAATCAAAGTAGCACTCAGAGTAAAGTATTCTTCTTCTATGTAACCTACCTCATCAACAGTAATGTGCTTCTACAGAAGGATACTGACAATTCCATGGACGGATCGAGTAAGCAAAGAGGAATTCTTAAAGAAAATGGCAAGCGAAAGAAAAAAATATACTTGGATCAGGAAAAGGCAGCTGAAACTGCTTGGGATTGTGATGAGGATTGGAGACAAGAGAAATAACAGAAGGTAGCTAGCCACTTCCATGACGAGCTTGTGTGAATGCATGGCAGAATGGGTGAGGCCTTGGCAAAAGTGGGAAATCTGCTGACAGCCACACGAGATATGGTCGCCGATGCCCTTACGGCACGCGGCACGTACTAGATGTTTTTTGCTGTATAAATCACCAGAGTTTGACTTCCTTCATAAAATAATACAGAAAAATCTTTTGTAATTAATTCTCGATCTGTGAAAATCTTTTCAAATCGTAGACATTTACATCGCGAGATTCATCCGTATATCATGATTTAATTCAATTATTTATTCTACTTAAATTCCATCAATATTTTTATGCTATAATGTGCATTTTAAATTGTTATATTTTGTTAGTGTACATTCTTTTCATTGACCCGTGTCCCTTCGCGACGAGGGTGATCATGGCGCTCCATAATTTCCTCCACTGTATCGCTCCGTCCTGGGTAGGACGATAAACTACATCCGCGTCTTGGGTAAGATGATAAACTACATCCGCGTCCTGGGTAAGACGATAAACTACGTCCAACGGAAAGACCTCTGATCAAGAGGTTTTGAGGAGCGTGGAACCACCTCTTAATTGCTGGTGTTTCCAGGTCCACCCAGACCCGGGGTGGTAGCACCCGTTATGGTCCCAGCTATGGGCAAATAGTTAAACTGCAAATGGAGTCAAAACACTATGAAAGTGTAAAAACAGATTTTAATACCAGAAATACTTTTTGTAAAAGAATTATTGCGAGCAATACAATTTTGAAGAAAAATACATTACCAAAAATAGATTTATGAAGGAAAAAAATATTACCAGCAATAAAAATTTTGTCGGCATTAAATAACCCATTGAGGTTGATATGCCGTAAAAAAAACAATCCAAACCAACATATAGTAGGATAGATAGATAAAAATATTGCCAGCAATAAAAATTTTGTCGGCATTAAATAACCCATTGAGGTTGATATGCCGTAAAACAAACCAAACCAAAAAAAAAAAAAATACACTGAGATAGATAGATAGATAGATAGATAGATAGATAAAAAATATTACCAGCAATAAAAAATTTGTCGGCATTAGATAACCCATTGAGGTTGATATGCCGTAAAACAAACCAAACCAAAAAAAAAAAAAATACACTGAGATAGATAGATAGATAGATAAAAAATATTACCAGCAATAAAAAATTTGTCGGCATTAGATAACCCATTGAGGTTGATATGCCGTAAAACAAACCAAACCAAAAAAAAAAAAAAATACACTGAGATAGATAGATAGATAGATAAAAAATATTACCAGCAATAAAAAATTTGTCGGCATTAGATAACCCATTGAGGTTGATATGCCGTAAAACAAAACAAACCAAAAAAAAAAAAATACACTGAGATAGATAGATAGATAGATAGATAGATAGATAGATAGATAGATAAAAAATATTACCAGCAATAAAAAATTTGTCGGCATTAGATAACCCATTGAGGTTGATATGCCGTAAAACAAACCAAACCAAACCAAACCATTTTATATCTTATTAAACTTTGACTTCTTGCTATCTATCCTAAACACTATTCTACCAACCATTTTCACACGCTGGTTATGAAATTTATGCGATTTTCTCGTGTATCCTTATTCCCTTCACTCTATCCTGTGAGTGTTAACATTTCTAAGCCCTCTTTCCTCATGACATGTTAGAGTAATTTCAATTGTCTCTTTCTGATGCTAAGTACAAATATACTTTTTGTCTGCATTTTCTCTAAACGTTCGTCATGGCTCACGTGTTCAGCCAATGATATTCTCAGCTTCCTACTGTAGAATTATATTTCTGTTGTCTTAAATCTCTTCTTCATCAACAAGGAGAATGTCCAGCATCCCCTGTCATATATGAGGACTGGTATTACCAAACAGTTCAATACTCTTTTCTTCGTTACCAGCGAGATTTTCCCGGTTCGTAATTCCTACTTTGGAATTTGAGTGTTGCACCTTTTGTCTTCAATAAAAATAATTCCCAGATATTTCAATTGCTGAATTTATTTGACTTTAGTATTTCTAGTTCGCATTTTGCATGTTGGGCTGTTCCATTTGCTGACAATCAGGCATTCTGTTGTCTTATAATTGATATTTACCACTTTCTTTTCACTTTATCTTCTGTAGTAGTTATTGTAATTTCCTTTATGTGTCTGTTATCAAGAGTTATATTGTTATATTGTTATATATTAACCAAATGAGAGAAAGAACAGATGGCGTAAAATTCCACTGTTCGTATCATTTACTTTAAAACATAGAGCAATATATCATTATTATTTTTATTATAATAAAAACATGTTGAAGTCGCTACACAAAAGCTCTCATGTTTCAATACTTTGATTATACTTTTTTAAGAAAATTTTAAAAAGTGTTACCTCTTTTTGGAAAGTTAAAGGTGGGGGATCATATGGTCAGAATTAAAAAAAAAACTTGTTGGTATGACTTGATTAACTAATTAAATGTCAAATCTACACTAAATAGAAAAATAAACTCAGAGATTGGAGGTGGGTGAGTTATTTTTTCATGTCATAATAAACCGGAACACAGACAGGCCATCATTGACGATTGGGACATTTAACTGGTTAATCAAGACATACCAACAAGTCTATTTTTAACTCTGACCTTATGTTCCCCTCCCCATTTAACTTTCAGAAAAGTGGTAAGACTTTGTTTTTAAATTTTCTTAAAAATCATTAATCACCAGTTACTTAACGTCGCCGGAAGAAGTACAATGAAAATATTGAAACATGAAAGCTTTTGTGTAGCGATTTCAATATGTTTTTATTATAATCTCTTATAATAAAAAAAAAATAATAGTTAATATGCTTTATATTTACAATTGTGGGCGCCAACAATAAATCCAGTTGGAATTTCTGATTCTCCTGATGTTGTCCTCAAATTCATTCGTGAAAATATTACCAAGCAAGAAGAAAATTTTGACAAAGTCAAACTGAGTAGCATTTTACAATTTGTAAAATACGTTGAACTTAAAAAATACTTTTGAAATATATATACACATAATGTTGAGAAATATATATATCTTTCATCTCTCTCTCTCTCTCTCTCTCTCTCTATATATATATATATATATATATATATATATATATATATATATATAAGTTTAACATATTTATGAAATGGTTAAAACACGACATTGGATATTACTATCTATAAAAAAATTAAATCTTAACTTTAAACCAAAAAATGAAACACAATATTAATGTTAAAAATTATGATGCCAAAAATTCAAGAAAAATTTTAATCAGTATGAAATCTAAATTTCTAACATGTTTCGGCATTGAATAACCAACAAAGGATTGATAAGCGGTAAAACAAATGAATTTGGCATTTAATTGGTTAATTGTAAGTCTTTCTACTCCGTGTCACCAAATTTTGTTCAGTTACATAACTTGTTGGTTTCAGTTTGGAGTTTCTTGTTATGCTTTGAAAGTGTGTATCTTAATGGATTTTCTTTTGGTTTATATCCAAATCATTGCTATATTTCAACAGTCTAATCACCATCTCTGGTACATTGCCTAAAGGCAAACGTGTCTTGTATCTTTTTAGGCGATGCTTCAACAGGAACATAAGAAGTATACAATCGTCAAGCCATCTGCGTTGTGATATTGCTCGACTATTTATACATATATACAGGTCAGTCATGATGGGTATTCTATTGTATTGCATTGTGGGTAGTCAATTATATTGTTCTAACGGTATTTTTAGTGAGCGGTTACAGTTGTGGTTCGAATTATTCTAGCGGCTATTTAGTGACAATAATTGTGGTCCCGGTTCTGGGGTTATTTTTTTAAGTTTTCTTTTCGATTATTTTATTGTTGGTTGTTAGTATTACGTTTGTTTGTGTTTATGCGTGCTTTCATTGCTTGTTAATTTGTTTATTATTTACTTGTTTAATGTTTTGGATTAATTTATTTCTATGTTTATTGATTTTGTTATATATTTTATTTATTCTTGTTCGTCTTCAGTTTTCAATGTTTAAGTAATGCAGTAAACTAACGTGTCTGTATTTGAGACGAGTTCTAAACTTTTATTTAGTAGTTTGTGTTAGTCTGAAAAGGTATATTTAACTATTTATCCTCCAGACAGAGATTAGAGTCTTTAGATTGACTGTTGTAGGCTAATGCTGTTTTCCTTTCCATGATAGTTTTGATGTGATTTGATTTTTTATTTTTATCTCCCAGATATGTTTAGAAGGAATTGTGCTGTTCACGTATTTACTATTTGTAAAATAAGTTTTGTGTGCGTATTTCCTTTGTTTTCAGGGACACTCAGTTTCCCTATGCATATTTTTTCGTTATCTGCTGGTTTTACAGTCGCTTGGTATATTACATTGATCTGCAATCAATTGCCGTTTAAGGGACATCCGTTCTTTGTTCTGTAGTATAGCCTCGTCTGGGTTGCTTTCTTGCCCGTGGGTTTGATTTGTTCGGATGGTATCTTACTTGTTATCCTGTTATACGTTTTTGTTATTTGTGTCATGATCTTGGTGCAACTATAGGTGATATTTTCTGTGTTTTGTTGAATATTTTGTGGATAGTGCGTGTTGCGAGAAAGTGTTTGTGTTTGATTTTCATTTATACATTTTACTGCCTTTGTTTTTACGTTTTTGTTGTACGGTGGGGTGAGCCATATAATGTTTCTTTTCTTGCTGGTTTTTCGCTGGGAGGTGTGGATGTGTGTGTTGCTGAGAATCCCCTCTTTTTTCGCTGCTTCATAGTTTGCTTGGCTTCGATGTAGATGGTTTTACTTGAAACACACACACACACACACACACACACGTATATATATATATATATATATATATATATATATATATATATATATATATATATAAAACAGGTAATCTGTATGGAATTTCCGATAGGGTATAGATACAAGGAGAGCTCTATGTCAGAGACAGAGCAAAATCATTATTAATTAATGAATATCAAACACGTAAAATTCCATTGAAAAGTCTCTCACCCAACTCCCTAAAGAGATAAAAAAAAAATAAAACCTGGGATAGATTTTATGCGTTTATTTTATTTTTGGTCTGCAGGTTCGATTAATGAGATTAAATATTGTAGCCTCTTGAAATAAAAATTATTACCCATAGAATTTTATGTGCTTGATATTCATATATATATATATATATATATATATATATATATATATATATATATATTGTTGTATCCTTAAAGGGGTTAAAGACAAAGGTAATACTCGAGTGAAGGAACAGCAAAACGTGCGTAGATGAAAGAAGAGAGGTTTATTGTAAAAGAGAATACACTACTGAAAGACGTGGAATCGGGTGACAGGCTAGTAATTCCCGAAGCAAGGATATTTACCTTACCCCCCCCCCCCGGCCCCCCCGTTTTTAATGCAGGGTCAAAACTCCCCGTAGACCACGTATACACGGGGACGGGTAGCTGTCTACCACCCCAGTCGATACTCTTCTCTTCAGCATAGCCTCGTCTGGGTTCCTCTCTGACTAAGGCAGAGAATTCGACCATCACAGCTGAAGACGAATCTCCAACTAATTACCGAAGCAAGGTTATTTACCTTACCCTCCCTGCGACGCAGGGTATGGCACAAGGTCGTTTTTTTAATGCGGGACAAAACCGAGCCCGTTGGCTCGGGCAAAAATTCCCTGTAGACCCTGTATACACGGGGTCGGGTAGCTGTTCATCACCTCAAACGAGACTCTTCTCTTCAGCATAGCCTCGTCTGAGTTCCTCTCTGACGAAGGCAGAGAGTTCGACTACAGCTGGTGACATATCTCAGACTAATTGCCGAATAAAGCCCCCAAGTATATCCTGTACTCACTATATATAGCTACTGATATAGTCAATCCACATAGACGATAGGGAGTGTGGGACATTCCACTACAACACCTCCCACTGAGTTAATTTTCCTATGAAATTTTGCTCAATATCGCTCCTTTTTCGTGTCAGAACATTATTGTTTGACTATTTTCTTCTTCCTAGTACTTTTCCGTCTCGCCAATTTTTGTGCTCGGAAGATTTGAGGCCTTAGCGGTTTTCGGGAAGCTGATACTTCCGGAACTAGCTGAGTTAGAGAAACTTCCATCGGTATTTGTGGAGATATGGGAACTGGTATTTCAAATGCGTCCCATATTATCTTGTCGATTATTTGCCCCAAATATTTGATCTGCTTCATGAAAAACTCGCATTTATCTGTACTTAAGTTATTCAAAAAAAAAAAAATTCGCTTGTAGATGGAACAGAGCTTACTTTAATTCAATTTAATTCAAATAATTATATTGAAGTTTTCGGCTCTTTTTTTGAAACATGAGAACTCTTATGTAGCGTGTTGGAATAATATTTTTAAATAAATAATTATATATATATATATATGTTGCAATGACCAAGTTTGTTTTCGTTTGTTCTATAATATGGTATTAAGCAGAGTATAAGTCAGTGTTAATTGTTATCTAACTTTGGTACATTTTACTATATGATAAAGTTCATGAACCAGTAACACACTTTTAGAAGTAAAATGGTATGCTTTTGAATATTATCTATACATGCAGACAGTGGAATTTTTTCCAAGTGGGAGATAACGTAAAAAAGGTTGTGAACTCCTATTCTATAGAATGGCCACTGAAAGAATGAATGATATAAAACAAAAATAACTTTTACAAACATATGAGTATCTTCGGTAGTAAAGTTTGAACAATTTGAATCTTGTATGGAAACATTTTTAAATCCTGTTTCACAATCTTCTGAAGCATTTTTCTGGCGATGTCTAGTTGAGCAGAGCGATGATGGGTAGAGGTTGATGGATCCTCAACGCCAGACTGCCGTACAGCTCCTCCCGCTGCTGAAGTGCCCTTAGGACCTTTTTCCGGAAGACCGCCGACGATTCAGTTCTTTCAAACCGGGCGATTATATACCGAATTATGATATCGCTAGGAGATACTCTGCTATTAAAATGTTGCCGGTATTTTCCCTAAGTTTGAATAATTGATCTATCATTGGAATAGAAAAAACTCAATAAGTTTTACTCGTTTCTGGATGTCATAGGTAATCATTTTAATCTCCAATGGATGCTCTATAAACAGTACCAAAAAAAAAAAAAAAAATAAAAATAATAAAAATAAAATAAAAGAGATTGAAAACGATCAACTTAGGCATTTTTCAAATCTTCAGTCTTTCAGCGGCCACCCTGTATAATATACTATCGGGGTAACCCTGTTGCTCGGGAGGTCTCTGAATAATAGAGTGTTTATTGTATTTTTCCGCCATCTTATGAAAAATAATTTTTATTCAATCTTGAAAAAAAAAACTTCATTGATTTTTTGTTCGTTACAAAATAACTGAATTTAGGAAAATACCACCCTACAAATACCACGTTTGGGGTGGGACTTAGGAGATTGAGCACCCCATATTTTTATTCGAGAAGACACTTTATTTTTCGATTTAAATACGAACATAAATACTCTGTCATTCTTGTTTTCAAACAAATCAAACTTAGATAAAGTTCATTAACCTTTTTTCAAATTATTATTAATACAAATATAAATAAACTTAAATTGAGATATATTTAAATATATTTAATTTAATCATTTTTTTCAAGCAAAACTATAGCCTTATTTCTTCGAAAAATAATTATTTACTATTTATTTCGGACGGGAATTTAGATTATTTTAAGTAAAGTTTTACTGTTAAACATTGCATTAAAGAAGCAAACATTTGTAAATGAATTTAATTACTAACTATTTTGAAAGCGAGTAGAAGCAAGATACATTGAGACTTTAGTATTGAAAAGCGATTATGTTTAAATTTCAAGTTATATTTATATTTGAAAAGAAAAGAAAAACTTTAGTTAAATAAAAATTAGCAGAGACAGTCATTACTTAATTAAGTTGTGTTGAATCTTTATTTTACGAATTTAACTATATTTTATTTAAATTAATTTTCGAAAAATAAGTCTCGCTATAGTTTTTTGCTTTAATAAAACGTAGCTGAAAATTATTTACATTTTTATGTTAGTTACAAACAAAAGAAACGATGTTTATTTTTTAAAGTTTGAATAAAAAAAATTATTTTCCATAAGATGGCCGAACAATATTAATAAGTCAATAATGCTCACACACGTTAATTACTCTATTTTTTCGTTTTATTTGGACACACACACACACACACACACACACACTCTCGAATTATTTAAATAAATAAATATTAAACTTTTCGTCAAATAATTGTTTTTAATATTCTTCTTTTAAACTTACTTTTCCGTTTTAATACTCATGTTTTAAAATTACGGTTTTATTTACTATAGATGTGAAAATAAATTCAAGAGAATAGAAAATGTAAAAATATATCCATGTATCGCGTTGAGCAGAATTAAAATGTAAAAACGAACGGTAATCCTAATCTGGATTAAGAATTATTATCGTTCTTTTTTACATTTTAATTCTGAGAATTTAGAATGTATTCTAATGCATTTTAATTTTAAAATATCTTCGTAAATACAAATCAGACGATGATATTTTTTTACAAAAAGCTGGCTTGGGTGATAATGAGTCTGTATATATATGTACTTTATCATAATTACTTTTGTTTTTTAGTTTCAGCAGACCACAGACACACGTACAGTTAATTACCCTTTATTTATATATAGGTTTTTATTTCCAACATAATAAACTTCTCTGGATTTGCATAATATTATTTCATAGCACCGAATACTGTTGTATTGCCCCTTTCTTGTTGGGGATAGTCTTGGGAGTCGGTCTTGAGACGAACATAATAAAATCTCCCTTTGTTTTTTCTCTCGGCCGGGTGATCCCTAGTTGGTTTGTTCAGAGGTAAAAATGAGAATCTTAACAAAAGGGATTTTAAACTTACATATCTTATTAACACGTCTACGTGTACATTTTTAACTAGCTAGTGCGATTGCTGCGTCACCCCCACTGGGGCGCAAGTTCCTCGAGACACGGAATAACTATGTCTGATCTCCTAACTCCTCGAAAACACTTTCTATCTCTCTAACCTTCCCACGCTAGATTTAACCAATCTAAAATGTCTTTCTTTGTTTTCTCTACCAGCTGACCCCAACGTCAGCCTCAGAAGATCTGAGCCAAATACACTGCTACTTGAAATTATTATTTAACATTCCTTACCTAAGCATAAAGAAATCCTTTATGAATTTTATTTCAACTATATTATATTTAACAATACTTTTTTTTTGTAATAATTCAGATAAAGAATAGATATCATAAGTGGAAATTCAAGTGCTATGTTTATCTAACATGGCTATTTACTAAGCGTATCTTAAATGTGACCCACGACTGAAATTATGAATAATTGGAGGTCTTCTCGGAGAAGCACTCAAAGACTGTTGGGCCCCAAACTTGTACATACGACCCATTGTTAAGCATGCAGGTAAAATGGTCTATTCCTTGTACCACTCCAGTAAGTACCTGACTCCTCTTGCTATCCTCTAAATTTACAAGAGTCAGATAAGGCCAAACATGTAGTACTTTTGTCATATTTGGGTGGGGGCAGCAGCCCAATTCTCCCTCTTGGATTACGTCTCTATGTCTTTGGGAAATTTTCTACACTCTCCAACCTTTCTCCTACATGCAGGATGTGGCATACCTCTAGCTGCTTTATCGCTACTTCCATGGAAAGTTCTAAGACTAACTACATTTTCTGGTCCCGACAGGTCAAGCCTTCATTGCAAGAATACACCATGCCACTTACATAGTAGCAAATCACCCACATTTCCCCCATATTCCATCTGTGAGAAGTTCCACTCGAGCAGCTTCTTCACGCGAACAACTGCCCTGTGAAACCGATTCCCAATAGGATGTTTCCTCCTAGGGTTAGCCGTTATCTCCCTCACCTATACACACAAATGGCCTCTTAATGTAACCCTCTACTTCGAGTAGCCCTCGGGCCTTGTAAAGGTTGAACCATTCTAAAAAAAAAAGAGCAAAGAAGAATTGGTAGAAAATTATAAATTATTTACGGAACTAATTTATTAAAACTCTATTTTTGCTTATTATTGTGTAACCAAGGCCTTCTCAAATCACTTCATCAGTTTCTCGGGAAACGTTTACACTTCTAAAGAAAGAACGATGCTAATTTGGCTTGTTACCTACAAGGAAAATTATGTACAAATTTTATTTTGGAATGATATAGGAAAACATGGTGTTACTTTGGTTTGTTATTTTTTCCTTATAGACAACAAGCCAACGACAATACAACGGGCTAGGGAAATTAATGTCATCGTTCAGCGGCCAGGGTCATGCAAGAGTTGCCTACGTCTAAGAGGCAAAGTGAGAAACCTATTGCAAAAGAAATGCCTCCTTCTTGTGGAAAGCATGAGTTGAAGGCAGTCACACAAACATAAAATCTCATTCCAAATTCTTGTCTATGACGAAAAAATATATTTGGATATTTGCTTTGCGAAATAAGCTAATTTAAAACGCACATTTCCTATTCGACACATTAAGGGCACAAGTTTTCACTTATTAAATGCATGGACACGGTGATTCCACTTTCTTTGAAGAGAAATGTTACGCACACCCTATTTATTATTTTTCTACTTCAAATAATTTCTTATTTTCAAAAAAAAAATGCTTAGATGCTTCCTCGGCATTATTTAAGCTTACACAAAATGTCTGGATGACGAAAATAGCGTTTTATTTTTTAAGAATATATTATTTCTAATATTAGTGTACACGTTCCGTCAAAACTGACGTCGAGAAGGAATGTATTATAAGTAATATGGATTATATTGTAAGTAATTTTTGTTTAATACAAGTACAATTTTGACATTTAAAAGAGTTCGTTGTTAACGTTAATAATTGAACGGTGTACAATTTATAAAAGGCGTACATATTTTATCCTTATACATGTTACATATTTACAATCAAATATTTTTACAGTAAAAGTTCCCAAAGCACAATATTTTTTTTGTGTAAAATTTGGTAGGGCTGAGTAATTCTTGATATTGTCGTAGATTCTACCTGCAATTTCAAATTCTTGGAAAGAAGGGTATTGTGACACAGACACACACACACACACACACACACACACACACACACACACACACACACACACACAGGGCTAGAATTTAGTTCTTTGTGCGAACTGTGTTGCTGTTATTTTGGGGCGGTCTATTTGTAGTTTGTCAGCGCGGTAGATTTTTGCGTGTGGACGTGAATGGTGGTCTTGAGTTCTGTGCGTCTCAAAATTTTGCATAGAGCCCCTCTATTGTTACACACATAAAAAGTTAAATATATATATATAAAGGCATACATATATATATATATGTGTGTGTGTGGAGTATTATATATATATATATATATATATAAGAAAAAATTCTCAGAGTTAACCTGTAGAAAACGACATCATTTATAAATGTAATAGACAATAGGAAAACTGTAATATTAGCCGACGCGTTTCGTCCAGTATTTATTATTAAATCATTAGTTACTTTGTTTTAATAAAATTAATTTCGTTTTTGCCTTGAAAAATTCACATTAGACGAAACGCGTCGGCTAATATTACAGTTTTCCATTGACTTTTACATATATATATATATATATATATATATATATATATATATATATATATATATATATAGATTATAAATACTAGGCAAGTCACCGTTTTACAACCATTTCTCTTAATAATAATTTAAAAAATAATTTAGCAGACGATATTCTTTTATTTATGGCGAAAGAATTCTTGGCAATTGCCTTTGTCTGTTTCCGTCGTTCGATAATGGTAAAATGTCGCGTTTATCGCGGTCGTTAATGCATTCTGGTCTTTTCTCACGGGGAGGTTCTAATAATTTTAAGCCCAAGCCCAAGGGGCCTTCCTCCAGGCCGTGTCTATCCTTCGGGAAGGAGTGGGGTTTATTGCATGAGGGGTCTACTAAAGGCGAAGTGCCGAGGGTGCTAGGGAATTTTTCCACAATATTGCCGTTAAACATGCTTTAAACTGACCTTGTGTCACTTTCGGTAAAAGAATTGGATTTTTTTTAAGCATTTCACCCCAAACAAGGCGTAATCTGTATGCTATGGCGTTATCTGTTCTCCATATTAACTTCTAAATTTCAAGCTTAAATGATATGGTAAACAGTTTATTGAATTTTTTAAAGTAAGGCAGTTGTACCACTAGCAGGCAAGGGACTACAGAGAGAGAGAGAGAGAGAGAGAGAGAGAGAGAGAGAGAGAGAGAGACAGAGAGAGACACAGAGAGAGAGAACAAGAGTAAAGAGGGGTGTTTGGGGAAATGATACAGAGAAGAATGGGGATCAGGATCAAGGCGTCAGAAGATGTCGATTGACATTATTTTGAATATTTGAAGACTATAGCTATGAGGAAAGCGAGTAGGAGGAAGGGAGTTCCACTGTTGGGAAGTGCGAACGAAGCTGTTGCAGTAGAAGAGGCTGTTACATCGAACTGTTCCGACAGTGAAAGGGCGGGACGGAGATGCCAACCTAGAAGCACTCTTAAATTCATGCAGTTGGGGTACCAGTGAAAGTAGCTCGTCAGAGCAACTGCCATGAAAATATTTGTCGACAAGACAGCGGGAAGCCATATCACGTCTGTGAGAAAGTGACTGTAGACGAGATGCTAGATCAAGGTCTATCACATCTACAGTAATTAATAGAGTAATAGACTCGACATTGCGAAAAGGGGTGATCTTCGACTCTCATTGACAAAAAAAAAAAAAAAAAAAACTCTCAAAGTAGCATCAACCACAAAGATCTCATTGAATAAAAAAAAAAAAATTAAAAATTTACTAATAACTCAAATATTTTTAAATGGTTTATTATGAGTTATTTTACTAGTCTTCATAAATTTTCCAAAGAATTTAGTTGATAAATATAAGTTTATTTTCATTAAATTATTTTTACTTCAAAATAATACATATACATTTACTATTTCTATAATACAATCCCTAAACTTATCTATTAGTAAAAAATGAAGTAAGCTTTTTTTTTCATCGAATGGCCATGGGGTCCATCAAAAAAATTAAGAGTAAAAGTGGTCCGAAGTTGAAAAGCACGGATCAAAATATTGCATTCATTTTCTGTAAATTTTTATCAGATGTTTTCAAATGTTTACTTGTGATATATTACCAATGTTTTTTCTTCAAGATTACAAGGAAAAATATTCGATTTCTGATTTGCCAGAGGAGAAGGATCGTTGTCTATGAAACTTTAAAAAAAAAAAAATCACGATAAATGATTAAGTCTCCGGCTTTTCCGGCCATATCTTGCCGCCCTTATAAATATTTATAACCCATTTAAAATTAATTTTAGGGAAGCCGAGTTCCAATTCCTGTTGAGTTTGTTACAATCATTTACGTGCAAATAACACTGGGAATGTTATGAATCCACCTTTTCTCCCCCCAGCTATGGGTTAATTAGTAAGACTTGTATCACTAAAACCTTATTATATATGTAAAAAAAAAAAATTCTTACAACCGAAAAATATTTTCTGGCTTTAAATAATCTCCAATAAACTGTCAAACCGTAGAAAACGAATTAGTCAATCAATAAAATACTGATTAGCGACACAAGCATGAAAAAATAAAATTACCATCTCTGGAATATAAATCTATAGAAACTACCGTGGCCATAAAGTGAGGGTTCAGATTATATAGTGATCGTAATGTAAAATGGATCCCCCACTTTATATTCAAATCATAATTTCTTGTTTGTTTATTAAATTTTGATTAGGCATGTATCCACCTGTTTTCCCCAAGCTATGGGTTAATTAGTAAAGACTTGTATCACTAAATTATTGTTATTGCTATCTCAAAATTAAAAAATAAATAATTACAATCTAAAAATATTTTCTGGTTTTAAATAATCAGCAAAGGGTTGATAAACCGTAGAAAACAAATCAATCAATGAAAAAAATAATTTTAACCGGCAGTTATTTAAGAAAATGTTAGGTAATTTCTCACCATAAACTTTTACCGCTTTAAGTCTTCGTTTCAGCATGACTATCAAAATTATCGTCATAAATGTGTACAATATTAGGCACCTATAACTTGAAATTGTGAATTAAACTTGTGCCAAGTTAATTAATTTAGGATTAGGTCGAGTCTAGAAAATATGACCTTCGGCTTATTTAATCGTTCCGTAAATAGTTGCACCAGTTACCCATAAATTATTGCAGCATTTAATGAGAAAGTTTTTATATTCGAACCTAATGTAACCTCTTGAGTATTAGAAAAAATTTAATGTTAAAATCGTAGCAAGAAGAAAGAAACGGTTTTTAGTCGACGGAAATGTGCTAGGCGAAATTAACAAATAAAAAAATAAAATCTCTTTGCTTTTTAATTAACTCAGCTAAAGAGCCGAAACTTGTAGAAATAATTTTAATTTGCTCAATAAAAATATTAAACGCCATATCTGTTGAATTTTGTTTGTATCCCCCCTCTATGAATTTAGTCAACGACAACACCGGTCAGAGGTGAGTATTTAATAAACAATGACTTGTAGGTTTGTTATATACCGTGCCTATGAACATTAATGGGTATGTCTCAATCCTCATAAATCCGTTGGACACGGCTGTAACAGGGGGCAATATGCTACCTAACCTGGCAGCGTGAGCTTTCAGCGTGAGAAGTATGAGAAACCAGACGAGGCTATGCCGAAGGGCAGAGTCTTGTCCGTTGAGGTAGACAGATACCCTATCCCGAGTATGCCGGGTCTACGAGCTCGGATTTCCCCACATTAAATTTGACCTTGTGCCACATCCTACCTCGTGGGGAGGCAGGTAAGTATCGTAATATGTTGTCTAAGTAGTCCACCACTAGCAGTGGTTTACCTACTTCACGCCGCTGGCGAGTATTGTATTTTGTTGATGTTATAAAGATTACCATTTCATTTCCAACCTCCGTTTTAGTTATTCCTCATTCAGTTACCCTTTCTAGGTTCAACAAGGTTCAATCCCTGTCGTAGAATATATAAAGTTAGCTTACATGAAATATTTCTTAGAAACATTTGCGATAAAATTATTATTATTACTATTATTATCATCTGTCTATATTTCTGAGATGAGGTATTATGTACACTATTTACATTATTCGGACTATTGTAACTTAGTTACTATATTTATTACAACGTTTCGGCCGTTGTACGCTCCGGCCTTCCTCAGCTGGTTGGAAACTGAACCCTTTATTTTGCCCAGTGGGGTAGACTGTTCTAGTTCCACGTGCCATGTTTTGATGGATGTCAGTTATCAGATATCTCCTGTTAATTTCCCTCTGAAAGTTCTCCACTGCCTTAACCAGGTATTGAACTCACACTCTTTTGGTTCCTGTCACTGTATCTAACCAACGCCTTTATCCATTGTGCCATGTATCCTGGCACAGTGGACATTACACTCATGATGGCACAGTAGATGAAGGCGTTGATTAGATCCAGTGACAGCAACCAAAAGAGTGTGAGTTCAATACCTGGTTAAGGCGGTGGAGAACTTTCAGGGGGAAATTAACAGGAGATATCTGATAACTGACATCCATCAAAACATGGCACATGGAACTAGAACAGTCTACCCCAGTGAGCGAAATAAAGGGTTCAGTTCGACATTCCAACTAGCTGAAGAAGGTCGGAGTTTACAACGGCCGAAACGCTGTAATAAATATGGCGACAAAGATGAGGACAATAGTCCGAATAATGTAAATAATAATTCTTCTTCTTATTATTTCTTCTTCTTCTTCTTCTTCTTCTTCTTCTTCTTCTTCTTCTTCTTCTTCTATCAGCCGTGTGCCTTCAGGGCGTTGGCAGTTATGGCTCTCCACAATTTCCTGTCTTTTGTAACTCTTAAAAACTTTTCCTCACAGGGTTTGGAAGAGATGGTGAAGTGTTGTATCAGCTCTCGGTTGGATAAACTACCTTTCATCTTGAGCGATTAATATTTTTTCTTTTTCTTATCTATCCTAAACATTATTTACCCATCCATTCACTCAAGATCGCCAGATAGGTCTTGCTTTGCTAACCTCTGGATCTCCTTGCCTTCAATCCGTCCTGTGAGTATCAAATTTTGCAAGCCCTGTTTCCTCATTATGTGCCCGAGAAATTTGAACTGTCCCTTCCTGATGTTATGCGCAAGTCTCCCATTTGGATTGGTTTGGTTTGATTTATGGCATATCAATCTCAGTGAATTATTTAGTGTCGACAAGATTTTTATTGTTGGTAATATTTTTTTTTTCAAAAAAGTATTTCTGCTAATATTTTCCCCCAAAATATATTGCTGGCTTTAAAGCTATTTTGTACTTGAATAGTGCTTTGACCCCGGTTTGGTGGTTAACTATTTGCCCATAGCTGAGGCCCTAAATACAACCCCGTGTCAGGGTGGACCTGGGAACACCAGCAATTAAGAGATGGTTCCAGGCGCTTCAAAACCTCCTGATCAGAGGCTTTGCTGTCGGATGTAGTCTATCGTCATACCTAGGATTCATGTGTCTCCCTTTTGTTTCTATTGTCTCTAGAACTTTGTCGTTGCCAAGTTCAGTCCATGGTATTCTCAGCATCCTTCTGTAGAATTGAATTTCTGATGCTTCAAATCTCTTCAGGAAGACAGATATCACGTAACAGTTTAGCGAATAGTTTGGTGGCTTTTCGCATGTCGATTTGGGAAAGTATTTACGTTTATACCATTTGTTTTAGATTCTTTAAAAATAAATTCAATAAAGATTGGTGTTGTAATATAATGTTTAAAATGTGCCAAATTTATAGAATACTAACAGCCATACCAAGCTGGTCGATCAGAAAAGGCGTTCAATTAGAATGGAGCAAAATCAGCATCATGTTTAGATGTAACAGAGCCTATCTTCTATTACTTTAAATTACTTTCATTAAAAACATTTTGAATTAATGCAGTTATTGATATAACAGAAGTAGTCAATCGAAGTTAGCCAAGGACATATAGGGGCAACATGAAGCCCCACTTCAGACCACAATTATTTTGGCGTTTTTGAAATTCATTTTGTCAGTGTGCTACCAGGGATGTAAAAGAGTAAATATTTATAAAGCAATTGTTAAGTTTAAAAAAATTGGTTGAAATATCAACGAAAACTAAGAAAGAAACCAGCAAAAGTTGCCATTATTCGCTATTTACGCGGTTTTCACAATATGGATGGACTCAATTATTAATTTAAATGACTGTTAAACAATCAACTTATTGTTGGCTACAGTTGAGTGAAGTTTGTATTAGATTGCTTGAAAATTTAGGGAGCTTTTAGTTTAAAATTGGTGTTGAAATAGATGTTTCGTTTTTCGCGGTTTGTCGGTAAACGCAGTGGCATAGAAATAAAAATGAGGTATCGTTGAGCTCGTCATGGTGTAAGTAAAGTACATACCAAGTTTGAACAAAATCGGAGGAAAAAATTGAATTTATCTATTTTGATCGGGTTTATTGATAATTGATTTTTTTAAAAATTATCGATTTTTTACGCTATGAACCTATTTCTTACATTGTACACTATGTGCTAGGTTTGGTCAAAATCGGTTGGATGGATTTCGAGTGAAAAAGTATCACACAGACAGACACACACAGAGACATCCTCTGTTTTATATAGAGAGATTAAAATAGAGACGAGAACTATAAAACATACTTTTGTGTAAGAAACCGGTTGCTTTGTGTAAGAATTTCTTAAAAGTACATAAATGCAAGTTTTATTATGTGTCATCACAAACTAAACCTAAATTAGGAAAGTTCCGTTTTATTTATTTATTTAATGTCGAATATTAAGAACAATCCTTTAGAAAACGCAGTTAATTTGTTTTTAAATTTTTTAAGCAGTTCATCGTTTATAAAAATGTTATTTATAGCTGAATTGTAAATTCAAGTCAAGCTTTCACAGCAAGAACACGCCGTGCCACTTACATAAAAGTAAACCGCCCACATTCCCTCCGTATAATATCAGTGAGAAGTAAGTTCTACTCGAGCAGCTTCTTCATACGGACCACTGACCTGTGAAACTAACTAGGACAGGATTCAAGGCTAGGGTTATCCTCCACTCCTATGCGCATAAATGGCCTCCTAACGTAACACTCTACCTCGAGAGGCCTATTAAGCGTTGATCCATACTGTAAAAAAAAAATCTATTTAATCTTACTTGCGTATTTTATTTTTAGAATTGACTGATATTTGATAGATTTTTCTAACCTAGATAACCACTTATGTGCTTCGAATCAAGAAGAGGGAAAAAGAAATATTGCAAACCGGAAAATCATTTACATTTTAAATAATTTCACGGCGGTTTTAAAAGTGCGATAATTTGGCTAGCATAAAAGTCAGTGTCGTAATAATAATAATAATAATAATTATTATTATTATTATTATTATTATTATTATTATTATTAATAATAAATGTAATAAATAAATAATAAATAAAATAAATTATAATAAATAATAACTAAATAACACTAAACAATATGGATAAGAAATGAATTAAACCATAATCGATAATTGAAATAAATTAAATAATAATATTAATAATGATAATAATAAAGAAATGCAAAAAATTGTACTTTCAACAACTGAGACAAACGAAGTGAGTTATCTATATAAAATGTCTGTGATCTTACATTTTTTTTATTTTAACGTTTCTTTTTTTTTTTTTTATAAAATGATCAGTGGAAAATGTTAAACCATTTATGGCCTTAGATTTCTGGTTGGGCCCGGAAGGAAATATGTATGCAAAAGAAATCTAAAGAAATAATAATAATAATAATAATAATAGTAATAATAATAATAATAAAGAAATTCGATAAGAAATGATGAATATAAATAATGAATAACAATGAATAATGCTAATAATAATAATGAATAAATAATAAAAAATGAAATAAATTATAATAAATCATAATAGAATTATATAAATAAAGCAATAATAAATAATACAAATAAAGAAAATAGTCATGACTGATAAAGTCATAAAAACAACAACAGCAGCAATACTGCTACTACTACTACTACTAATAATAATAATAATAAGAATAATAAGAATAATAATAAATACATTCATTTTCCAGTTATACTTTATTATGTATTAAACATATTATGTTGGTGACAAACTGCAGCAAAATGTCATTGATGCCATTTTTAAATGACGCATATTTATTTACTGAATTGACGCTGTTTTATTAGAATTCCAATGACACATATTCAGTGACCCCACGACCGTTAAAGTGACGCCCAGCCCAAATTAGGCTTTTACATTGTTCTGGTAAACATTTCCGCCGATTTTTCATCCCCATGGCAACGTAATTTATTGCCCAACAACCAGCCATTCCCTAACCACGCATCGAAGCCGGCATCCAATCAGATTGAAGCATTTGAATCAACATCACTTGCATCTGTTTTCTCAGAGTTTCACGTTTTTATCATTTTCTATTTCCGTCGTGATCATCATTTTTCACGAAAAGTTAAGGTTTTAGTTTTTACTGCTTCTAGATTGTCTTTCTTCTTCGTTGGCCTTTTATGTATTTCCATCGTCGACGTCCACGTTACCTTTTTTTTGATCCAGCAATCATCTTCTTTCACATTTTTTTTTCCAAAGTTAAACTTTTTCTATCTTTTCTAGCCTGCCGTATTTAAGCGTTAATAAAAGTCATTTTATTCATTATGACATCCAAACTTATTTTTTTGATGTATGCTCTAACACTCAGGGACATAGGCGCTCATGCCTCTTCAGACACTCCTTTATTATATGTGAATTGACAGACATTGTTTTAAAGTTGTCTATTCTATGATTTGGAATTCGGAGTTTTCCTTCTCTTCGACTGGTTGCCATCCGAAACTAGGGAGCCCGGCCTATTCTGCTATTTTTTCCATAACTTGGTGAAGAAGAGACGGATTTGTTGCTTTTCTATAGATAATTGGTACGAAAGTAAACGCATCAGACTCGATCCGGAGTCGAAACCGTCTCACTGATTTTACTTTCTGTGCTGAATAGGAGTTACAGTACGCGTGCATACTTGCAATAAGTGTTTCTTTTTATAAGTGTTTCTTTTCATGCACATTTTAGGCCTTTTTTTCAGCTCTGAATCATTTCCTTCTCCTCTGCTTTACGGAATTCTTTCGTTTTCCTTATAACAATTTCTCGCTTAATTATTAACCCAATTCCTTTCATAGATATATTCATTCTATGTTTGTTTCCTCGCCTTCCATATTGATGCACTTCCACAATTTCTTTCACTTGGCGTTGTTTTTTAATCATTTGAGCCCAAACAAGGCGATGAAGCCACGAAGACGCAAGGGATTAGTAAGAGTGAAAGTAAACGTTGCTGGTGAGAAAGCAAAAAAAAAAAAAAAAGAAACAAAGAATTCAGGGAGAGAAGACGACAACTGACACTGCATTTAATTTTTTGAAGATTGGAATTGGCAGGGAATTTAAGAACCCTGGAGAGTGTTCCACAAGTGAGAAGCGCAAGAGAAGAAACTCTCAGAATAGAACCTACGGTTGCATTTAGCAATTTCAACCGTAAAATGATAGTACTACGCTGAAATTCATGAAGTAGTGATACCAAAGAGGAGAGCTCAACATATTTTATATAAAAAAAAAACAAAAAAAAAAAACTACGTCATTGAAGATTAGATGCCACGCCGAGACCGATAACATTGCGTATTCTTCTTGGAATTTTGTCAAGAGTCCCCAGATATATACCAGAAACATCAGACCAGACATTGCAACAATATTCAGTGCACAGGTAAATGGCATACTTATAAAAATGCAGCATTGATTCTGGCGAGAAACGTTCTCTAGCACGACACAGTGAACCAATTTTCCAATCAACAGACTTCGCTATTAACTCGATATAATCGTTCCAATTCATATCAGTGGAAAACGTTGAAACAAGAAAGTATTGTGTTAGTCTCCAAGATGTTAGAAACTCCAAGACGTTCCTAGTTTGCCACTTATCAGCCCCTTTGTTTTTGTATTGGTTATTTAAAACTTTGCCTTCTCCTTCTACATTTACATCTCAAATTAATTTAATTTTCAATATTTTTGGTGCTCGGTTGGTGCACTTGTTTTATACTGCTGCTGGACTCAAATAAGTTGACGGACACTTAAATATATATATATATATATATATATATATATATATATATATATATATATATATATAGAATACGTCAGTACGTAACTCGGAAAATTATGAATGGTATATTTCAATTGGGTGTCGTGGTCAACAACATATATGGTTCTGCCATCACAGAGTATTTCTTTATAACCTAAATTGTGTCACGAATTTCCGCAACGACTCTTTTACCATTCTTAGTCGTGCTCACTTTTTCTTGCATTTAAAAATATTAGAAATACTCTATGTCAAGTCCAGTCAGCCTCCCCTCAGTAAACATAGGGAATATCTGTTAGGGATTGACGTTATTTCAATCTGATTGTTCATCCTTTAATACAATACATGCGTATTATATTTTATATTTCAAGCTGTGACATTTTCCCCCGATTCCAGTTCTATTGAGTAAGGGTGGAACCGGTCGTCTGTTATTTATTTTTAATCATGAACGATAAAATTGGTCTTACCTTTTTTATTCCCATAATAAAGTTCTGTACCCATAAGAAAATTATGAAGAATTATATAAATAGCGTTATTGTTCGAGTTTCGGCAATTGGATACAGTGAGGGAGAATCACAGAGATTAGGATTGCGTACAGGAATTGACGGAGACAATATCTTCGGTGAAACACACACACACACACTCTCTCTCTCTCTCTCTCTCTCTCTCTCTCTCTCTCTCTCTCTCTCAGGCCAAGAGTTGGACCGTTTTATAACATTTGGACACCCACGCAACTTCACCTGGATTCACTTGGCTACTTCTTGTGGCCATGTCTCTTCCGGCCATGTGTCGACGCAATTTCGTGTGGTCATGCCTCTTCCGGCTTGCGCCCACGCAAGCACGTATTTCCTTCCGTTCAAGACACCTGTACGCTCTCTGTATTCAAGACTCAGCACACATGTGCGCCCTGTTTATTTTAGCCATTTCCTGTTTATTGCTATAACTCATTCTGATTTTCGCTCACTAACTGATGCACGGATATCCAACACAATGTATTTCATTTATATTTCCCCCTGCTTTTGGCTCTTCGTTTCCTGTTGAAATTAAGGTTTAAAACAGCCACGTGAAAGGTAATCGAAAAAAAAATCTTTGCCGTTTTTGATTTATTAATAAAGAAATGTCATACAGTAAATTTGATATAACGTTAGTCCTGAAAGCAATCCTTATTTGTTAACGTATCTCCAGCTACGCAAAGCCCTGGCAGTAAAAATCAGGCATGGTCGACGCAAAGAAATCTGTGGGAAGGATTTCCCACGAAGTTATTTGTCCAAGGAATGGAAGAGGTGGTAATATTTTGGCGCAAGCTTCAGGGAGTAAGATAGCTGACACAGTGTCTTCCAGCCAAGGTGCTGTATGGTATCCTTGGCAACATGTGCCACATGAGGCTTGTCATTGTCAGAGAGGAACAGTACACCCTTGCGATTAACCAATGCTGACTACTTCAGCTCCAGTGCCTGATGCATATGTTCCAACCGCTTCGAGTAGACGTCTGCAGTGATGTTTTTTCCCATTGTTAACAGTACATATTGCGGGACTTGTCGACTAGTCCACCAGATACAGAGCATGCTCTTGCGTGGTTGTAGAGAAAGCCTTGTAGTGGCATAGAATCCTGTCATGACAACAAATGTCTGACACGCTTGGGAATGTCATATATAAGGCTCACTTTTCGTCACTGTTGATCAAGTATGGGTACGTTGTCGTGTCGAGAAAGTAACGAGAAAGAGGCTGTCACTCGTTGTTGCTTGTTGGCTCCCGACAGTGGAGATGATACGGAAAGAGTTGAATGAGTCTAATGGTGATTACGAAGGTACGGCTGCTCGGAAAACTCACTCTAATCATTTTGATAAGCGAAGAACTCTCGAATTTGTTGGCGAGGGCTTCAGACTCAATATGGAGGCTTACATCAAGTGCCTTGAGGAGGTAGTGTTACCCTGGGTCAACAGGGTGGCTGCTGGAAGTACCTATGTCTGGCAACAGGACTCTGCACCATGTCACACAAGCAAGAGTGCATAGTCATGGCTATCAGATAATTTCTCTGACGACACCATCCCTTCCATCTGGCCACCTAACTCCTCAGACTTCAACCTCCTTGATTATTATGTGTGGGGCGCAATTGAGCGAGAGACCAACAAAATACCTAATTACCCCAAAGATCAATTGAAGGCAAGGATTTGAGCAGCATCCACCAACTTAAAAAAGGCGACTGTGCAGAAGAGTTGCAAGAGATTCCGAAGATGTCTGGATGACAATGGCGATTTTATTGAATAAATTTACTATTTCTTTTTTCAGAATATTTTTGTATAATTTTGGCAAATGTATCTGTTAAAATGTATTTACGCATTTATGTTTAAATAGCGCATAAAGTACTTTACTTTTAACTTAGTATAAAAATTACGATAAAAAGAATATTCGTAGTCAATTGCTGAAATCTCCTGATGAGTGTAATTGTTTTGGCTATGAAACTCAAGAGTCGAGGTGGTGGCAGACCTTGGAGAATATAAATCATCAATATTCATTTTTTTTTCAAACTACTATTCATTTCCCAAAAATCTTCATCGAATCGTAAAATAAAAATTGCAATAAAAGTATAACATTATTTAATTAGAAAATACTTTTAATTGCTTTTATAAATAATATTTATTAAGGACACTATTTTCTTAAGAAAAAGTTCTTTTGGTGAATAATGAATTTTTACAATAATGAATTTTAATTTTAGTAATGTATAAAATATTATTCTTGTAAAATTGTAAAAGCGTGAAACCCAAAGTTATAAACTCGTACCCATACAACTGAATATATATATATATATAATATGAATATATATATATATATATATATATATATAGTCTTTCAGTCTTTGTCTGATGATCGCAAATGCGTGAAACCCAAAGTTACAAACTCATATCCATACAACTTAATATGTTAGCTCTATCACAGATACTAAACACTTTTCGCCGTGCTTATATATATATATATATATATATATATATATATATATATATGTACGGCTGATTTGAACATCTACCTATTTTGTCAACTAAATTAGATGAAGTAAGCGTCTCTGAAATTTATTCATTAAATGAATTAATATGCATTTATTTTGTCGGTAAATGAGGCATTTAACTTAAAACATTTTATTAACAAGACATTGTTAAACAGTTTAATTTCTTGGCAAACCTTTACTTGTTTACTTATATTTGTACGGTATTAGTATTAATGATAGTATTAATTCTGTGATCTTGCTTTTGATATGTATTAAACACCACATGTGTGAGATGACACTATAAATTCTGTGATGTATCGTTCGTGTCTTTCAGACGATTTTTCATTTTTGTTCTTTCTTGTCAACTTTTTCTCTTTCTTTTATTTCTCTAAGTCTAATTTCTTTTCGTCTTCCTAGTTTTCGTATGCGCATGCGTTCTACATTCCCTTTATATTTTCTTTCTTTCTTTTACCTTTCGCACCTTCCTTTTCTTTATCTGCTTCTTTTTTTCCCCTTTTCCTTGCCAATTGTTTCGAAACAGCCTGATTATCTCACAACTTGAATACTAATTTCTTCTTTCTTAATTTTTTAAAAAATTCTTCTAACAATTGAATCTTCGACTTTCGTTTCGCAAAATTTTTTCCGTTTTTTTATTTCGCTATCATTTTTTGTCCTGCTTGAATTTTATTTCTGTAATGTTTTCCTCCACCTGTGCCTTATATTTCAAAATTTGCGCAATTCTTTCTTTGATGTTAAAAGATAACGCCAAGATATTGAATTCCATCTGTTTATTAATGCTATTCTTGCCACAGACTCTGATTCAAGGAACATCTAGTAAGATTTGAGAAACACGTTGTACTCAAACAACTGAGGATACCAGCTTTAAAATGAGGAATGGCTTGTGCGCATTTTGCTTGGATTGGTTTAACAAAAAGATAAATAAAACGCAATTGAACTAGAAGCAAAATAATAAGAAAACTGTAAGTAGAAAACGCAATCAAAAAGACGTGATAATGGCGACAAATGTTAAAATACTCACAAGAATAAAGTATTTCATAGCGGATTAATAAATAAGACAAATATATAATCCTTTTAATCAAGAACGACTGAACAGTTGTAAGTAAAATTCTAAGTTCGATGCTAACTGAGATTAGATCATCCTATAGCTAAAATACTAAATTAAAATTTATAATAAATTCAGTAACTAAATTCACTTCCGCCAAATCTTTTCCAAAGACAAGTATATTTTTGAAGCTAAGGATGTTGAACCGTTAAATTGCTTGAACTCATTTCTCAAGTTGACTCTTCGAATTATTTCTATTGAAGTCTAAGAAAAGCAGGTCATTATTAATCTCAGTATGATGAATTGTGAATCACTTTAGATGAAGTCATCTGTTTTAATTTTATTTCTTTCATTTAAATGCTTTCTCAACGACTCCCAAACACCATATTTCTGTTTGCCTCTGCAGGATTATTGGCTTTTCTAAAAATTTATATCATTAAATGATTGATAAGCTGCGAAAAGTTTATCTTTCGGAAGATATAAGTTAGCAACTGAAATGACTGAATTGGTCACTGACAACAAAAAGGAGATGGATAATATTTAAAAAAAAAAAACCTATACAAGTATGCATTGATTTCATTAAAGCAATTTTGAATAGGTCGCATATTTAATCTTCTATTTTCATGTCGCAGGGATTACTTCATTTAAAAAGTGATTTTTATCATTACATGTGTGTAGGAAAAGTCATATTATGGAGTATTAATAAGCATTTCTATCATTGTCTCGGATAATTGATCCAATTTTACGGGGCACGGAATCGAACAAGGTCTAGATTTTCTCATTCGGAATGCTTTCTGATTCTTCTTGATATTAATCTCACATTTCTTGGAGATTGTGTGGTTTTCGTTTGAAGAAATACATGTTCCAACGAAAACCGCAATATCTTCAAGAAAAGTGAGATCAATACCAAGAAGAATGAGAAAACAGTGTAAATAGTGTATTATTATTATTGCTAAGTTCCTTTTTGAAGCAAAAATAATAATAGCTGCTCCCTAGTATTTGAGGGTACCCGTTTACTAGGGCGGCTAGCCAATTCCTATTACAGACGTTCACTCAGGCACATTTGTGTTTGTTCAACATTTGTGTTTTATACTGAAACTATGCTGAGCAGACCTTAGTTACAGTTTCTGGGAGAGAGTGTGTTATCTAGCGTGATCAACAATCTGGACAAGGCTAGAACACTCAAACCCTCAGTCATGATGACTTGTGACTTTGTGCTAGCACAGCTATCAATGCCCCCAAATGTTCCATCTACCTAATTTCACTCACAAGACTTGGGTCAAACCGTGGTATGGTTTTCAGACACTTTCCAATGGTATCACATGCTGGGATCATCCCCTGTCCAGACCGATAACATCAGGAAGTCTCTTTCTTGACAAATCAACTATGGTGAGATTCGAACCCTGGATCTCATGGTCAGAAAGTGAATATTCTAACCACTTGGCCACATGCCCAAATAAGAGCAAAAATATAGTTATCTTTTGCTCATTAAGAAAACAAAAACATTTCTGTTATGAAAAAGTATTCACCAACTGCAACAATATGTTGGCCTTTTGTGAGAAATAAATCAACATGAGACTTTATTATAGCCAAGTAAAAGCAATTATTTATGCTGATTGTCTATTTATGAGAAGAGCTATTTTAGCGTGGCATCTTAGTTCTGGAGATATTGAATGATTCCAGTCAATGTCAAGATATTGTATAGATTGTTGACTCATTTCCTGAAGGAATCCATTGGAATCTCTATCTATAAAAGGCAGGATGTGTGTGTGTGTGTGTGTGTGTGTGTGTGTGTGTGTGTGTGTGTGTGTAACGAATGCACGGCTTCAATTTCCGACGGATTTGCACCAAAATATACATGCACATGCTCCAAGTTAGCGGAAAGGCCAAGACCGACTTTGCATTTCCCAACTCCCATCGATAGTTGAAATAATCGATTTTTTCATGCTTCTACGGTACTTTTCACGGAGTTTGTGGCTATATTGTACTGGCCAGAGTGAGAGCATATAGCTGGCTGGCACGAATAGGCAGGAAGATTCTATTGGCCAGCGTGAGAGCCAACAGCCGACAGACACGAATGTTAACTAGCATGCTAGGATGCAAAAAAAATGAAAAAAATAGATAGCTGCATTCGTCACAATTGGAAAAATTTAAATCTGCATGGCATTTTACTCCAATTGGCTCATTCGCTTGCTTAAACTCAACGTGGATTCTGATTCCGCAGAACTGGGTTAGGTGTGAAAAAGTATTTGTTGTGAACATTCTTTTTTCGATCGGTTTTTCCAGTTACGAGTCCTTTTTTAAAGCTGATTGTTTTGTGTTCATTTTGTTTAATTCTTTTTTCGTAACAGATTTAATGTTTAGTATAGAGCTTAGAAAAATTCGCAGTGTGAGATAGGCAAGAAGTAAGGCATGTAGCAACATCAGCACGGAAAAAGGCACTCCTTTAAAGGCAAGGAAGGGCAAAAATATTTTAAGTCAAGTGATAGCAATTGGTGTATGAGTCGTACGATTTTTGAATCAAGCACGGGCAACGCCGGGCCATTCTGCTAGTCTTCTACTAAAAGAGAGCGAACTAAACACACTTTCATCGATAGAGAATGTGTGCTTGATTTTTGTCCATTTTTATAGTTTTGTTCACCCGTATTCTCCAATATGACAATAAAAAAACAACAAAGATGTTGATCATGAACACTGCAATGACAATAATGAAGACAAAATAAAAGATAGCTACTAATATATTGTCCACATCTTTTTTTGTTTTTGTAATCACAACGTTTTGGTCGTTGTAATCCCCGGGCTTCATCAGTCGGAACGTTGTGATACCAACAGCAAAGATGAGGTCAATAGTACGAATATAAATAGTGTAAATAATGATAAACTCTCATCCCGGAAACTCAGAATTTAATTTTCCCAGTTTAGGTCTTCATAAACTTTTACCAGTTTACTTCTATCATCGACTTTGATAGAAAACCATACGATTATGTGTCCACCAATTAATTCTACGATCTTTGTAGTGTATCTTGCATTGCTTTTCATCCACCAGTCTTCTTAAATATTCTCTTTCATTAGCGAGGTTCGAACTCGCTGCTAAGTCGTAATTGACCTTGCTAATTATTATATTACATTTGGTTACTTCAACCTGGTGTAGTGGTTGGCAAGCTTGTCTCGCTAGATCAATTACAACTGAATAGAGTGTCCGATCCTCAATAAGTGATTGATACTTGTGCCAGATATAAGCTGCGCCTAGAAAATCACTATCATAACTACGTATGTATATTAATTGGTAACTACATATACTACGTATATACATGATAACTACATATAGTACATATACTACACTACATATACGACATATATACATGATAACTACATATACTACACATACCCTACTACATATACTAAATATACATGATAATTACATATATTATGCTACATATATACATGATAACTACATATACTATACTACATATACTACATCTATACATGATAAATACATATACTATACTACATATATACATAATTACATATACTATACTACATATACTACATATATTCATCATAAATACATATACTATACTACATATACTACATATATACATAATTACATATACTATACTACATATACTACATATATTCATGATAACAACATATACTATACTACATATACATATATATACATATATACATATACTATACTTCATATATACATGATAACTACATATACTATACTACATATACTACATATATACATGATAACTACATATACTATACTATATATACTACATATATACATGATAACTAATTATACTATACTACATATACTACATATTTACATGATAACTACATATACTACATATACTATTCTACATATATACATGATAACTACATATATACATGCATTGTGTGTGCGTGCATGTGTGTATTAAAGAATAAGTGATTCACTGTTCACTACTAATAGCATGCGTGTAATTTTGAACATGCAATTTATATACATAAGTATGTGGTTTGTGTGAATAGCTTACACGTGACTGTACCATTTAACGTACACACGTCACAATCACATACACTTTGAATGATTTCGAAATAAAATATTGGAATAATGCATTCCACACACTCTCTCAATCTGGGGAAAAGCCTACTACTGTGAAGTAGAATCATAAAATCGGAGACAAGAAAAGAAAAGAAAAAAACTGTCATCTGCATAATAATCTTTATGGCTGTGAAATCCAAATAAAAGAATAAAATACTTTTTCTTTCCTTGTATTTTTTTTTGTTTAGTTGCATATCAAAGTCTACTAGTTATTTAATGGCGAAATCTAAATTTTTGGAACATAGCTTCAATTTCAAATAAAATATATTGTTCGTCATTTTGCTATAAAATTTATTGTTGGTAATTCTGCTTTTAAAGTGTATAGCTGGTATTTTTTTTAATATAAAAATGAATTTTTATTATTTCATAGTGTTTGGCGGTTCAATATTTGCCCATAGCTGCGGCTTTAACAGTGAGTGAACATGTGAATAACAGCAATTAATTGGTGGTTCCACGCTCCTCAAGGCCTCCAGTATCCCGATCACAGGCCTTGCTGGCGGATGTAGTTTATCATCATATCCAGGACTAAGAACTCTACTATGTAAAACAAAGCTTTTGATGCCATAGCAAAAATTTTTTTCTTGTCATCGTTTGAAGTTGTAGGCGACCCGTCAGAGAATAAAGACTGATTTCTTAAAACATTTTCACAGAAGAGATGTCAAAATCACGAAAAGCCCGTTGCCTTTAACAATCGTTTAGCTTTTGTTTGCCGGCGCTAATCACTGTCACAAGTCATTGTAAATATTTTGAACGCAATTAAATACCTTCAACTACAGATAAAATGTATTGTTTGTCAATTTACTTATTTCTGGTAATTTTACAGTAAATATGTATGTTTATACGTTCATAGTGTTCAGTTTTTTTTTGTTGTGGTTCCACGCCTGTCAAAACCCCCAGTCTCCTAAACAGTGTCCTTGCTGCCGGATGTAGTTTATCGTCATACCAAGGAATATATTTCTTTTCTGTGAGAGGGTTTTACTATATTAACGATCATTGTTCCCTGCTGCTTCTACTGATTGACATTAGCGTAGTCACATATTTATCAGTCTATCCATCAGTCTATTCATATCTCTCATATATCAGCACCAGTTCGGTCCATATTTATTTCGAGTTACTTAGAAGCTGACAGCAGAGAAAATAACCAAAACGATAATGTCCGACTTATAAATATTATCCATCCCACAAAATGTTAATATCTAAAAATCCACTGAACTAATTGTATTTCTTTTCCTCGGTGTTCAGATAAGACGTTTAGCCATCCAGACAGCATTTTTCGTAAGAATCAATGAAAAAAACCTTTGCGTTATTCACCTAAAAAGAGAGCAGGTTGAAATTGTCTTCTGAAATTCAGTAATGGTACCAACATTCATCATCTGTCTTCAAAGTCCATTCAAGAACCATGAAGAGAACGGCGTATAAGTTTACAAAAGACGAAACATAAGAGAGGAAAACTGGATCATGAGGTGCCAACAGGAAGAGGGGTTACCATTTTCAACTTAGAACTAAAGAGATCAATTTGAAAAAAATACAACCTTATTTATAAGATGTTTGGCACGTGAGAGAGGCGTTTCACCTATGACAATGAAAAAAGACTTGAAAATGGAATCGTCCATGAAGCGTGTGAGGCAACTTATTACTCCAGGACAGAAAGATAGAAGGTTAGTGAGGGCAAGGATCATCTTCAATAAGTTGGAACATGATCCTGGAATATATATATATATATATATATATATGAACTTTATTTCAATCCTTCATGAGCTTCCCAACCTTAGCTATGATTAATTAATGATGAAGATGTCATTTTCGTTTATGATCGATTTCATCAAGATACTTCTGTTAAGCCTGGAGAGTCATTATGCATTCTTATTGCTCAAAGTAGAGCCCTATAGTGTTATAAAAACCTGGAAGAATTCCATTAAGATATATTTTGACATTTCTAAGTTACAACGGTTCAGAGCTTAATCTAAGAATTGAACTATTTTCTAGTTACACGATTTGGACAATTTATCTGTTACACCCAGTATACATACATATATATATATATATATATATATATATATATATATATATATATATATATATATTCTGCTCCTGGAAATCGAGTTTGATCATTGCAAAATAGTATTCAGTTCTCTTTCAATAGTGTTACGATTGAACATGGCTATACGCCCAGTCATTGACTCACATCACATTTGTCAGTCGTTCAACTCTGAACCGACTGTTCGGTTTCTTTCTCTTCCTACGGGCGGGAGGAACCCGAAGGAAGCTACGCCGAAGGGCGGAGTCTCCTTCAGGGGAGGTAAAACCGGCCCTGAACCCGTTTATACGGGTTCAAATGGGCTATTTTTTGGCCGAGCCTAATGGCTCGGGAATGCCCACGTTAAAAAGGCCTTGTGCCACATGACACCCTCGTGGGGGGTGATTGAATATCGTCATTGACTCACATCGTTAGCTACATTTTCTTCATTCATGAGTCATGTTTGTGTTTCTCTGTTTTCTTTTCTTATGTATATAAGAATGCTCTATTTTGAATAAGTTCAAAACGCTTTTAAGAATTAATTTTTGAAATATTTTTTTTATAAATTATTTGGATGATATTGAGCAGGTAATAAAAAAAACAAATATCTAAATACAATACTAAAACCTTTAAAAATGTAATTCTAGAATTAAATCCAAATGCCCAATGCAGACAACTTGCAGAGAGGCAAATATATTATATAATGAGAAAGTGAAGAAATCGCAGGACTTGGAAAGAATTTAAATATATACAAAATATACAAAACATAGGTAAATGAGATATATAAAAAGAAAACTGTGTTATCAAAACGTATATGGCATTTAAAAATAAAAGGGAAATCACCGGTCATAAATGGGCACTAAATGCAATCTATGTATCGAAGAGAAACTGGAAATCATAGAATTCAAGAACGTGAATGGTTTAATAAAAAGACAACGTTTGTTGGCGCGTTCTTTTTCAAAAACGGGAAAAAAAATTCTAGATTTTGGGTACATCTAAAAGAAATAAAGCCCATTTTGAAATTACATGTCAGAGATTTAAGGATAAAATTAAAATCTTATGAATTACTGAAGCCGTTGCAATTATTTCCACTAAACACAAGGGGTTTCATAAATACGTCATTTTGCCAAACACTAACTTATCATAACTCATGATCAGGCTATACATGAATGCCATAATGAAAATATATTTGGAAAAGAATCGTTATATTTCTCGTAATATATTAACAGTGTAACGCGACATTTAAATTGAATATGATGGGTCCAGATCTGACCTCTCGTAACAGTCACTTTCTCACAAACGTGACGTGGCTTCCCTCTGTCTTTTCTACAAACATTTTCATGGCAAGTGCTCTGACGAGATACTTTCACTGGTACCCCAACTACATGAAGTGAAGCGGGCTACTAGGTTGGCATTTCGGTCCCACCCTTTCATTGTCGAAACAGTTAAATGTATCCATCTTTTCTGCTCCAACTGCTTCTTCTCTCGCACTTTCCAACAGTGGAACCCCCTTCTTGTTTCCCTGATAGCTATAACCTTCAAATATTCAAATGTAATGTCAATCGACATCTTCTGACGCCTTGATCCTGATCTCCGTCCTCCTCTATATCATTTCCCCAAACACCTTTCTTTACTCTTGTTCTCACTCTTTGTAGCCCCTTGCGTGCTAGTTGCACAACCGCCTTGCTTGGAGTGAAATGCTTAAAAAAATTCAATAAACTTTTTACGATAGAATTTAAGCTTTAAATTTAGAAGTAAATATGGAGAACAGATTATGTCATAGCGCACAGATTACGGCCTGTCTAGGCTTTTCAGGAATTTTAAGTCGATAGGAACGATGCATCTTGGCATGATATCTCTTACATCAATGAAGCCTGTTAAAACAACGATAGAAAGAAAGGTTCATTACGTCAATAAATTATCTATTGAAAACGCTATTTTCATATGAAATATGAGGAGATATGGAATGAATCCTAGTCACCAGTTAGCATTTTGAAAAAAGAAATACGTTGCAACAAGTGTAATGATAACAAATGTAAATATGAGAAAAAAATAACTAATTGATTTATAAGGGTTGTAACATCAGAAACATACATTACATATCTATCTATCTATCTATCTATCTATCTATCTCTCTGTGCATTATATATCTAGCTCTCAGTTCATTATCTATCTATCTATCTCTCTGTGCATTATATATCTGTCTATCTCTCAGTTCATTATCTATCTATCTATCTATCTATCTATCTATCTATCTGTGCATTAAATATCTGTCTATCTCTCAGTTCATTATCTATCTATCTATCTATCTATCTATCTATCTATCTATCTATCTATCTGTGCATTATATATCTATCTCTCAGTTCATTATCTATCTATATATCTATCTATCTATCAATCTATCTATCTATCTATCTGTGCATTATATATCTGTCTATCTCTCAGTTCATTATCTATCTATCTATCTATCTATCTATCTATCTATCTATCTGTGCATTAAATATCTGTCTATCTCTCAGTTCATTATCTATCTATCTATCTATCTCTCTCTGTGCATTATATATCTATCAGTTCATTATCTATCTATATATCTATCTATCTATCTATCTGTGCATTATATATCTGTCTATCTCTCAGTTCATTATCTATCTATCTATCTATCTATCTATCTATCTATCTGTGCATTAAATATCTGTCTATCTCTCAGTTCATTATCTATCTATCTATCTATCTATCTATCTCTCTGTGCATTATATATCTATCTATCTATCTATATTCATCTATCTATATATCTATCTATCATTATCTCTATGCATTATATATCTGTCTATCTCTCAGTTCATTATCTATCTATCTATCTATCTATCTATCTATCTATCTATCTATCTATCTGTGCATTAAATATCTGTCTATCTCTCAGTTCATTATCTATCTATCTATCTATCTCTCTGTGCATTATATATCTATCAGTTCATTATCTATCTATCTATTATCTATCTATCTATCTATCGATCTCTCTTCATTATCTATTATATATCTATCTATCAGTATCTATCAGTTCTATCTCATCTCATTATATCTATCTATCTATCTATCTATCTATCTGTGCATTAAATATCTGTTTATCTCTCAGTTCATTATCTATCTATCTATCTATCTATCTATCTATCTATCTATCTATCTGTCCATTAAATATCTGTCTATCTCTCAGTTCATTATCTATCCTATCTATCTATCTCTCTGTGCATTATATATCTATCAGTTCATTATCTATCTATATATCTATCTATCTATCTCTCTGTGCATTA
>CAHIKZ030005063.1:1847500-1875000 GCA_903632075.3 Acanthosepion pharaonis
ATCTATCTATCTATCTATCTATTAAATATCTATCTATCATTATCTATCTATCTATATCTCTGTGCATTATCTATCAGTTCATCATATCTATCTATGCATCTTAAATATATATCTATCAGTTCATTATCCATCTATATATCTATCCATCCATCTCATCTATCCGTCTATCTAGTTCATCTGTCTATTATATATCTATCATCCATTCATCTGTGCATAAATATATATCTATCTATCTATCTCATCCATATCATTAAATATATCTATCATCTCTCAGTTCATATATCTATCTATCTATCTATCTATCTATCTATCCATCTATCTATGTGCATCTAAATATCTGTCATTATATCTCAGTTCAGTTTATCTATCTATCTATCTATCCATCTCTCTGTGCATTATATATCTATCAGTTCATTATCTATCTATATATCTATCTATCTATCTCTCTGTGCATTATATATCTGTCTATCTCTCAGTTCATTATCTATCTATCTATCATCCATCTATCTATCTATCTGCATTAAATATCTGTCTATCTCTCAGTTCATTATCTATCTATCCATCTATCCATCTATCTATCTCTCTGTGCATTATATATCTATCAGTTCATATATATCTATCTATATATCTATCTATCTCTCTGTGCATTAAATATCTGTCTATCTCTCAGTTCATTATCATCTATCTATCTATCCATCTATCTATCTATCTATCTGTGCATTAAATATCTGTCTATCTCTCAGTTCATATCATTATCTATCTATCTATCTATCTATCTATCTCATTCATCTATCTATCTATATATCTATCCTATCTATCTCTCAGTTCATATATTCATCTATCTATCTATCTATTCATCATCTATCATCTATCTGTGCATTAAATATCTGTCTATCTCTCAGTTCATTATTATCTATCCATCTATCTATCTATCTCTCTGTGCATTATATATCTATCAGTTCATTATCTATCTATATATCTATCTATCTATCTATCTCTCTGTGCATTATATATCTGTCTATCTCTCAGTTCATTATCTATCCATATCTATCTATCTATCTATATATATCTATCTATCATCAGGTTTATCTATCTATCTATCTATCTATCTATCTATCTCTGTGCATTAAATATCTGTCTATCTCTCAGTTCATTATCCATCCATCTATCTATCTATCTATCTATCTCTATCTGCATTAAATATATATCTCTCAGTTCATTATCTATCTATCTATCTATCTCTGTATATATATCTATCAGTTCATTAAATATCTATCTATCTATCTCAGTGCATTATATATCTCATCTATCTCTCAGTTCATTATCTATCTATCTATCTATCTATCTATCTATCTGTGCATTAAATATCTGTCTATCTCTCAGTTCATTATCTATCTATCTATCTATCTCTCTGTTCATTATATATCCATCTATTCATCTATATCTATCATTATATATCTATCTATCTATCATCTATCTATCATTATATTATATATCTGTCTATCTCTCAGTTCATTATCCATCTATCTCATCTCTATCTATCTATCTATCTATCTAAATATCTGTCTATATCTGTCTATCTCAGTTCATTATCCTATCTATCTATCTATCCATATCTATCTGTGCATTATATATCTATCAGTTCATTATCCATCCATCCATATATCCATCCATCTATCTCATTTATATATCTATCAGTTGCATTTATATATATATCTATCCATCTATATCTCAGTTCATTATCCATCTCATCATTATCCATATCTATCTATCTATCTATCTGTGCATTAAATATCTGTCTATCTCTCAGTTCATTATCTATCTATCTATCTATCTCTCTGTGCATTATATATCTATCAGTTCATTATCTATCTATATATCCATCTATCTCTCTGTGCATTATATATCTGTCTATCTCTCAGTTTCATTATCTATCCATCTATCATCCATCTATCTATCTATCTGTGCATTAAATATCTGTCTATCTCTCAGTTCATTATCTATCTATCTATCCATCCATCTCTCTGCATTATATATCTATCAGTTCATTATCTATCTATATATCTATCCATCTATCTCTCTGCATTATATATCCGTCTATCTCTCAGTTCATCCATCATCTATCTATCCATCTATCTATCTATCTATCTATCTATGCATTATCCATCTGTCTATATCATCAGTTCATTATCTATCTATATCCATCCATCTATCCATATATCTGTCTGCATTTAATTATCCTATCTATCTATCCATCTATCATTATCTATCTATCTATCCATCTATCTATCTCAGTGCATTCATTATATATCTGTCTATCTCTCCAGTTCATCTATCTATCCATCTATATATCCATCTATGCATCCATATCTATCAGTTTCATATCTATATATCTATCAGTTCATTATCTATCATTATCCATATATCCATCTATCTATCATTATCCATCCATCATTATATATATCTGTCTATCCATCTCAGTTCATCCAGTTATCTATCTATCTATCTGTCTCTCTGTGCATTATATATCTATCAGTTCATTTTATCTATCTATATATCCATCCATCTATCTCTCTGTGCATTTATATATCTGTCTCAGTTCATCCATCTATCCATCTATCCATCTATCCATCATCCATCTATCCATCCATCTATCTATCCATCAGTTGTGCATATCCATAAATATCTGTCCATCTATCATCCATCAGTTCATTATCCATCTATATATCCATCTATCTATCTATCTATATATCTGTCTATCTCTCAGCATTATTATATATCTATCAGTTCATTAAATATCTCATCTAGTTCATTATATCTATCTATCTATCTATCTATCTCTCTGTGCATTATATATCTATGTCATCCTATCTAGTTGCATTATCTCTATCATTATCTATCTATCTATCTATCTATCTATGCATCTAAATATCATTGTCTGTCTCTCTCAGTTCATTATCTATCTATCTATCTATCTCTCTGTGCATTATATATCTATCAGTTCATTATCTATCTATATATCTATCTATCTATCTCTCTGTGCATTATATATCTGTCTATCTCTCAGTTCATTATCTATCTATCTATCTATCTATCTATCTATCTATATATATCTATCTCTCAGTTCATTATCATTATATATCTGTCTATCTCTCAGTTCATTATCTATCTATCTATCTATCTATCTATCTGTGCATTAAATATCTGTCTATCTCTCAGTTCATTATCTATCTATCTATCTATCTATCTATCATTATATATCTATCATTTTATATCTATCAGTTCATTATCTATCATTAAATATCTATCTATCTCAGTTCTCTATCATTATATCTCTGTATCTATCAGTTCATTATCTTTCATTATCTATCTATCTATCTATCTATCTATCTGCATTAAATATCTATATCTATCTATCTATCTCTCAGTTCATTATCTCATCATTATCTATCTATCTATCTATCTCTCTGTGCATTATATATCTATCAGTTCATTATCTATCTATATATCTATCTATCTATCTCTCTGTGCATTATATATCTGTCTATCTCTCAGTTCATTATTTATCTATCTATCTATCTATCTATCTATCAGTTAAATATCTGTCTATATGCATTAATCTATCTATCTATCTCTCAGTCCATATATCTATCCATCTATCTATCTATCTATCTCTGTGCATTATATATCTGTATATCTCTCAGTTCATTATCTATCTATCTATATCTATCCATCTATATCTGTCTATCTCTCAGTTCATTATATATATCGTCTCATCTCTCAGTTCATTATCCATCTATCCATCCATCTATCCATCTGCATCTATCTATATATCTGTTCATCTCTCAGTTCATTATCTATCCATCCATCCATCCATCATCCATCTATCTATCTGTGCATTAAACATCTGTCCATCCCCAGTTCATTATCTATCCATCTATCCATCCATCTCATCAGTTCATCTATCTATCTGCATTTTATCTATCTATCAGTCCATTATCTCAGTTCATCTATCCATATCTATCTATCTATCCATCCATGCATCATGTGTCTCTGTGCATTATATATCTGTCCATCTCTCAGTCTATCTCTCAGTTTATCCATCCATCCATCTATCATCATCCATCATTATATCTATCTTCATTAAATCTATCTGTCTATCTCTGTCTAGTTCATTATCTATCATTCATCCATCTATCTATCTATATCTCTGTGCATTATATATATCTATCAGTTCATTATCTATCTATATATCTATCTATCTATCTATCTGTGCATTATATATCTATCTCAGTTCATTATCATTATCTATCTATCTCATGTGCATTATATATCTATCATTATCTATATCTATCATCCATCTGTGCTTTATATATCTGTCTATCTCTCAGTTCATTATCTATCATCTATCCATCTATCTATCCATGCATCTGTCTATCTCAGTTCATTATCTATCTATCTATCCTATCTATCTATCTATCTGTGCATTAAATATCATCTGTATCTCAGTTTCATCCATTATCTATCTATCTATCTATCTCTCTGTGCATTATATATCCATCATCATCTTCAGTATATCTATCTATCCATCTGTCCATATATCTATCCATCCATCCATCTGTGCATTTATATATCCGTCTATCCTCAGTTCATTATCCATCCATCTATCCATCCATCTATCCTGTGCATTAAATATCTGTCCATCTCTCAGTTCATTATCCATCCATCATATCCATCCATCCATCTATCTCTCTGTGCATTATATATCTATCAGTTCATTATCCATCATATATCCATCCATCCATCCATCTATCTATATCTATCTTGCATTATATCCATCTGTCTATCCATCTATCCAGTATCCGTTATCCATCCATCCATCTATCTATCTATCTATCTATCTGTGCATTATATATCTGTCTATCTCCTCAGTTCATTATCCATCTATCTATCTATCTATCAGTTATATCCATCCATCTGTGCATTATATATCTATCAGTTCATTTATCCATCCATATATCATCATCATTATCTATATCTATCTCTGTGCATTATATATCTGTCATCTCTCAGTTCATTATCCATCCATCCATCATTATCCATCTATCCATCTATCCGTTCATCTCAGCATCTGTCCAAACATTCTGTCCATCTCTCAGTTCATTATTATCTATCTATCTATCTCTATCTATCTCAGTGCATTATATATCTATCAGTTCATCATTATCTATCTATATATCTATCTATCTATCTCTCTATTGCATTATATATCTGTCTATCTCTCAGTTCATTATCTATCTATCATCCATCTATCTATCTGTGCATTATATATCTGTCTATCTCTCAGTTCATTATCTATCTATCTATCTCTATCATTATATATCTCTGTGCATTATATATCCATCCATCTATCTCTCAGTTCATTATTATCCATCTATCTATCTATCTATCTATCTCTCTGTGCATTATATATCTGTCTATCAGTTCATTTATCCATCCATCTATCTATCTATCTATCTATCTATCTATCTATCTATCTGTGCATTATTTATATCTGTCTATCTCTCAGTTCATTATCTATCTATCTATCTATGTATCTATGTTTTATTTTCTCTCAATATAATTATTATCTATCTTTCTATGTGATGCATTTAATATCTTTTTACAAGTTTCGCTGAAAATGTTCATTATCTATCTATCTATCTATCTATCAATTTCTATCAATTTTGTTTATTATCTATACACTTAAGTCATTTAATTCCTATATATCAGTTTTTCTTAATCTGTTTATTATTTATCTAAGCCTGTTCAAATCTATCTATCTATCTATCTATCTATCTATCTTAGGATTTATTTAAAGAAGTCAATGTTGCCACAATAAAATAGGATTAATATTAAAAAAAAAGTGTTGTTTGTCATCTTTTCGGGACATACAAACATTTGCATGAAAATTATATCGTGTCAGTTTTTTTTATTAAATGTCTATGCGTATTAAAATATATTTAGAATGTGATTTGGTAGTGTTTCTTTGGTTTTATTAATGCAAACAAATGACTACATAATTTACAGGTTGACTGTTGTACTAACCATGAGTAGCCCAGTGATTAGAACGTCGGCTTTCCGACCATTTAACCTGCGTTCACACCTTATCATGGTTGATTTCTCATGAAATCTGACATCTTGAACTATCTGAGTGGGTAGATGATCCCCGTGTGCCTGAAAAACACTCAAAAGGGTTGACGTGAGCCTTTTGAGTCAAATTGGTTAGACAGAATTGTTGAACGTTGGGTCTGCTAGGACGATGTCTCCGGTCACTGTGACCAAGGGCTTAAGCGTAATAGTATTGTCGAAACTGTTGACCGCGTCAGATAATTGGCATTTAGCCATTTTTTTTATCATTTCACCCAATCAAGGTAATAACGCCACTAAGTTGCAATGGTTTACTGGGCTTGAAAGAATCCGAGTCAAAACGTTATTAGTGAGATAAAACAATAAAATAACATGTAGTAGAGAGAGAGAGAGAGAGAGAGAGAGAGAGAGAGCGAGAGAGAGAGGTCGTCGATTGACATAACATTTAAATTTTTCAACATCAAATGTAATTGGAAAGCAAGATGAGAATTTTGTAAGTGAGAAGACCAGTGAAGAAACTGTCAGCATAGAATTTACGTTTGCATTTAGCAATTTCAACTGTAAAATCTATAATTAGCTGCCAATCTAGTACTGTAATTACATTCATAAATTCTCTGTACCAAAATGGAAAGCTCATCAGAACAATTGTCATCAAAATATCTATAGAAGAAGCACAGGGTAGCTACGTTAATGTGATGGGAAACTGACTGTAGCCGACATACAAAGCCAGGGCCAATAACATTGCAGATTCTTCTTTGAATTTTATAAAGAATCTAGCAAAAGTATCAAACCAGTTGTAACAGCAATATTCAATTCATGGAGGAATGGTAGATTTATAAATGTATAAGATAGTTTCTGGTGGGAAAATTGTCTAGCACAGCACTGTGAATCTACTTTCTTAGCAGAAGAACTGTCAGTTGTTCCAATGTAATCGTTCCACTTCTTGCCAGTGAATCTCAAAGAATGCGCAAGGAGTTACTCTTCTGGAGATTAGCATTAGCCATGCTAATGGACACAAAAAAAAATTCCCTAGTACGATTTACCGTTAAGTCACGAGTAAATAGTTGTGGCATCAGCAGATTTATGTATATGATATGTCCCAGAAGGGGTATATTTGAACGAAGTAGCTAAGTGGTTTTAGCTACTATAACCAAGTAGAATATGGTAGCAGTAATTGATTGGTACGCGTCGTAGTCGAAGGTAAGAAGTGTAGATCAATGACGTAGTCCAATGGGCGTCGTTATAGACTTAGCTCTCAGACTAAGGCTCTCTTCACACTGTCGTACATACACGTCCGTCGGTATTTATGACGGACACCAGCCAATCATATTCCAGTGAGGGGGAATATAGGTGTACGCATATTCCATTATATCAGTCGTCGAGAACGACTGTCATCGCGATGGTCCTTAATGAAAATTATGGAAGAACGTAGGCTCAAGAATATAACCTTTTGCGGGGAGCACTCGCACCAATATATATAAAAAAAGAAAATCTAGCACAGTGGCTGTGCAAGACAACTTTCATTTTGCGATTAGATAAGAAAGATCGAATCAAATGAAAAGTTCGCCTAGAAATACCATATCATTTCAACTTGTTATGAGCATCAAGGTTATATCAAATCCGCAGAATTTGTACCGATCAAATTTAGAGGGAATAACCAAAAACATGAATATTTATATCACACAGTAGGGAGCCAGTTCTAAGTGGAAAGTTAGACAAAATTTCTCCAGACGTAACTAAGTTCCGCTCAGCATAGGTTGGCTCTATGGCTGTTGAATAAACACAAACGTGACTGGAATTAGGTAGCCGCCCTCGCAGACAGGCATAGACGGACATGAGAGTTCAGCCATTATTATTGTCCTCATGTCTGTTGTCGTTATTAGGTTTTCGACCGCTGTGATCATTGCCGTCACCTATTCCAGCCCTATACATCGTTATTTATCTTTCATTATTTCCGCATAAGAACAGACACTAAATACTATCGCATTATACACATCATTTTCATTGGATAATAGCCAATGAAACATCTTCCCGCTAAAATCCAAATCTCTATCTGGGGGCCAATCATTAAGTTTCTCTCTCTCTCTCTCCCTCCCTCTCTCTCTCTCTCTCCCTCTCTCTCTCTCTCTCTCTCTATATATATATATATATATATATATATATATATATATATATATATATATATATATGTACTTGAACCTACAGAAAAAGAAAACAGATTTAAATAAAAAAAAATATATCCCATACTCCACCGGCTCGGATTGAGGAATCGGAGAACCGAGTTCGAATTCCAGTCGAATCAACTACATTCACTTACGTGCTAATACCCTTGGGAAAGGTGTGAATCCTCTTCTTCTCCCTTTAGCTATGCGTAAATAACAGGTCAGACTGGGTTCTATAGCCCTGGATGGCAACTGGTCTAGGAGAAGGACAACTCTGGATTCAAAACTTGTAGAGGTTCGTTTGGGGACCCTGTGGCACGTAATGCACTAAGTCTCTGCATTCGGCCCTTCAAAAAGCGTGGATGGTTCTGCACAAAACCTTCACCACTATAATCAAATCTCAATGTCGGGCTGTCAGTTTCATAGGAACTGACCTACTTGATTTCGACGGGAGAGTCGAGTATATATATATATATATATATATATATATATATATATATATGAACAGACTAAGGGGGAAGGCGTTTTCCAAACAATATGACACCTCGTCACTTCACATCACAAGAATATACTATGACACTTTATTTCTACAACCTTTCATCTGCTCAGCCACAATTTCAGTGTGTATTTCTCATCTTCAAAGTTTCATTATGTACTCACTATTCCAATAAACGTTGTATTTATCTAACTCACTAGTAATCTCAATCTATTGAGGAAGAAGGAAAAATCTTCACCAACAGATCCAGAATGATACAACAACAGCAACAAAAACACGCAAGCACCCAAAATCTATTACCGTCCTTTTCACAATGCTGATTGCAACACTTTCTGCAGATATCTTTCAATGCGAGTAGACTTCAAGAAATTTAGAGATTAACCAAGAAACTTCTTTTATCTGCCGTGTTCCTTTAGAACGTAGGCTATCATGGCGCTCCACATCTTCCTGTCCCTTGTAGCTCTTAATAAGTTTTGTCTTTTTGTTATTTCTCCCAAACAATGTCCTACCATCCATTTGCACAACCTCATCAAGTATGTTACGCGATCCTTTTGTTGTCCCTCTTTCCCTCAATCTGTCCTGTGAGTAACAGGTTTTCCAAGCCCTCCTTCCTCATTACGTGCCCCAGAAATTTCAACTGCCGCTTTCTGATGTTAAATATTAGATTCCTTTTTGTTGCTCACATCTTCGGTCCACAGTATCTTTCTGTAGAACCACATTTCTGTTGCTTAAGTCATTTCTTTATCTTTGAGGAGACTGTCCAGCATTCACTGATATACAGGAAGGTATATCTCACGTAACAGTCCAGTATTCTTTTCTTTGTTTCTAATGCAATTTTTCAGTCTATTAATACTCTGCTTACCATTTTTGAATGCGTCTTTGGCTATCCCAATACGTTTCCCAGTGTCACACATTCCGTTCCTTTTTAGAGCACTTCCCTGCTAATTAAATTTCTGTACTTGTTTGATTTTAGTAACCCCGATTTCTAATTTGCATTTTGAGCTAAATCTTTTTGCTGATAACCATGCATTCTGCCTCCTTTATACTTAGTCCTTTCTTCTTACTTTCTGTCATCTGCATATCTTATATTGTTAAGCTTGTGGCCGTCAATAATGAATCCTGGTAGGACTTCTAATTCTCTCAGGATTGCCTCGCTGTATAGGCTGAATAATTCCCGTGAGAAGACACATTCTTGCCTTACACCTTTTTGGATCTCTGGTGAACTCATTTTCTGTCCGGATGCAGTTGATTTGCTACCAGTATAGAGTAATGATTATTCTTATGTCTTTCTCGAATATATCAAGGCTGCTGAGCAGCTCTAAAATTCTTTGTGTCATCTATAAAACGCAGGTAAACGTCCTACTACTTTTGCATTGTTCTTTCTCATAACATCCTGAGCATAAATATTGCATTCCTTGTTCCGGTGACTTTGACGAACCCGCACTGTTCTTGTCCTATTTCTGGCTTGATTCTGCTGTATGCTCTATTCATCAGAATTCGGGTGATAAGTTTCTGTTTTTATTTATTTTTTTTATGTGGCACAATAGGCTGATTGCCCGTTGGAGCTCATATTCCTTTACGCCTGGTTTCTTTGTCTGTGCTATGGGAATTTATTTGTGATGTAGATTTCATTTATTATTTCTGCCTATGCCGAAATCGTCTAAGGCTGCCAGTATCTCTATTGCAATTCCATCTGGCCCTGCCGCTTTGTTTCTGTTCAATTTGGCCAGTGCAGATTCTACTTCAGATTTTATTGTTTCCGGCTCGTCAATATTTCTTCGTATTTCCGGTTGTTCTCTTTCGTTGTGGAAGTGTTCTACGATATATTCGTTCCATCTCTGAAGTATTTTCCTTTCTCTCATATCAACGTTCCGTCCTTGGATTTTACGCATCCTGTTCATGTGCATGTATTTTGTCCAGTTAGCCGTACTAATCATGACAACTTGAAAATATATTCATAGACATAGGCAGTGGAAGACGAATAGTCACTCCCTGTACCTTAAATAAAAAATTCGGTTCAGAATTCCTTGTAGATTAACCAGGCCGATAGCCGATGAAGGCCGGAGGGTGCAACGGCCGAAACGTTTTGATAACAACAACAAAGATGAGTACAATCGTTCGAATGTAAGCAGAGTAAATTATGATAAGACCTCATTCTAGAAATTCAGACATAATGAATATATTGTTCAATCTCTACCAAAGAATAGGGGTATCTTAGCTTAACGATACCTTGCCTTGGACTTGTTTAGAGAATCGTTTTTGGTAGCATATTGATGCCTGCACCGGGTAATAGAGAATTAAACTCAGTGGCAACAGACCTAGTAATAAGTAAACAGCACTAAAAGTGTGCATCAACATTACTTTCTCTTATGGGGTACACCCCATTTTCATACAAGTGGCCTCGCCCAGTGTGTATTTGTACTGCTGCCGGTGAATGCCCGTGAGTCAGAGAGTCAGACAGTGATACAGTGAGAGAGTGAGAGTGAGAGTGTGAGGTAACCGCTTTGTAGGAGACTCAGAAGGAAGTCCTACTTCGATACTGAATTTCCCAGACTGTATATATATTATTATTGCTACTAACCGCATTTCTGGATCTACTAACCGTATTACCACTTGTATTATTACGTCAATACATTTATTTGCTATAATTCATTCCTGCGTTTGTCATTTATTTTGAGACCGGATTTCATCTCGGAATCCACAACACTTTCCATTCTGTGATAATCCTCTTTTTATAAAAAAAAAAAAAATAACATTTTCTTCAATTAGATAAAAAATAGTTCATGCAGGGGACCATGACATTAATTTTTCTTTGATAATTTTTTTGGCCGAGCGGACAACAGTTTGTAGAATGTAATGGAGCACCGTCTTGCATGAATATATCTATTAGCTTAACTATTCTTGACACCACACATAACGTCTTCTACAAGAATCATTTTCATTTATATTGAAGCCATGATCAATACTAAAGAGAAATACGAAAAGGAGATACTATTTTACTGTTTACAATACTGTCCCCAAACATAACTGCATCTCATCATTCTTGTTTTCTAAAGAGGGTTGGTCGACTATTTCCAAAAATAAGTGTCTATCTCAAGCAGTGGCGTAGCTAGAGTAAACGTCACCCGGGGGCGGTCCGCTCAAATGTCACCCCAATGATCCCGATTCACCCTATGCTGAATGGTTAGCTGTAGCTAAATTTTCATACATGCTCTACCTCTACTTTACTCTACTGACCGGTACGTTACTGTTTACATATATGATCCAAGACCAAACCCAATACAACAAAATAATCAGTTCAAATCAAAAGCTGAAAACATTGCTATTTTTCCTACTCACAAATTTCCCGACAATTTATTAGAAAATTTCTGAGGGGGGGGGGACAAAATGGGGGGGGGCATAAATTATTTCGGGGGTGGGGTCATATGCCAGCCTGCGAAACCCCGTGTCTCCACCACTGTTTTCAGATTATTTTTGGCACCTTAGCCTGGTTGAAAAATTTTGTTGGGGGTGACATTGTGTCACCCCCTCCTGTGCTGGCACACGGGGCGGTACGCCTCCCCCTCGCCCCTCTTAGCTACGCCACTGATCTCAAGCCCAGGTGTAAGGTCCATATAATGTAGTTTTACAGTTATCACTAAGAATGGATGCTGTGAAAATCATCTGCTCATATCTATTAATGATGCTTACTTATATGATGTAGTTTAGTGGCTTTCAGGTGTTTAATCATTTTTCTTAATATTTGAGATCAATCATCACTTCTCTTTTTACATTTGGAACCTCAGCTTCTTCAAATATGTCCATGCTGTTTCATCCAATCAAATATTTCCATGCTGTTTTATCCAATCAAATATTTCCATGCTGTTTTATCCAATCAAATTTGGCTAATATTAACCTATTCACTTTTACTCAGATCTATCCACATTTTTAAATACTATTTTCCCTTCTTATTTTCATGTTTTTAATTGTTTTGTTAAGATTTTTTGTCATCTCTTCTCGGCTTTCAGTGTACAATGTGTTCACATCATTTAATATCTGAACATATCTCGTTTCTCTTTTACGGTTATCGTTTTTCTTACAATGCATGGCTATATTTCAACGACTAATATTAAAAAGAAAATAGTAACTAGAATATTATATGTCATTATTTACTATTTGATGAACAACTTTCTTGCTGTTTGATAATGTATATTATTGGAAATATTTCTAAAACCCGAGACAGTCTATGCCTAAACCGATATTGTTTATTTATTATATAAATAAATATACCCTCTCTTTTATCACAGACGTGCAAAAAAATACTAAATAAATAAATAGATAAAATTGCTAGATCATAACTTATTGCAAAGCTTTTTTTCCTTCTGTTTTGTCGACTGTGAAAATAAAGGAAATGGAAATTTCTAGAGTCAAGCTGGCCATATTCTTGCTAAATGTGCCAACTCAAAATGGGTTGTTACATTTCAAAGATGTACAGTGGGAAAGTTGAGAAAAAAAAGCGCTATAAATGGGAAAATTATTGAAGCACTCATGCATGTACGTACAAAGAAAATTAAACATCCGAGGTTTTATTGCAATATATATATATATATATATATATATATATATATAAATATAATACTCACATTCCAGAGTCTTAACCTTTTTAAGAATGAAAACATTGAAACGTTTTAAGCGAACTTTTTGAAAACAAAAACAATCAACAAATATAAGATTTTTGGTTAACACATGCTAAAGACATTAAGAATGATAGGGCAAGGAATACCGAAGATTTGTTTTATTTTTTTCTTCTGAATAGCAAAGCCCATGAGAAGGAGAGAAATATTAAAATGAAAGAGACGAATTAGCGGAGAGTAAAAATCCTTTTATGGAAATAATTTTAAAAGAAATAATTTTAACTGTGGAAATCTATGTGAATAAAAAAAAAAACACTGCATTTTAAAAAAAATGTATGATAAAATGGGAAAAAAATTTTCGCGTGACGCGTTTCGTCCATTACTAAATTGATATTGGTACGACTGCACATGCGCACAAACGAGTGGTGCTGGGAATTTTAATCTATCTATCTTTCTCTCTCTCTCTATATATATATATATATATCTTTCTCTCTATATATATATGTATACATCTATGCACAAGTATAGGATTGGTGTGGACAGAATAAATTTCCATTTACCAAAAACACTTCTTAAAAGAGTGCTCAATACAGATTAGAGCAAATATTATTGATTCAAAAAGGGGTATCAGCAATTATCTTATTATGTTTCTCTCTTGAAGTTTTCATCGGTGTAAAGCTGTTGTTTTTCAGTGTGTTCTTGTATGTGCTCAGGGGTGTATGTGTCCGTGGGTGCACAAGAAGGCATGTATTTGCCGGGGAACGACAGACATCGTGTATATATGCTTATAAGTAGAATGCCATAATTATTTCTTTTTTTCCTTGTTCGGTTTTCATTTTACAATCACTCCTTATTGGTTTCTTTTTAATTTTTCTCTTTTCAGTTGTATCTATTTTGACTTCCGTTTTTTCAGACATTCACTTTTCAGTTGATTTTGAGCTTTTTAGTATTGCTCTTTTTTACTTAGGAAAATTGTTTCATTTTTTAAAATAAATCATTTTTAAATGCTTAAATGATAAGGTAAATATTCATATTTGTCTTCACTTGGGCGTTATTTCTTTTTCTTATCTAATTTGGTGTCTTAATTATTAAGTTATTACTTATAGCAGGTTACGTATATAATTAAATTAAATACAAACTTGTGGAGCGTGCAGTTGCAAAGTTTGTATCTGTTATCAATAACACATTAAAAAAAACAAAAAAACATTTCGATTTGCATTATATGTTTTCGTCTCAGATCCTAACTGAATTTTACCAAAAAGAAAATATTTACCATGTCTGATGATGACCGGAGGACCAGTCGAAAGTAATTGCATATTTAAGGAAGACCTAATACTGTTTATAATTTTATAAAACAAGGATCATCGAGTGGTTAGTGAGTTAATGTATCTTTGAAATTTAGTTAGCGAAGTGAATTCGCCATTTTATCTCATTAACGTTACTAATTTACTTTTTGTATGCATGATTCATTGTAATATAAATTAAACTGCAAAACATATTTGATATATACAGATAGATGTATACAAATGCGTGCACACAAACCAGGGCAATTTTGTGTCTCGGCCTTGTTATTAATATATTAATTAGCACTTAAATGGTGAAATTATGTTTTTTTTCAAAATGTTAGGGTATTAATTATGGGTGGTAGGTTTGTGTATGCGTGTGTGTGTGTGTGTGTGTGTGTGTGTGTGTGTGTGTGTGTGTGTGTGTGTGTGTGTCATAAAATAATGAAAATAAATAAGCAAATCAAAAAAGAAATTATAATATTTTCACCGTAGCAAAACAGAAAATCATCCCCAGACGAGTGGACACAGCCTAGACGCGGCCTCCCCGTGTTACTGCAGGTCCTAAATATGCATTTCTCATTTATACTGTTTATCATTTCCACAAAAGCGTATTTTAAGAAGCGTCATGATTATTCCTGGTCTGTTGTTTAGTTTCTTCGCTTCTCGGCGAAATAATTTAGATTGAAATTAGGATGACTAAGAAAAGACTCGGTGGGAATCCCCGTTCAGACACGCCGTGGTCACGTAGAAATTGTAAGAAACAGGAGATTTCTGCTGGAACAATAATCCCTTCCACTTTCCTCTCCTCGATATAAGCCTTGACCAGCATTGTCTTGCCTCCAAATTTAAGACGTGGGCGTGGCATGAAATGGCCTTTGTTACATAAAACAACCACGACAGTCACAAACGATGTGAAGTTGGTTACCTTCGAACGTTCTTATAGTAGAATAAGAAAAATATTTGGAATAATACTTTGTGCTGAAAATGCTGTTTCGTCTGTTCAAAGATGATGATATTGAGAAAAGTTTCTACGTCTGACTCGATAATTTGCATCTTCCCCCGTAACATAAATGTTTGTTTCTGACACATCAAACATCGTAAATTAATAATAAGTACTGCAATTTAAAAACGGAGATTAAAATATTTATACAGGATTGGCGTTAAAGAGTTCAGATGAATTTACAATCATACATCACATATGCACGTCTCTGTAACTCAGTGGTTCCCTGCTTAACTCCTTCTAGGATTGTAAGAAACGTGGGGATATAAAACTGTCCTTTCACATAGCACCATAGAAAAAATTACATGCTGTCAAATCAGGTGAATGTGGTGGTCATTTGAACTGCACATTGTCATACTCACTAGCACGACCGATCCATCTTTCTGGTAGATTCTCATTAAGATAAGTCCATGCTGAAGCATTGGAAAATGCTACGCATGACATGCTACAGCGTGCTTGGCAGGGGCTGGATTACCGACTTGACGCGTGTCGTGTCACAGGTGGTGCGCATATGGAACATTTGTGAAGCTTTTTGAAAACGATTATAAAAACTACATCCGTTTGAATAATCTTTTACTGTTCCACCTGAAGCCTATTTAAGTTTTTTTTTTTTTTGCCTGGGGCATGTCACACAGATATTCGCATTTTAAATTATATCAATTTAGGGTGGGGTACCCTGTACATTTACAAATGTAAAATCTTGGTTTGCAGCTGATGTCGGATATTGTGTTGCATGCAATGGCTTGCCTTGAGGTGACCTTGTATTGAATTGAAAAGAAAGGCATAAGACAAAGAATTCCATAATGCAGAACAATATCTTTGAAGTTATATTTTGAGTACAACACAAGTCAAAGAGTGATTTCTTTCTTACTTAAAGAAGAATAGGGAATTATATTTCAATTCTGAATGGAGTGCCATAATTCTCGGCTAGAGGAAAAAAAGAATCTTGTTACATTGTTTTCATGAATTCAGATTAAAATAAAAGGACTTTCCGAATATAATGGTTGGATATGTTCTCATGTTATCTTTTTTTTTACTTTATGAAAAAAATGTTAGTAAATATAGGATGTTGTCGATGCGAGGAAACAAACTCAATGGATTGAATTCAAATTTCAGTTAAGTTTCTATTTATTTTATACTAATGCCTTTGGTGAAAGCTGTGTATTGAGAACCTTTAAATAAATCAGAGACAGAGGTTAATCTATTTGTATAACGTAGTAATAAGCAACAGGAAATGTGATACAAACAACGGAAGCTACATAAGAACAACGAATGATGCTTTCCAGAAAAATTGATTCACAGTGTCGTGCTAGAATTTTTTTTTCTTTCATTTTCTATAATCGCTATCATTCGTCCATGCTCAGAATATTGCTACCACATATGGCCAGGAGTTATATCATTTATCTAGGGTTCTTTGATAAAATCCAAAGAAGAATCAGTAATATTATTGGCCCTGTTCTGGCATCTCGTTTTCAGTTGTCTTTTCTGTAAATACTTTCATGGTAATTCTTTGGATAGGCTCTTTTTTTAGTTCCCTTTTTCCAGTTTAACCTTAGCTACGCTATGTATGTATGTAAGCCCTTTTTTATTTCTGTCTCTATTTTTCTTTAGTTTAATGCACCATCCCCTCCCTCGTTAGGTAGTCAGTGATGTCAGTTCTCTGGTGGATGCGGGGCGCCTTTCATTTCGCGTGTGCGTCTTGGTATTTGTTGCTGTTGTGTCCGAATGAGTGCGTGTCTGAGTGAGTGCGTGTCTGAGTGTGTGCTTGGGATGAACGAATGTTTTATATTATTGAAGTCCCGCATTGATTTCCTTCAGTTAACCGATGTTTCTGCCATATTTATAGATTGTGGGGGTGGGTGGGTGATTAATAACATTGTTTTTGTTTAGTTTCTTGTGAATAGTTTTGTTTCATATTGTAAATACTCATTGGGGCTAGTTTTTAAATTCTAGTTTTATTTCCCCCGACCCGACAGACAATGAATTGTACACATGGGGACTAGTTAGGATTTTCATAGAGACAATGAGGTATTATGGTGAATGTAGTAAGAAAGGAAAGTAAGAATGCATTGTGTTGGTGTTAGAAATATTGTGATATGTTTCGGTCAGTGGGGAACAGTGACTGAGCTGATGATTTTGTGGTAATCGATGCCAGGACTAAGACCCGAAGACTTAAAATTACACCCTTGTGCAAATTAATTGAAAAAAAAAAAAAAACACTTTAGTTCCATGTCTTTCACCATACGGTCAATTTTAGACCCACAGGAGTGACAGAGTGTAATCGATTTCTATTTTTCCACCTATTAGGACATTTTCAGTGGTGTGCAGTAATATGAATCTATTTTCGGGGTATAGAAAATAGATTCATATTACTGCACACCACCAAATATTGCGTCAACCTTCATTGCATCATATTATTATCGCGCCCCGACACTATTATCTCGACTGTCGATTAGTTGTTTTACGATCATGATCTGCGATGAACGTTACTCCAAGGAAGCGTACGAAACCTGTAACGGTGCACGCACACACAAACGAGCCTTACCATTGAGTAAATCATAGACTGGCCCGGAAACTCTCCTTATTTAAAACAAAAAGAGAATCTGTAGTCAATCTTCAAGGAAGGACTTCGTGGAATGGACATACGAAGTACTAACATGTGTACTGGATCATGTTTCATTGGAAAAATATAAAAAAAGTAAATATTAATGGAATTAATCGTTTTGTTTCAATTAATTTGCACAAGGGTGTAACGGCGAACAACAAGAAAAAAAGCTGTGGAGAGCCATGATCAGCTACATCTTAATGATCCATGGTGTAGAAAAGGTTGAAAATGCCCTTGGCAAATATACGAATCTATATTAGCCTGTATTCTATTGGGAGATTGCTTAATAAAGGTTTCATTACTTGCATGAGATTATCGTTAACTATATAGAATTTAGTCAGATTAGGGATGCAGTTGTGCTGCAATCTGTCACATAATCCGTGGAGACGAGGAGCTGAAATTGCAGTATAAATATTATAGCGAATTCAGTATTGTACCTCGACGATCTTCTGGATCAAAGGTCGATATGACAGCAAGCAAACAGCTAAATGGCTAAGAATCTAGAAAATGAAACCGTCTAAAATCGAAGGCCGTAAAAATATCCTTGGCGAATATCAGAAATAAAACGTTATTTATCTTTTAGAATTATCACTTCAACTTTTTTTCCCCTCTGTCACATTTCATTAGTAAACACAGAAAGTATGTCAGTTAATTCATAAACGTGTAGCTATGTTGTTTTTTTCTTTCTTCAAAAGCTGTTTGAGCGGTTCTCAAAAAGGATTGAACTTACATTACAAATGTAATAGCATGAGAGTGAAATTATGCAAAAGCTGATCGGAGGATTGGAGTTGTATCAATTCATTTTGATACATGATGATTAAACACATACAGAGACCCACACATACACAATTATTCTTACATGCATTCGAACTTATTTGCAGAGGAAAAATAAGTGTTTCTCAAAAGTGTTTCTCAAAAGTATATCCCTTAAAGCAGGGGTCGGCATTATTTCGCTCTGTGCCGAGTTAGAGTTTTAAAATCATTCAGTGTGCCAACAGCATACGTATTTTTTATACGTCAAGGTCAATATACCTGTTCTACAATATATTTTATATAGTAATATAAAGTAGGCACATCCGCTTTTTCGGCATAAAGTTTTGATACCTCAGGTTAAAAATTAAATTTAACAAATGAAAAAACTTTCTAGAAGTTTGCATTTTAGCTTTAATTGAACGCTTAATAATTAAATTTATTATTTCCATTAAATAAAATATTCTGGTGTATTTCAGATAGAAAATATATAGATTGGAATGTCAAATTTAATTTCGATTTCTTAAAATTTTCTTAAAAGCGGCCATTTTCTTAATTTTAAGAAATTTGTAAACAAAAACGTATAAAATTCTTTCAAAAAATATATCTATATTTCTGACACGTTATTTGAATAAAATTACAATACTTAAATTAATCTGATTTGAAATAAATATTACTTACTTATAGCATAAAAAAAGTAATATACAACCAATTATTCATGATTGTTTCTGTTCATCTGATTCAATGTTTGATGGACTGCTGATTGACAAAGCGATGACAGCAACTATGGATGATTCTAATTGACATAATTTTCAGAAATTTACGTGAACGCATTTTTTTTTTGTTTTTAACTACCAACTAATTTTTACAAATGAACATATTTTCCGCAAATATTTAATATTTTATTGACTTTTATTTACTTTTCGGAGATGCAAAAATAATAAAAAAATAAAATACTATAAAATTTTCTTCAATTAATTTTATAATTTAATAACAGATCAAATAACATGATTATTCAATTGAAGTATGTCCCACACTAATGTAAATACATAAAATAAAAATATTTAGCGAAATAGTAATTGAAAAAAGTAAAAATCAGGTCGTGTATTCAGTCTCAGGTAATATTCAGGCGTCTGTGATTGATTCCAATACATTTGTAAACACACACATATATATTTATTTATATATATATATATATATATATATATATATATATATATATATATATATATATATATATGTGTTATAAATTTTTTATAGACAAAAAACATTTTACTCACTACAAAGATGCAACATTGTTTCGGTGCAATTAGTTGCACTTTGGTTATGAACAATTCCGCTTTGTTGTCCTCATCTTTAAACACTTTTAAAGCTGAATGGAAATTTTGAAAACATGTTGGAACGTAACAGAAGAGACCTAATAAATGAACAAAACTTTTAGATCATAATAATGGCAATTTCAGTCTACCATACATGAAAATAAGGAACGTATTAAGTAAAAAAAATACAATATAAAAATAATTTTAAAAATAGAATAGCTCAACTAAGTTGATTAATTTTTTCAATTTTGGATTTGAAAATTTTGTTTCCACTTAATTACTATATCACATCCAGGAAATAGCCCAATACAGAATTTTATACGATTTTAAACTATCATAAATTATTATAATTAAAATTTAAAAAAAAAAAAATTCTTTTAAAAATTCATTATTCATCAAAAAATTTTTTATTTCTTCCGACAATAATGTTCTTAATATAACTTATTTACAAAAGCAATTAAAAGCTTTGCTAATTAACTAATGTCATAGTTTTATTGTATTCATTATTTTTCAATTCAGAGCACATTTTCAGTTAGAATAGCTCAAATTAGAAAAGAAAAGTAGGTGATTTACAATCTCCAAGGACTCCTACTTTTAACAAAAAAATTTCAGGAAATAGAAAGGTTTTGTGCGAAATTTCATGAAATTAAGTAAGTGGAGGCGGTAATATATTTAAAAAAATATTCTTTACCAAAAATCTAAAGAAATCATTTCAAAAATAATTTCATTGATTTGTGAATAAGTCCTGAAAATTTCATTAAAATCGGACAATTATTTGATTTTTACAAGAATTTCCAAATCACTGTGTTTTAACGAAAAAAAAAAAACGTACAAACGTCAATGTTATTAGTTAGCCACAGCGATGACGTAAACAAAAGAAGATTTTAACCAAAATTTCGATCGTGTTAGAAAGGATTAAAAGCTTTCAAAAAATAATTAAAAAATACTTTGGTCTTTCTGCTAATAATAATTATTAAGTTTGTGGCCTTTTTCATTACGCTATGCCGTTTTCCGCGAAAAAGTCGAGGTACCTAATATAAAGTATATATACTTTAATATATATTAAAATTGAAACAGCTAAATACCTTCTTTGTGTTTTAGTAGTTATTGGTTCGGACTACGTGATGTCATTTGCGGCTGCGTGCCATTGAAAATTGTTGTGTAATGCCACGTGTGGCACGCGTGCCGTAGGTTGCCGACACCTGCTATAAAGTTTATTAAATAAGTAAACACTATAAAAGCTGTTAAATAGGGTCTACCATAAAGACCCCTGTTCAAGATTTATAAAATATATTTCATGGTTTAGTCCAGGGGTCGATAACCTTTTGCTGATTATGTGGCGACTTAGGGTTTAAAATCATTCAGTGTCCCAACAGCATACGTAATTTTATTCAAGTCAAGGTCAATATATCTTTTCTACAATATATTTTATATCGTATTATATAGTATATATACTTTAATATATATTAAAATTGAAACAGCTGAATATCTTCTTTGCGTTGTAGTAGTTATTGGTTCGGACGACGTGATGTCATTTGCGGCTGCGTGCCATTAGAAATTGCTTGGCGTGCCACACGTGGCATGCACACCGTAGTTGGTTGATTCCTGCTTTATAGTGTCAGTAATACCTGCAACTATGCAATTCGAGGCAGAATCTTTATCCCGACTTAAACAGTGTGTATTAGTGATTGATGAAAAGAGACACTCTCTATATACCGTGTAAGGAATTTGAAAGTAAATTTAGTGGAAAAGAACATTTTTCTTTTGTGAAATTTTTTTTGGCCACCAACTAGTGACAGTTTGATTAAAATAGTGTTTATTTTTGACGATCACCTAGAGAAAAGGAAAATTGTTTTATTTAGAGTCATTTGTATTTTTTACGATTAAAAAAAAAGACGAACGACATAGAGAAGAGAAATTTCTATTCATAACTAAGAAAGCAGAGGCTACGAAGTTGATAAGAAGCCATTTTTAAAAAAAAAAAAAATATAAGACCCACAGGGAATAAACGCAAATATCAACTAGCATGAAATCAAGAAATAAGAGAAATGGCGAAAATTCCTCGGATTGACCAAGAAAAGATATTATATTACTTATTTATTGATATCTTTTATTATTATTTGAAGTGAAAATAATAATTCGTAAAGTTGATAATGAACTGTTTTCACCGACATCCAGTATAAAAATATATAATCACAGGGTGCGATAAATAAATTATCGTCTAAGTGACGCAAAAATGAAAATGACACTGACATCTCATTTTAACAGATATACAGGGTGCGATGGATAAATTGTCGTCTAAATGATGCAAAAATGAAAATGAAAATAATACTGGCATTTTTAACAGATATAAAGGGTGCGATGGAAAAATTGTCGTCCAAGTGACGCAGAAATGAAAATGATACTGACATCTCATTTTAACAGATATATATTTATCAATATCACATAAAAAATATCTTGAAATACTAAATTCAATATAATCACTATTGGCTTCAAGCACGGCCACCAGACGACTAGTACAGCATGCAGATTCCACATTTATGGCGGAGTGTATTGTGATATGTTATTGGCCTATAATTTTTTTTTCTTCATCTGTTTCACCTTTTTTTGGTAGGAGATATGTAATACGTTCAGTGAACCATTCTAGAATTTCACTGGGGTTATCAATTAGCATTGATAAAGTTTGTGCTAGAGTTTTATGGAATGATGATATATGATAGAGCCAAAAGTTGAGTACCTTGTCATTTTCTGTGATTTTGTTAAAGCTTGGTTAACATAATTCCTGGTTATATTTTTATAATAAATTTATCCTTCATTCTTTCTTGTACTCGTTTGATCCATTCTGCATTGGAATTATATTCATTTGGTTTGCTCCAAATCTTCTCCCAAAATGTTTACACTTCTTCAATAGATGGTGTTTTTGGTTTGTTTTTTTTTTAATTTTATAACTGCTTTTTCAGTTTCCCTGTAAAACTTTTTGGGGTCCGTTTAGAATATCATATTCTGTCGATAGAACCTGAAACGCTTTTCATATCGTCTTGTTCGCTGTTCTCTTAATTCTAGTTTTATTGGACTTTACAATACACACAGACAGAACAGTCAAAGCTAATGGTGACAGACATCTTGATCAGGAACCACAACAAACAGAATATGCTTTCTTATTGACATGGCAGTCCCTGCAAACTGTAATGTATCTTTAAAGTAAAAGGACCATGAAATTGAAATCTCAAAAATATGGCACATGAGGACATCGATAATTCCAGTTTTAGTTGGAGCGCTCAGTGTGAGTGAAAAACCTTCCGGTAGAGTCAATGAACTGATCTGTGGTAGCCTATGCCTTAAAGAAATATAAAAAAAAAATGTACTCACAAGTACAACTCATAGCTTATGGACTGTTTTATCTATGTAAAATGGTGAGGAAAATGACATAATGCCATTTCTTACAAAAAATACAAAAAAAAAAAAAAATGTAAAAAAAATGTACAGCCCACACCTTACGGTCTTTACCTATGTAAAATGTTTCTTTTTTTTATAAATTGGTCAGTGGAAAATGACATGATGCCATTTCTAACCTGAGGTCTCTGGGCGGGACCCGGAACGAAATGTGTACACACCAGAAATCAAAGGAAATAATAATAACAATGTCTTAGATTGAAGTTTGGATTAACACTTGAGATATGTTTCGTTATTTCCTTCTCGGTGCAAAATATTTGAATGTCTGTCCTGCATGACAGTCGATGCCTGAGGAATCTTTTATAAATATTCTATTTAACAAGGAATAAATGGCATATCTTGTTTCCAAAGACATAGTGTAGACTGAGCTCAGATCAGGAATTCTTCCGTGTTTTCTTCAGATTTTCCCATTCTCAGACTTTTCAAAAGACATTTGGGCAGTTTTACTCACAATTTCAAACTTTCCACAGATTATTGAATAGCACTTATCGTTCATTCAAGTGATAGAGAAAAGCAGTGAAAGAAAAAGTCTTTGATAAAAAGCAGATTTGAAATGAAAGAAGAATCCAGGTTTTTATATCGGATTTACGTGACCTTTTCATATCCGATAACACCCACATATCGACCCACAGGTCGTGTATTCAGTCTCAGGTAATATTCAGGCGTCTGTGATTGATTCCAATACATTTGTAAACACACACAGATATATTTATATTATATATATATATATATATATATATATATATATATATATATATATATATATATATGTATATGTTATTTTTTATATACACAAAAACACTTTACTCACTACAAAGATGCAACCTTGTTTTGTTGCATTTAGTTGCACTTCGTCTGGTGAGAACCAAAAATGGTTATGAACAATTCCGCTTTGTTGTCCACATCTTCGTTGCTATAGTCACGATGGTTCGGCCGTTGTACACTTCGGCCTTTTTTCAGGTAGATGAAATTTCGAACTGTACCCTTTATTTCGTCAAGCGGGTTAGACTTTTCTAGTTTCACACGCCGTGTATCTTCCGCATAGCTCAAGTTTCTCAACTCTCCAACGCAACTTTCCAAGTTTTTTTGTTCACCTCTGCTGCAACTCATATATATATATATATGTATATATATATATATATATATATATATATATATATACACAGATAGACTGCAACTAGATATCCGATCGCTTCGAGCTGGATCGAAAGCCGACCGATGTGGCATTATTCGGAGTTTCTAACCTCTAGGCTAGCGATTCCTGGCAGGGAGAAAGCGAGTCTTTCCGTATTTATTGTATCATAAACATGCCAATGTTATAGAGAACTCAATCCAGGTTGGAGAGTCTTGCATTGTCAGCAGTATATATATATATATATATATATATATATATATATATATTAGTCGGCAAAAACTAAGAACTTTTCCCTATTGTCATTTTTAAACCAAGGTGTCTTTATTTTTCCGAATTTATTTATGGGAAATCTAACTGCACTGTCGACATAGAAACAAAAAAAAAAACTCTTAGTAAAACGGAAGTTACCAATAGCAATATCCAGAAAGAGGCTTACGCAGCATCTCTTTTTGAAGTTTTTGATTTGATGTAAATATGGCTACAAAAGATTTAGCTTTCATTACTTACCTTAATAGTAATAGTTAGAAAACTAGAACTATTACGGTGGCGTAGTGCTGTTGGATTGTGTAGCGAGTTCTTTTTTTTATAGTTGCGCTGTCAACGCGCAAACGCGCGCAACGTTTTTCTATTTTTGTTCAGCGAATATTTTCTCGCACGCACATATATACGTATGATAAATAGAAAAAAAAATAGAAAAACGGTCTGCAGTTTGCGCGTGGACAGTGCAACAATAAAAAAATATTCGCTAGACAATCCAACATTGAATACAGCAACCAAATGCGTACGTATATACACAGCGACCCATAATATACGTATATATACCAAGTGCCATACTGTTCACATATGTTTATGTTTGTGTGAGGACGGTGGGTGAGCATGCGTGTGTGTGTGTCTGCGTACGTCACTGAGTGTACGGGCGTGTATGTATGTTTGCGTAAGTATGAGTTTCGTCCCGACGACAATTTTTCCTCACACTTCCATAAAAACAACGATATACGCAACCCTATATATATATCCAAAATTTAAAAATCATTCAGTTTGACAATCGCAAAAGCCTGAAACCAAGGGTCATAAAACTCACATGAATCTAAATATATAATATATATATATATATATATATATATATATATATATATATATATATATATGTAATTCTATATTTTTAAGAGATTTTACAAAGGAAACTTTTTCCAAAAAAGATTTGATATGTTTTTCGTGATTAAAAGCTTTTTCCACCAAATATTTATTTGCCGTTATTATTTTTTTTACAATTTTAAATGTTAACGACTTTTTTTAAAAGTCGCTCATTTTTTTCTTCGTCAACCACGAATAACGCCAGCTCAGGGAAAAGGTACTATGATTCATTATTACGCACACACACACACACACACACACACACACACACACACACACAGACACACACACACACACACACACAAACACACACACATATACACACACACACACAGAGAAACACACAGACACACACACACATACACACACACACACACACACACACACACACACACACACACACACACACACAGAAACACACACACACACACACACAGACACACACACACAGAGAGACACACACAGACACACACACATACACACACACATACACACACACACACAAACACACACACACACCGATTTATATGAAGCCTTGAAAGGTGAAACGCGTAATTAAATCAATTTTGAATGAAAGATTTTCGATTTGTCAAATTTCTTAAAAGCTTTATCGGCATTCCATATCCTACTTTAAAAACCGTTCTCTCTGTCTATAAGTTTATATATGTAATATATAATTTATATATATATATATATATTTATATATATATATATATATATATATATGTGTGTGTGTGTGTGTGTGTATGTGAGTGATGGATATGCTTAAAAGGTCTCGGTCTAAAATCCAAAAATTGTATGAATGCTTATATCTTGAGTAGGCTATGAGTGTGTAATTAATTTAATTGTGCATATTTCTATATGGTTGTTACCAAGAGAGGCAGATTATATGCATTTGAGTTTAGTTGCACAGACACCTAAGTACGCTATATATATATATATATATATATATATATATATATATATAAATAATTGTAATTGGAGAGAGAGAGAGAGAGAGAGAGAGAGAGAGAGAGAGTCCCCCAGCAGGTGGGTTTATTATTCAACGGTTGTAAAGGATTGGGAAGAAGGTACTAATTAGTTGGGTAGAAGGGATTCCGGAGTAATTCCAGAAATAAGTTTTTCTTTTTATTTAGTTGTTTCTGGGATTGAATTATTAATTAACTAGGTGAATTAATTCCAGAGTAATTAATGGACGGGTTCGTTAGGTAAAGCTTGTGATAAATGGTGAATTGGATTTTTGGTGGTCTGCCGGGCGAAATCCAGCCAGAGCCCTCATCCGAGGTAAGTGCTTTTCGCCGGGCTTAAGTAGACGTTGTCTGCTGAAAACCCAGCAGGGAGTCCGAATCCGATTTTAGTACCTCTTGAAAACTGGGTACCCCCGGGGCTTCGGAGATGCGGTGAAAAACACATGGTGG
>CAHIKZ030005063.1:1880000-1885000 GCA_903632075.3 Acanthosepion pharaonis
AATCTATGATAAGAATTACATAAGCGCTGCTAAATTCGAAAATGCTCCAATTCTGTGTTAGAAGATTACACTTAATAAAGTAAATGGTAAGTTTAAATAATGGGAGGCTTTCTTGTCCGCATATAATTGCGAAGTTAACTACTTTTGACGAAAAAAACAAAACATATCCTCTTTGTGATACACTTCTTATTTTTGTGTATTCTATCCGTGTTTCAAGCTCTTTATTGCCAGAAGAAATTATAGATTATTTTATATGTTTTTCGTGAAACTTAAAGATTCCTAGCCTTTCTAGACCATGGTGGCATACATTATTGAATACTTTTGTGCAATCTATTTAGTATAGGTATCGATCTTTCTACATTGGTATTGTTCGCTTTGATCGCATTCTGGTAATGAAAACTGCATTCCTTGTCTAGATATATTGAACAAAGTCACAGTGCTTTTGGTCTATTATCAATCTAATTCTGCTTTGAATTCTATTAATTAGAATCCTAATTATTGTTTTATGTGGACTCTCATGCTGATTGGTCGATAATTTTCGCTTTCGTTCATACGTGATTTATTTGGCTGCGTCATTCAGATTTGTCTACTTAGGGTTTTTCCCGGTATTTCACCGCTGTCGTATATTTCACTTACATATCGGTAAGCTTATTGAACCCCAAATCTTCACAGATTTTCAGCGCCTTAGTTACAATTCAATTTGACCCTGCTACTTTGATAAATTTTATATTGTCTATTGCTGATCTATTCTTTGAATTCGCTATTAAGTATTCTTTCATGCTTTTGTGTAAGCGTTTTCTCTTCTGTCGTTATGGAAGAGTTTTTTTTTATGTATTCTTGAGGTAACTTTTTATTTTATAACCATTATGATTATTCCTTCTTTAGATTCTTTTTATACTTAAGAAAAGCGCATTTTCTCTGCGTTCTTGTTTTGTCTTTTATTTCCATAACCGTTGAATGTGTGTTGTGAATTTTTTCGACTTTTCGCACTAAGCCATTCCTTTTGTGCTTGCCTCCATATAATTCCGAATTACTTGTTTCAACTCAGATATTCTGAATCATTTCTTCTCGTTATCTGATGTCTCTAATTAGGCCGAGAAATACTTCACACTTTCATTGCATTTTTTCTTTGATATTTTTTATTTTGCAATGGACATTATTTCTGCCCTTAATAGCTTACACCTTGAGTCCCTAATTTGTTCCAAAATTAAACATTTGTTCTGAACAGCGATCGCACTTTTTTTTTTAAAGATTGTATCGTTGTCAATTTATTGCATTGCCATTTCGACATTGTATCGGGATTCTTTAATATTTGCCTTTTTATACGAACTATGACAAAGAAATAATCATTCCCGCTTATTTTTTAATTATTTCACCTCAGGGAAGGCGACAAAGATACTAAGACGCGATGGATTACTGAATATGAAAGAAACAGAGAAAACATTAAAGCGGAAAAAGAATAAAAAGAACAACAGGATTCAAAGAGACAGAAAATGACGAATGACATTGCATCTAAATTTCGAAGGTTGTAGTTGATGGAAAAGGAAGAAGCCAGAAGAAAATTCCCCGGGTGAGAAATGCGAAAGAAGAAACTATTAGCATAGAACTTACGGTTACACTTAGCAATTTCAACTGTAAAATGATGTGACTTAGCTGAAAATCTAGTACCATAGGGCTTAAATTCAGGAAGTGAGGTAACAAAGAGGAACTTTCACCAGAACAATTCCCATGAAAATATTTACAGAAAATCACAAAGAAGCTACGCTACGGTGATAGGAAAAGGAGTGTAATCGAGATGCCAAGTCAGAAACGATATCATAGCAGATTCTTCTTTGAATTTTGTCAAGAATGTCTAGGTACATAGCAGAACAACCAGAACAGGGGTGAGAATAGGTCAGGTCGATTTTCGAATTTAAGAGTTGAGGTTTGGTATAATAAATAAGGCACAAGATATTTATTTTCCAAATTCTTACCGTTTTGTTTAGGTAACAAGTTTAAAGTTCAAAATTTAAAGTTCAAAATTTTCGCGTTGGAATTTTATTCCTGTGATCAGAGAAAACTTTATAGCGCAGTCTTATATAATTTATAATTTTCTGAAACTTTACAAATTGTGCAAAAGAAGCAAGGCACAAGCTAATTATCAATAAATCATTTTGTCATCAGATTCTGATGAGCAAAAATTGTCTAGCACAACACAGAGAACCAATTTTCTTAACAGTAGATATAGCAGTTTACGCGACGTAATTGTTCCACTTACTAACAGTTAGTATTTAAACGTGTTATGGCAAGCAAAACTGACATTCTTGAATATTTGTCAAAAAAAAGAAAATTGCCAACCGACAATTCATGATATAATTAATGATATCAGATGCCAAGAATCTACATATAATTAGGTATGGCTCAGTAACTGTTTAAATATTTCAAAAAAGCAAGGTTTCCTGTTTACACTCTTTAAATTGTTCGGACTGTTATTCTCATCTTTATTGCCATAATCACGACGTTTCGGCAGTTGTATGTTCCGTCCTTCTTCAGGTGATTGGAATGTTTGTTGTTTTCAATAGCGATGATTAGAAATTTAATGAAACCTAAAGATATGAAATCAAATTTATACATTTTCTTTGAGATTTTGCGACAAAAATATCAAGTGAATAAGTCATCATTGAGTTAATGCGAACGATCCTTTCCTTCGTTTCATAGTTTGTGCTTCGTCGGGGCGACATACAAACAAAAACATTATTTATATATTAGATTTCTTTTATTTATAAGAATAATTTTAAATTTACATTCTAACAATGCGAATCCGTTAATAAAATGCAATGTTATCATTTATCAAATTATAAAGATATAAATATTTCTTTTATAATTCATTAATATATTTTATAAAATTGTCAATGGTCATGAAAAAGAAATTATCAGATGAGTTGCAGCTGCAGTAAAAGGTCACGCCAGGAATCATTTCAATAACATGAAACAGAAACTTTCGCAAAGGATCAAGAAAATTGCCAAAAAACAAAGGCATATAGATACGATTGGATTTTCATGTCTTTTGCATAAACCAATATCTTATATGAAAATAGAAAGAACAGGTTTTAAAGTTGCTCTTACTTGATCTCTAGTACTCACTAACAGAATAGGCTACTTGCTTTCCTGTCATTTACGATATTCCAAATTTTAAATACAACCTCAACCGCCATTTATATCTTCCTGAAACATGTCTTCTCTCTTTATTAACGTTTTCACATCGTCTTCCGCTTTCTGTATCCCTTTTAATTCTTAGTGGCATTATTATTTTGCTTTGTGCCTTAATAATTTAAATACATTTCTTAAATATTTTTTTTTACATTTATCTTTCAATGTGTGATATTAGAGCATACTGTATGAAAGGATTATTTTCCTAACAGTTTAATCAGCATTTTGAGTTGCCTATAAATTTGTTTGTGACATCACTTTATAGTGTTTATAGCTCTGCCGTGTGGTATTCACATATTTCATAGACTATTTATGTTTATTTAATCCCCTGATGTCATATTGTTCCATTTTAGGAATGGCTTTTAAAGTTGGACATGCATCGCTGCGAAACTGTGTCTCGCGTTTCAGAACATTTTTATGCTTGACGATGGGTTATTTTGGATGTGGCATAAAGAAAATTACATTTAAATTTGGTGGGGTTGGCAAGAAAATAAAAAGAAGACAGTTGATGTGAACACAGGATATGAAGAAGAAGAAGAAGAAAGCAGTAAAAAAAAGGTTAATGTTATTTAGAAGAAGAAGCGATAAAAAGAAGAAAATGAAGAAAAAGAATAAGCAAAAAAAAGAAGGCAAAGAAGAAGAAGCAGTAGAAAATGGGTAATGATTGTTAAAAGAAGAAAAAGAAGGAGAACAAGCGGTCAAAAAGCGTAATGCTATTTAGAAGAAGAAGAAGAAGAAAGCAATGGGAAAAAACAGTAGAAAATGGGTAAAGCTACTTAGAAGAAGAAAAAGGAGAGGAAGCTGTTAAATTGGGTAAAGAAATTTAGAAAAAGAAAAAGAAGAAAGATGTGCCAGAAAATAGGTAATGCTACGAAGAAGAAGAAGAAGAAGAAGAAGAAGAAGAAGAAGAAAAGAAGAAGAAGAAGAAGAAGAAGAGGAAGAACACGCAGTAGAAAATGTATAATGCTATTTAGAAGAAGGAGGAGAAGAAGAAGAAGAAGAAGGAGGAGGAGGAAGAGGAGAAGAAGAAAAAAGAAGAGGAAGAAGAAAACGAAGAAAAAGAAAAGAAGAATCAGAAGAAAATGTGGAATGCTAATTAGAAGAAGAAAGCAATGGAAAAAAAAGCAGTAGAAAATGGGTAAAGCTACTTAGAAGAAAAAAGAGAGCAAACAGTTAAATTGGGTAAAGAAATTTAGAAAAAGAAAAAAAAGAAAGATGTGCTAGAAAATAGGTAATGCTACGAAGAAGAAGAAGAAGAAGAAAAAGAAGAAGAAGAAGAAGACGCAGTAGAAAATGTATAATGCTATTTAGAAGAAGAAGGAGAAGGAGGAGGAGGAGGAGGAGGAGAAGAAGAAGAAGAAGAAGAAGAAGAATGAGGAGGAGGGGTAGAAAATGAGTAATTTCAAAGATAAAACGATGACGAATGATGAGAGTTCCCACCCAAAGAAATGTTAAAAAAAAACCCAATGAGAACAGAAAATAATTTTGAGATGAGAAATTATCATTATTATATGCGTTGCTGTCTGAACAGCATAATTATTCCCGATGTTATGTGTCCACCAAATACATGGCCTAATGGAATAAAGCAGTGGTTAACACATATCGGTTTTCCTATGAATAGGACTGTTCATTACTAACTGACACAAACTATCCCGACTAAGCATGTAAATAAATGATTCTAACAGACATATGAAGAAACTGAGAAGTACAACCTAATAACTGATAGATCATTTCTGAGTCGATTCGTCTAATACAGTGTCTGCTTAATGTTCAGACACATTAGAGATTGTTCAATACTGACAGAGCCAACT
>CAHIKZ030005063.1:1887500-1927500 GCA_903632075.3 Acanthosepion pharaonis
TATCGTGTTTTATTGTGCGTAGTGTCACCACGAATGTATACACACGTTTCCGATGTCTGTTTTTTATTTTAATTTAGGTCAGCGAATAGATACCGAATTATGCATTGAAAAATCATTCATATTTATCTGTATCTCACTCATTTAAACCGTTATTTAACTCCTCTCTTTAAAACTTCTCTCTGTTAAATTTTAATCCCTACCTTCACCTTTAGGCCTTCCTGTTCTTCTTTCTTCTGTTACACCCTCTCTCTAGAGCTTTCATACATTTCTCTCTCACACTTATTTCCCACACCCACACATACACTCTCACTAAAATTTTATTTTTTATACCCGGAGTTATATTTTCCGATTTCTTTCTGAATTTGTAAGTCTGATGAATTGGATCATGATTATGATTCCAATGTAATAAATTATAACCGTGGAATATTAGTGTTTGAGCCATTTTTTATATATATATATATATATATATATATATATATATATATATATATATAGTCGACTCTCTCGTCGAGATTCGACGTATGAGGGTCAAGCAGATCAGTTTCCAGGAAACCGAAAGCCCGACAACAGCACATGAGATTTGATTATAGTGGTGAAGGTATCGTGCAGGACCATCCACAAATTTTTTGATATGTCAGCATATAAAATATATATATCGTTATCTCATATATATATATATATATATATATATATATATATATATATATATATACGTGTGTGTGTGTACACATATACATATTACTTTAAACCTTGCGTATTAATATATATATACGTGTTAAAACGTTACATTTTAGGGGATATCCATAATCACTCTTTATAAGGAAAGACAGAGGTTCAAACCACACTAGCTAATATTTTCGAGGGCACGGTACTTATAATAGAGATAAGAATAACGGAGCGTATATTCAAAGACGTTTACACACTGATATATAACGCTTGAATAATTAGAAATAATGCCTTAATATAATCTACTGATTACTTAATATATATATACAGTAGCGTCCAAAACTAAGGGACAAAATGTTAAAACCTAATATTTGTTAGAAATAACAACTGTGAAAAGCTGAAATTTTGACAACTGGTAGTCGATATCGTCCATAATAACACACTAAAATTTGAATTGTACATGTATTTTTATTGTTTTTTTTTTTGCCGTTTACATTGTTTTTCTCAATTTTGTCCCTTACTTTTGGACGATCCTATTTTGAAAATAAATAAATAATTGTTATAATTCTTTTTCTATCCTTTGCAAATGATTCAAATTTTAGTATGTTATTATGGATGATAACGACTACCAGTTGTCAAAATTTCAGCTTTTCACAGTTGTTATTTCTAACAAATATTAGGTTTTAACATTTTGTCCCTTAGTTTTGGACGCTACTGTATATACACACACATATAAATATTGTCATCCACAGACTGTTTCGCAGCTCACCAGTGTGGCTAAACGGTTGCCTCTAGATAGGATCGATACCCGACTGAATTGGCATCAGTCGGGGGATTCAACCGCTCAGCCGTTGGCAGACGGCGGGGACGAAGGTGAATTTAAACGTATTTATTTTTAGATAAACACACAGTGACTGAAAGAACTCGATTCGATTTACCGAAATGTCTTAGATTATTAGCCGTAATAGTCACTGTTTACAAACCCAGACTTCCTACTCTGAGAGATCTAAAGAAATCTATTTTTCAGGAGCATATATATTGTCATTCACAGACAGACTGTTTCGCTGTATCACAGCTCATCAGCTCATATATATATATATATATATATATATATATATATATATATATATATATATATATATATATATATATATATATATATATATATATATATATATATATATATAACTGAATACAGCGTTGGTATAGATGGAATAAAATTACGATGACCAAAATCACTATTTTAAAAAAATTTAGGGAACTTTTTCTTTTTTTTTGTTTTTCTTTATTTTTTTTCTTTTTGTTCTCTTCTTTTATTTCCTGTGTCGTTCTTATATAATATGTTTAGTTATATTTATGTGTTTTGTGTATTAGAATGCTGATGTGTTCGTCGTGTCAAATGTCTAATCTGACTTAGTCGGGAATAATATTTGTAGAGAGTATTGATACTTTTCGCATCATCGGCGAATTTAGCGGATGAATAATTAGCACTTAAAAATAACCATGCATTAGGTTTAAAATATTATAAAGTTATTCAAAAATGGAACGGAAAAAAATGAATATATATATATATATATATATATATATATATATATGAAAATATATTTTCATTCATATATATATATATATATATATATTATATTTCATTCACATATTCATATATATCTATATATATATATATATATATATATATATATATTCATTCATATATTCATATATATATCATGTTTTCATTCATATACATTTGAAATAAACTATGTTATAAATGTCGACAAAACAAGCGAAGAAAAAGAGATCAAGGGAGGTAAGCAGTGACGCCATCCAATAAATAAATGAATAAGAACTATAAAATAAACAATAATAATGATGAATTAAATAATAAATAAAATAAATTATAATAAATTAAATAAATAATAAATAAAATAAATAATAACAAATTAAATAAATAATGAATAAAATGAAATATAATATATAATACAAATAAATGATATAATAATAAATGATGAATAAATAAATAGATAATATTAATAAATTCGTTAAGAAATAATAATAATAATAATAATAATAATAATAATAATAAATAGCAAATGAATTATAATCAATAATTAATTAATAATAAAATAATATAAATAAGATAAATCAATAGAACTATTATTATTATTATTATTAATAATAATAATAATAATAATAATAATAATAATAATAATAATAATAATAATAATAATCTGTACAGTGAGTCCCCCGTATTTGCAGAGGTTAGGAACCAGAACTGGCCGCGAATAGTTAGAGTCCGCGGATACTTGTAACCCCCTAAAAATGCTAATAAGTACCTATTTTGATTGTTAAAACCCCATATGACTTAAACTTTCACCTAAAAAACTTTAGGAACATTTCAGACCCTTTTAAAAACATTTTTGAAAAATAATATTGGCGACCATACACTTAGCGTAAATTTTCTTTCATACTTACAAAAACCGTTTTTAATTACATATAGATCGATACATATAGATCGATACAACCATTGAAAAGACTGTAAAAATGTATAACAAGACATAAAATACACAGTTTAAAACATTTTCTAAAAACAGAACTTAATGATGCCCCCCCAGACTTAGCATAAGACACGTTTAAGACCCCAGCTGCAGCCCCTAACAAAGAAAAAAGCCCAAGCGCTACACATGTTTTTGCGTATGTTTTTTTTTAAAATGAATATGTACATTTCTGCCAATTTGTACCATAAAATGGACTGTTACATGTTTTAAGCTACTTAAATAGCAGGAAAATAATACAAGAATATTTTAAATATGTTCTATCGAAAAAAATACGCGAATCGAGGGAGTTATCAGCGAATAATTTGTACATATATTCTTTAAAAAACACGCGAATATTCGGGGTTTCTGTGAATAGCAAGTACATATGTTCTAAAGAAAAATCCGCGAATGTGTGAAGCCGCGAATGCTGAAACGCGAATAGTATTAATAAACTGTATAAATGTATATATAATAAACTTTATAAATATAATAGCCATTATATTGTAAATGTAAATACTTTATAAATAATAATAAACTATTCCGTAATAAAGGAAGCCAAAATGATTCAAAAATGAATTTGAAGTGAATGAAGAAGAGCAAGCAAAAATAGGATTAGTAATAAAAAAAAAAACAGAATCACTAAATGTGGCAGAAACAACAGTTCACTGGCCGAAATCAATGCGGGTCTAACCGAAGAGGAAAGCTCATCAGAACGATTACCATGAAAATATTTATAGAAAACGGCCAGTGGAGGGGGAGGTACGTTACGTCGATGGGAAACTGATAGAAGACAAGATGCCAGGTCCTAAAGAAATTTCACCCCATGCAAAAGATCTGAATACATTTATGATTCTAATCTGTGCAACTGGATATTGTAGAAAATTAAAACCAGTGCGTATATTCCTGTTAGACAGTTTTTTTTTGTGTTTTTTTGTGTTTTTTTTAAGCGTTTCACCCCAAGCAAGGCGGGTAGCCACTAGGACGCAAGGGGTTACAGAAAATTTGGAGCAAGATCAGATAGGAGTGATAGGAGAAAGGATGAGGGTAGTGGATAGATCAAGGCAACTGGAGATGTCGATCGACATTACATTTGAATAGCTGGAGATTATAGCTCTCAGGGAAACTGGAATAGGGAAGGGAGTTCCATAGGCGAGAGGTGCGAGCCATGAAGCTATTGGAGTAGAAGAGACGGCTACATTTATGAGTTTCGACAATGAAAGGGTGAGAGTGGGATGCCAGCCTCGTAGGGCGAATGAATTCATGCAGTCTGGGAACCAGCGAATGCAGCTCATCGGAGAAATTACCATGAAAGTATTTGTAAAAAAGACAGAGAGAGGCGACGACGCGTCTGTGAGAGATCGACTGTAGACGAGATGCCAGAACCGGGCCAATTATATTGCATATCCGCCTCTGGAGCTTATTAAGAACCCCGAGACAAACAGAAGGGGCTCCAGACCATATATGTCAGCAATACTCCATGGAGACAAAAAAAAAAAAAATACAATGGATTAAATGCAAAATCGTGCCAATAAAACCCTTCTCATGGTCATTACTCTCCGCCAAACGAGATGATGTCGACAAATCCTTTACTCATTAGTGCAAAATTAAAATCTGAAACCGAATGTATTATTCTTGCTGTACATGACCAATGCTTGCTAACTGGAAATTACCAAGCACGTATAGTGAAAGATTGTGTTGACAACCAAATACAAATTTTGTGATGAATATTCAGAGACAATTGTCCATCTTGTATCAGGTTACAGAGTGTTAGCACCAACTGAATATAAAACTCGATATGACAGAGTGTGCCAATATCTGCACTGGACTATCTGCAACTTTTAAGGGAAGAAAACAGCAAGAAATTGGTAACACACATATCCATTTACAGACATATAGGAGCTGTAACAATTTTATGGGAATTACAAAAAACACATACGGAAAAATGTAAGTTAATCAGCCAGGCCTAGTGATTAAAGACCACAAAAACAAAATATGATTTCTTATGGAAAACACATTTTCTTCAGACTGTGCATGTATCTTTGAAGATCTTAAAAAACTATCAAAATACAAGGATCTTGAAGTGGAAGACTAAACAGGAGGACATAAATAATTCCAGTTGTAGTTGGGGGGGGGGGGTTAGTTGGAAAAGGCTCCTATAGACTAACTGAAGAGATCCCTGGTAGCCTATGTCTTAAAGACTAACTGAAGAGATCCCTGGTAGCCTATGTCATAAAGACTAACTGAAGATATCCCTGGTAACCTATGCCTTAAAGACTAAGTGAAGAGATCCCTGGTAACCTATGTCTTAAAGACTAACTGAAGAGATCTCTGGTAGCGTATGCCTTAAAGACTAACTGAAGAGATCCCTGGTAGCCTATGCATTAAAGACTAACTGAAGAGATCCCTGGTAGCCTATGTCTTAAAGACTAACTGAAGAGATCCCTAGTAGCCTATGTCTTAAAGACTAACTGAAGAGATCCCTGGTAACCTATGTCTTAAAGACTAACTGAAGAGATCCCTGGTAGCCTATGCCTTAAAGACTAACTGAAGAGATCCCTGGTAGCCTATGTCTTAAAGACTGAAGAGATCCCTGGTAGCCTATGTCATAAAGACTGAAGAGATCCCTGGTAGCCTATGTCTTAAAGACTAACTGAAGAGACCCCTGGTAGCCTATGTCTTAAAGACTAACTGAAGAGATCCCTGGTAGCCTATGTCTTAAAGACTGAAGAGATCCCTGGTAGCCTATGTCTTAAAGACTAACGGAAGAGATCCCTGGTAGCCTATGTCTTAAAGACTGAAGAGATCCCTGGTAGCCTATGTCTTAAAGACTAACTGAAGAGATCCCTGGTAGCCTATGCCTTAAAGACTGAAGAGATCCCTGGTAGCCTATGTCTTAAAGACTAACTGAAGAGATCCCTGGGAGCCTATGTCATAAAGACTAACTGAAGATATTCCTGGTAGCCTATGTCTTAAAGACTAACTGAGAAGATCCCTGGTAGCCTATGTCTTAAAGACTAACTGAAGAGATCCCTGGTAGCCTATATCATAAAGACTATCTGAAGAGATCCCTGGTAGCCTATGCCATAAAGACTAACTGAAGAGATCCCTGGTAGCCTATGTCTTAAAGACTGAAGAGATCCCTGGTAGCCTATGTCTTAAAGACTGAAGAGATCCCTGGTAGCCTATGTCTTAAAGACTGAAGAGATCCCTGGTAGCCTATGTCTTAAAGACTGAAGAGATCCCTGGTAGCCTATGTCTTAAAGACTAACTGAAGAGATCCCTTGTAGCCTATGTCTTAAAGTCATACAAAGATTGTTCTCGCAATTACAGCTCAGACCTTATGAAGGGCTTTATTAATGTAGAATATATGTTTTCTTAGGCTGTTTTATCTTTATTCTTTTTACAAAAGTGTGAAATTTCTAGATGACATTTCTGAGCTTAGATCTCTGCTTGGGACCAGGAAGCAAATGTGTGTACCACGGTGATAGTCCGAGGTAGAACTAATAAAGAAGAACTCGAACACCTATATGCAATAACACAGATATATTACAAACAGGAATATATACAGAGAAGTAGAAAGTGTTAGTACGAACAATCAGGTTTAGTAGTAATTGTCTGAACGCGACTCTGTTTCGGACTGCCTCTGACTCGACTGACTGACTCGCTCGCTCTGACTGACTGACAGACTCCTGACGGACCTCACTCCAGACTTCAGACTGAACTGTAGACTTCAGATGGAACTCCCTGCATCCTCTTGAGGCGCAGTATTTATTACGTATGGAATAGTCCATTATGTTATTATGGGTAAGGTCCCATAACAATAATAATAATCAAAGCCAACATTGTTATTAAAGACCACAAAAAAGTGTCTCCTTATTGATATAGCAGTCCCTGCTGACTGTAATGTATCTTTGAAGATATTCAAAAAGATGTCCAAATACAAGGACCTTGAAATCGAAATCTCAAAAATGTGGCAGGTGGGAGCATCAACAATCCCTGTTGTAGTTGGAGCCCTAGGATTGGTTGGAAAAGATTCCAGCAGACTAATTGAAGGGATTTCTGGAAGTCCATGCCTCAAAGAGATACAAAAATTGTTCTGACAAGTACAGTCCACACTTTACGAAGGGCTTTATCTATGTAATTTTTTTTGTCAGTGGAAAGTGTCATGATGCCATTTCTAACCTTAGGTCCCTGGGCGGGACCCGGAAAGAAATGTGTAAACGCCAGAAATCAAAGAAAATAAAAATGATAATAATAATAATAAATAAATAAATGAATAAATAAATAAATAAATAAATACATTCGATGAGAAAGAAAAAGAACTAAAGACTCTTACAGATGGAAAGACCAATTACTAATTAATAGGATGATTTTAGAAAAGTATTTCAATACAAAGAAAAATCTCAGTACTGCCTAGATAAATTATGGTAAGGCATTTGATAGTGTACCCCTTCCCTGGATCTTAAGTATTTACATATGTACATGGTATCATCCGTCGCCATCAATTTCATAAAACAGAGTATGTCAATATGGAAAATAACACTTCATCTCGATCATTTAAATGGAGTCTGGTGAAAGAAACATCAACAGAGGAATATTTCAATGTGATTCTATGTCTTCCTTAATATTTTGCATATATATCCCTAATAATATTAACGAGCGTACTTAACAGGACGGTATATAGCTATAAGATATCTCAAAAGAAAATAAGCCGTCTATTTTGCATGAAAGAGTTAACGTTGTAAGCTAGGAATAACACTCAGCTGGCAGATCTGAAAACAGTAAAATGTTTCAGTGATGACATTGGAATGCGATCCGGTTTGGATAAATGTGTTAAAGCCACAATTTTACGAGGGTCACTGCAACAACCCTCCTCTATTAGTTTAGACCCTACGGTAACGATCAAAGATTTACAGCAAGAAGAAGCTTATAGATACCTTGGTGTAAATGAGAGGGAAGTAATTCACGATAAAAAAATGAAAGAAATATGGCGAAAAGAATATTGTAAAAGAGTGCGACTGATGTTAAGAACTGAATTAAATTCTCAGACTATTAATAGCCTTGGCATCCCAATAGCTCAATATAGTGATTTTCCAAGCGTAGCTCAGATGTGCCACGATGCCGAAAGTATAGGGCAGCGAGTGAGGATCGAACTCACTAATCAATCGTAATTGTTCTAGCGAGGTAAGCTTGACAAAAATTACACTGCCTCGAGGTCCTCAATGGTTCAATATAGCTTAAATATCTTGAACTGGGTTTTCAATGATATGAGACGAATGTATTCTAAGACAAGAAAGCTTCTTTCAAAATATAACATGCATCATCCAAAGGTTGATGTAGACCGTCAATACATACCCCATAAAGAAGGTAGAAGAGGTCTTATTCAGTTAGATTTCCATACAAGACAACAACTATTGGCTTACTAAGATACATTGAAACAAACAAGGACTGGATGACACAATTAGTCAAAATGCACGAAAACAGAGAGAAAATATTCAATCATGAAAGAAGGGTGTAAATATAAATGAGATTTACATCCAGTCGAATCCATTACATTAACTTACATACCTTGGGAAGGGTATGAATCCTCTTCTCCCACCAGCTGTGGGTAAGTAACAGGACAGACCGGGTTCTATAGCCTTGGATGGCAACTGGTCTACCGCAGAAAGAAATGGCAATCTACTGCGGGGAAAAATCTGCCTCGTCAGTCATGTATCGAAAGATACATGATCGCCTAAGCGTGTATCCCACATGGCACGTAACTGACTGATTGAGATTCTGTAGAAAACCAAAACAGAAGCAAAGAATCAACTGTTTCAGTAAAAGAAAGCTAAGGATAATGCTCTTGAACACAAGAAATAACGCTGGTTCATGAATTCAAGCGTTCTACGAGGCTGGCATACCGCTCTCAATCTTTCACTGTTGAAACTGTTAAATGCAGCCGTCACTTCTACTCCAATAGCTTCATATTCCGCACCTCTCGCCTGTGGAACTCTCTTCCCTTTTCCTGTTTCCCTGATAGCTATAATCTCCAACTATTCAAATTTAATGTCAATCGACATCTCCAGTTGCTTGATCTATCCACTATCCTTCTCCTCATCATTTCCTCTATAACTCTTATTTGCTCTCGCTGTAAACCCTTGCGTGCTAGTGGCTTCCCGTCTTGCTTGGGGTGAAATGCTTAAAAAAAACAGAAAGAAAAAAAGAAAAAAAATACAATCCTCTGCCTGCCCAACTTCCAGAACGAGGCTAATAAAGCCAATGTCGATAAGTTTAATACTCATCGATGGTTACGAGTATCTGGATTAAAGGCTGAAACGCAAGGCTTTATTCTTGCAGCGCAAGACCAGTGTCCTTTATATTAGAAACATTCAGGCAAATATCATACAAAAGTGTGGATCCAAAATGCTAGTTCTGTGACAAATATCAGGAAACCATAGACTCTCTAATCACAGGATGTTCTCTACTTGCGCGAAATGAATACAAGAATCGCCAGAATATCGTGGCTCAATACTTACACGGATGAATGTACAAACACTTTGGAAAATATGTTAATAAACACTGGCATGAACATCACCCAGCAGCAGTTACATAAACAGAAGACATCACAATTCTATGGGATTCCACCGTATTTACATACAAGAAAATTGTAGTAAGTAGTCCGGACATAACAGTCAAAAAGAAAGAAAAAAAAACAAACTTGCCTACTAACTTGGCCAGCGGACTGTAACATAGCAAGTTTGAAAAACTATCGAAGTATAAAGACCTGGAAATCGAAATGGAATAAATGTAGAAATTGAAGACAAGAATACTACCAGTCATGGTAGGTGCGCTTGGAATGGTAAAAAATGGAACACAGCAATACATTGAAAAAAAATCCTTAAAACCTCAGATTAAGAGAAATCAAAAAATTGACTTGATAAATACCGACCACACAATACGAAAAACTTTGTCAATGTAACGCATGATGTTATGCGACTTGGAAAAAAACAAATCATGAAATATAGCCATAATAACACACCTTAGGTCTTCCCGCAGACTTGATAAGTAGTGTAGCCATAGCAAAAATCAAGATATAATTACGTTGATGATAATAAGTAAATGAATAAATTCAATGGGAAAGAAAGACAATTAACGTATATCTAAAAGGAAAGGAGCTGAATTCTAGGAATGTTTTGGTTATTCCTCACTAAGAATTTGGGATAGTATTAACTTCTTGTTTATTAAGACTGCATGGTTTAATATTCTTTGCTTTCTAAAATATGTGACATGAAATTTAGGTTAGTATTTAGGAATATCAATTAAATATAAAACTATTTGTGTGCCTACAAATTTAGGCTTCTTCGTTAGTGAGGTATCAGCAGGTATGTTGTTTTGAAAAAGTCAGCAAAAAAGTTTTTCGATAACATAAAATAGATTGATACAAATTCCTCTGATATGAAACATCTAAAACACTAATTTATTCTGGTCAGTCTTTTACCGTCTTCTTCCTCTTCTTTTATTCTTGACAAGGCCTACAAGTAAAATCTTGTGGGTTGAAATAGCTATTCAGAATGAAGTGAATTGTGATTTCCATTCTATGTAATATATATGTGTATATATATATCTATCTATATCTATATATATATATATATATATATATATATATGTGTGTGTGTGTGTGCTTGTATATATATATATACACACACACACATACACACAAAGATACAGTAGCGGCCATAATATAACGAACGGAAACAACAAAGACATAAATATGTGTATTACTTAAAAAGTAATGCATGATTAGCAATGAAATTTTTACCGAATAAAGATTAGGATGTAATGCATAAATATTATACAAAGTTACAAAAATTTACATAATAGTTTTTTCTTTTTTAAATAAAGATTAAATGGAACAAAGGAAATAAGCTACTGGACAAAAGTTAAGGAATGATCTTCTTAATACTTGATTGTGAACAAAATATCAACAAAATTTAATATTTGGTAAACATCCCCTTATATTCAATGACTTCTCTGCATCGTCGACCACGTGATCTAATTAATTTCTTGCAAAAAACAGCAGTAATTCCCTCCCATTCGTCTTTCAATAACTCCCATAGGTGATCCTGGTTTTTCAGGTTTCTTTTCTGAACTCTTTCTCCAATTATCTTCCAAACATTTTCTATTGGATTCAGGTCAGGGCTCTGGGCTGGCCACTTCATTAGGGCGATTCCTTCTTCAAATAAAGCCATAACCTTCTGAGCCTTGTGGCAAGGTGCATTGTCCTGCATGAAAATAGGAGATTCATAAAGATTATGGTGTAATCTTGGTATCACATGCTGCTGAAGAAGCCTTTTGTAAATTTCAGCATTAATATTGCCATGTACGCCTATGATGGGGCCAACTCATGCAGATGAAATCATTCCCCACACCATCACACTGCCGCCACCAAACTGAACGGTTTTCTTGACACATTGAGAAAACAGTCTTTCACCTGTTCTACGGCGTACGTAAGTTTTGCCCTCACAACCAAATATAGTAAACTTGGATTCGTCACTGAAATGAACTGTATCCCATTGTGCGTCAGTCCAAACATGTTCTCTCGCATACTCCAGGCGTGCCTTTTGGTTTCGCTTTGAAATGAGAAGCTCCGAAGCTGGAATACGGGCATGCAATCCTGCATTTTGTAACCTGCGAGCAACCGTTTTCCTTGAGATCTTATTATCTTTCTCTTCATTAAATTTACGGTCAATTGCTATAGCAGTTTCAAAACGGTTTTTTGTAGATATTGTGACGTCCCTAAACACAGCCTTCGCTCGCTCCTCGCTGCTTCGTTCGGGTGTCGCCGCTCCAAACGTGACGTCCGCCGGTCGCGTCAGTCGTGTTGTCTCGTCCTGTGACGACCAACTGGCTTGGTATCGGTCGCGGCACCCAAATGTGACGTTCTAACCTTTTGGGTGACTCGGATGGGAATCTGGTTAGATTCGATATCAGCCCCGTCGTTCCCAACTCGCTTCCAACGTCTAGTTACCGAAGTAACTGCGTTGATCTCCAGTCTGCCTACCCACGTTGTGAATTGATCTTAGGCAGACAAAATCAATCAGTCGTCAGGGCCGTAATGCAAGTTGGGTCCAAGCGGGGGTGGTATCGCACAAATACGTATAAAAGAAATAAAATGATAACTCAAAAGTTCAAGGTATCAAAGAAAAGGATAACAAACTTTATGTCTAGTTGTTGGATACATAGGACTGCGTCTATCTCCCGACCCGTTCTATGGATTGTGACACGTTGTTTTCCGTTAGGCGAGTTTTAACACTTCAAGTTGTTTGCTCTTTAAGAAATTGTTTTTTTTTTTGGTGTGTCGTCGGGCGAAAGTCGAAAAAACTTATTTTGGTGGTCTGAATCTAAGTCGCTCTTCAAAATAATTGTTCTTGGATTGAAGATGTCCGGAAATTGCGCGAATCTTGGTCAGCCGATGTGAGGCCTGCTTCAACTGAGTACTGGAGACTGACTCTGGGACTTTCTGGAACTGTCTCTCCCGAACTGTCTCTGGAACTGATTCCTGCTCGCTGCGACTTTGCTTATATGGACGCCGACCGGGGTGGATTTGTCGGCGTCGGGGGTTCCTCGATAATTCTAAATACATATCCACTTCTTTTATTTTTGGTTAGGAATTTTCCACTTTTTTCCATTTTTGGGAGCCTTCTCTTACTCCCACCTTCTCACCATACTTCAGAGGGCGTGAACTGCCCTCCCCACTTCTTCGTAGCAACCTCTCATACCCATCCTCTGGGTGGGCGGCGACAGCTTCCTCCTTGCGTCACGTGATCTCCACTCGACCAATGATATCCAGCCGGGCGTGTGCGATCCCGCGGGCTTTGTTTCAGGGGAAAAAAAATCTTGCTAAAAAAAAAATTATCTTTTTCTTTTCCTTTTCTTTCTTTTAATCGCAGTTCTCATTTTCTCTGGCCGCAAATAGAACAATGCGATCGGTGGTGGTCATAACTCTTGTTCTCACCTGGACTTCGTCAGTCATCTTATCGCTAATTATCAGAATGGGTGGTCTAGCGAAACACAGTCGACCGTCGTCTCGAAAAAAAACATTTCCATGGTTCCAGTCATTCCTTGGTGCACATTTCTGATAACATAGTTTTATTATCGCAGCTAAAGATGTCTTGTCAAAAGAAAAACGGTCAGCCGTTACTTCGTGTGCGGCTCAGCAGACGACACAGTAAAATTTCATATCTATCCAAAGCCCTGTATTTCACCTGTTCTTTGTCAATTATCAAAATAACATTTTCAATTGGAGTTTCTTGGCCAGTCGGTCTGTGGTTTGCTAATCAGATGTTTTCCCGCATTAAGCGGTTGTTTGTGTATCCCCGATAACACAAGCTCGTCGCCAGAACACATTTGATTCCCTTATCCACTTAGAATTTTTCTGCCATTGTAATGACAGTTTTTGCCATTTGCTACTTATCAAAATATCCTTATCTATTGTCTCTGGTCGTGGGTGTTCTACTTATCATCCACGCTTTGGGCCTCGCCTCTCTTTTCCTTTCTTTCCTTCCTCTCTTTCCTTTCTTTTCTTTTTGCCTTGGTAAATGGTGCCACAATATTCTAACAATTCTTCGATCTTCTTTCTCGATGTTTTTAGAGGTCTGCCGGTTTTTGGTTTTGTATCTAACGTTTTATCGGTTTTATACCTGCTAATTACACGATGAACAACACTTTTAGACCTATGAACAATATCAGAAATTACTGAAATTGACGTTTTTCTTGATAGTTAGCGATAATGAGTTGTTTTTTTTTCAAAAGAGAGCGTTTTGCGTGTAGAATTTGCCATATTGCTTAAAAATAAAGTCCTAATGATAAATGAACTTTGACTTATTGTTGAAAAGCTCCATCAAGTTTTTTAACAATGTAAATTAAAAGTTTATGCAAATTATTAACATCGTTCCTTAACTTTTGTCCAGTAGCTTATTTCGTTTGTTCCATTTAATGTTTATTTAAAAACAAAAACAAGTATGCAAATTTTTGTAACTTTGTATAATATTTATGCATTACACCCTAATCTTTATTCGCTAAAAATTTCATTGCTAATCATGCATTACTTTTTAAGTAATACACATATTTATGTCTTTGTTGTTTCCGTTCCTTATATTATGGCCACTACTGTATATATATATATATATATATATATATATATATATATATATATATATATATATATATTATTTTTTGAATTTTAGGTCTGATGAATTGGATCGTGATTACGATTCCAATGTAATAAATTAAATTAAACATGGAATATTAGTGTTTAAGCCTTTTTATTATATTCTTACTCTGTCCTGCACATTGAGTTCTACCTGGATTCTATCCTCTTGGGATTTTTATATATATATATATATATATATATATATATATATATATATATTAATCGGTATCACCTCAAGCAAGGCAGTACAACCAGTAACACGTAAGTGGTTACAGGGTGTGGAGGAATTAGGAACAGAAACATTAGTAATGAGGAGAAAGTGAAAAGAGCAATGAGGAGAGCAGTAGATAGAAAATACAAAAAGTGCATTTTAAGAGATATCTGCCATCCTATCCATTTATACTAATGTCAGTGTAGATTTTTTTTTATTACAAATATTCATTCAATACTAGGCTCAAAAGCGACTCTAGTCAGGATTTCTGTTGAGATGGTTCTGATTATTATGAGATCCAAGAATTATCTTTGTAACAGACATAAATGAATTTCATGCAATGAACTCAAGTAGATGTTAAACTATTATCTATGAAATATTTACCCGGAACTTAAATATGCTATGAATATATCTAAAAAAAATATGATGGATTAGGACAATTATAATTAACAAGTTTTAACCCCTGAAAATTTCACGTTTTTCCTATTTAAATTTCCTGATTCAATTAATACTTCAGTTAGTGATTGAATGAGTTCATGGCGAGTTCTACGACAATAAAATGTCCGTCGAAATTCCCCGTTGTATCGATAAATATTTGAGCTTAACAGTTTTAACAAAACATTGAAATACCACTCATAAACATAAATGCTGGTCGATATTTTAAGAAGTGGGTACAAATGAAAAGATTTGAAATTGGCGACATTTTTCATTTTAAAAAAAAATCGTTAAACACTTCTATCTTCTTTCTTTCATTCAGCTATTGGCTGGAGACGTTAAACATTTATATCTACCCTGATTTTTTTGATGGGTAGGGATATTGTCAAGAAAAGTTAGACACATTCATCTCCCATTCTTTCTTTCTTTCAGTTATTGGCAAGAGACGTTAAACATTTCCATCTTCCATTCTTTCTTTCTTTTTTTCTTTCTTTCTTTCATGTACTGGCAGAAGACATTAAACACGTCTATCTTCCATTTTTTCTGTCTTTTTTCATTTATTGGCAGGAGACGTTAAACAATTCTATCTTCTATTCTTTCTTTCTATCTTTTTTTCGGGTATTGTTAGGGGATGTAAAACACTTTTATCTACCCTTCTTCCTTTCCTTAATGTATTGGCAGGAAACGTTAACCATTTATACTTACCCTTCTTTCTTTCTTTGGGATATTGGCAAGAAAAATTAGACACATTCATATCCCATTTTTTCTTTCTTTCAGGTATTGGCAAGAGGCGTTAAACACTTCTATCTTCCGTTCTTTCTTTCTTTCTTTCAGATATTGACAGTAGATGTTAAACACTTTTATCATCAATTCTTTCTTTCTTTGTTTCTTTATTTCAGGTATTGGCAGGAGACGTAAAACACTTCTATATACCATTCTTTTTTCTTTCAGGTATTGTTAGGGTCGCTAAACACTTCTATCTTCCATTATTTCTTTCTTTTTTTTTCTTTCTTTCTTTCAGGTATTGACAGGAGACATTAAGCACTTCTATCTTCCATCATTTCTTTCTTTCATTTATTGGCAGGAGACGTTAAACACTGTATCTTCCATTATTTCGTTCTTTCAAGTATTGGCCGGTGACTTTAAACAATTCTATTTTCCCCTCTTTCTTTCTTTGGAGTATTATTGGACTACGTTAAACACTACTATCTTCCCTTCTTTCTTTCTTTCATTCTTTCTTTCTTTCATGTACTGGCAGAAGATATTAAACACGTCTATCTTCCATTCTTTCTGTCTTTCTTTCATTTATTGGCAGGAACCGTTAAACAATTCTATCTTCTATTCTTTCTTTCTATCTTTTTTTCGGGTATTGTTAGGGGATGTAAAACTCTTCTATCTACCCTTCTTCCTTTCCTTAATGTATTGGCAGGAAACGTTAACTATTTATTTTTACCCTTCTTTCTTTTTTTGGGATATTGGCAAGAAAAGTTAGACACTTCCATCTCCCATTCTTTCTTTCTTTAAGGTATTGGCAGGAGACGTTAAATACTTCTATTTTCCGTTCTTTCTTTCTTTCAGATATTGACAGTAGATGTTAAACACTTTTATCATCAATTCTTTCTTTCTTTGTTTCTTTATTTCAGGTATTGGTAGGAGACGTAAAACACTTCTATATACCATTATTTTTTCTTTCAGGTATTGTTAGGGTCGCTAAACACTTCTATCTTCCATTCTTTCTTTCTTTTTTTCTTTCTTTCTTTCAGATATTAACAGGAGATGTTAAACACTTCTATCTTTTATTCTTTCTTTCTTTCTGATATTAACAGGAGATGTTAAACACTTCTATCTTTTATTCTTTCTTTCTTTCTTTCTTTCTTTCTTTCAGGTATTGACAGGAGACAGTAAGCACTTCTATCTTCCATCATTTCTTTCTTTCATTTATTGGCAGGAGACGTTAAATACTTCTATCTTCCATTATTTCGTTCTTTCAAGTATTGGCCGGTGACTTTAAACAATTCTATTTTCCCCTCTTTCTTTCTGTGGAGTATTAGTGGGCTACGTTAAACACTACTATCTTCCCTTCTTTCTTTCTTTCTTTCTTTCTTTTATTGGCAGGAGACGCTAAACACATCTATCCTCCATTCTTTCTTTCTTTGTATTATCGGTGGGGTCGTTAAACACTTCTATATAGTAGAGTAGTGAGTTCGATCCTCACTGGATGCTCCATACTTCCGGCCTTGTGCCACATCTAAGCAGCGCTTAGAAAATCCATATATATACTTATTTCTTTCTCTGAAGCATTAGTGGGGGACGTTAAACACTTGTATCTTCCCATCTTTCTTTCTTTGCTGTATTAGTAAGAAAGATTAGACACTTCTTTCTTTAAGGTATTGGCAGGTGACGTTAAAAACTTATATCTATTATACTTTCTTTCCTTGTCAGTATATGTTATACAGTTGTATCTCCCCCCACTTTCCTTCTTGCTTTCTTTCATTTTCTCGACTAAAGCATGTAGTTCCTTTTCCACTCTTTCCATGCGATCAAGATGAAATTTATGAGGTATTGACAAGGCGTAGCGGTCGTGTGAAGTCAAGAAGAGAGAGACAAGCATAATTATAAAAGGATAAATCAGAATAAGCGTACTGGATTTAGTCAAAAACTCAACTTTAAGCCAGGGGGATAATCATCTCTAGTGTTATCAATGGCACGCATGCGCGGAAATGAATCTGATGGTTAATTATGACCAAACTGACATGGTGAAATTAATAAAAGTTAAATCAATTACACCCGCACGGACCTGAAAAAAATCAATTACACCCGGACGGAATTGAAAAAAAATGGTGAAGCCACAGATAGAAAAAAATCTATAACTCATTAAAAGCATCGAGAAGTTTTTGCTGCATATACAAATAAGACGTTGCTATCGATTATATTTCATTAGATATAGCTCGAGCAATGAGATCGATACACAAGAAACAAATTAATTATAAATTATTCAATATTTCATCGAAACCGTCTATTCTTATTTCTAGTGAAGACATCACAGTCAGTGCATCGGGGTCTTTATAATTTGTCTCTCCGAGGTTTTGAAAATCGAATAAAAATTACATTCATCTTTATGGAGGAAAAGATTCGACATCCAATTAAATGAAAAAAAAGTGGCTGTAGATAATGGATTTTTAGAAACCAGAGAAGATGATTTTTTTTTATAATGTGGTTCACCCTGTGCATGGCTCGGTAGTCACTCAAGGTAGAGAGTTACAGAATAAGAAGTACAATTTATGCATATAGATGGGGAAGATTATGATGAACCCGAGGCATGAACAAATTAAGTTTGTAATGATCGGTGAAACATTCTCTTGGGTGTCGGTTCCACAGAAGAGTGGTTCTGGGAATGAAGCTGATCGAGTGGAACTTTCTTCTCAATAATGGAATACGGAGGGAATGAGGATGGTTTGTTAAAATGTGCGTAACATGGCGGGTCCTAGACGTAAAGTTAGAACTGGAGGAAATAAGGAATGTAGTACGTCTGAGCACTTTCCTCGGAAGTAGCAATAGAGCAGTGAGTGGCTTGCTACATTTCCTCTGTCAAAGAGGGGTTGCAAGATGGAAAACAATTTGCCCCGCACAAGGACGAGAAGACGCTTTTGGATACTATCGAGACTGAAAAGTCAGTACTAGGAAGCTCCTGTTCAAATATGACCGCAGTACCTCCATTTTAGGCTTGGACTGCCTTTTTTAAAGGTACAGGATAGACCGTGGAGTCTTGGTACTTACTAGAGCACTATAGAAAGCCGACTATTTTTCAAGATCATACTAGATCTCATACCCCTTGTAATCTACGAAACCCGACCCCCACTAAACTGCATCTCAATTTTCATAAGGTAGTATCCATATAAAATAGAAATTTTATTCTAATATATTTATGTACATTGATGCATCATGTGCAATACAAGTCGAATTCAAAAAATGAAAATGGATACAAATGCAGATTAGAAAAATGTCATAATAGATCATTACATGTTAACTAAGTCATGCTTTGCGGCAACTTTAAACAACAATTATATTTTTCTGATTAAAAAGTTGAATTATTTTAACACATTCGACATTATGGCTAAAAATAGTGAATTTTTTGTGACCTTTCAAGAGCAAAACTAATTCACGGATTTAGGGAAAACAAAACAAAATGACTTTACAATCCGCAAAACATTTTTCATCAATTAGGACTGAGTATTGAGTTCGAGCCTCACTGAGTGCCCCACACTTTCGGCCTTGTGTCACATCTAAGCCGGGCTTTTAAAATCACTATAAATCTTCGTTATAAAAAAGTCAAATGTTGTAAGATAGCGAAGATAACAAAGCACTGTCTGGGGGAACCAAACAAGTTTGCCCCCCACCCTCTCTGTGAGTTAGGGCCCATATATATATATATATATATATATATATATATATATATATATATATATATATATATATGTATTTATGTATGTATTTAGCAAGCGGAATTTTATATGGGTAACGTTAGAGGCATTTTCATTTAAATGCGAACAAGAACGCCGAAAGTTTGAGTTAAAATACACGTTTTAAATAAATTCCCACATACTGGGTTTAAATAGAAATTTATTTATACTCAATATGTAAACTACCGCGAAAAACACTGAGCTAAATCTAGTAGGTATCATCAGTAATAAATGCTGGGAAAAAATTAATCCATAAAAAAAAAGTCCAATTTTATTTTTCATTTACTTGTTGCTTTCTTATCTTTCGAATTATATATATATAATTCGAGAGATAAGAAAGCAACAAAAATAAAAAATATTTATATATATAAAAATATATATATATATATATATATATATATATATATATATATATATATATATATATATATATATATATGCAATTTTTATATAAATTATTTATATATTATATATGCGCGGAGTTTATGGGAAAGCGTTCAATATCAATGGTAGAGGTAACTTACATCAATCCAACCATATATATGGTCTGCCCTGACTATCCGCGTAGGTGAAACCTAGGTAGGTTTGTCTGGCTCTTTAGGTTTACTTTGCTTTATTTGCTCTACTTAGCGTATTGAGCCCGTTTGTTTAGTTATTTTACTTACTCATATCGGAGTTTTTTTTCTTTGGACTCTGAACGTAGATTCTAGACGATTATTTTCGCCGGGAATATATGTTCTATGTTCTTTCTTTTTTACCCTTTTTTCCCTTTGGTATTGGTTTGTTGATTTACTATCTGAAACACCTAAGGTTTTGCCGGACGAGTACAACTGCATATATTTATAAGATTCAATGGTCATTTCAATAATAAATGTTATATATTTATGTACGAATGCTTGCTGGGTAATATTTTTCTTTCAAAAATATATTGCTGGTAATAATTTTTCCAAAAACGTATTTCTGGTATTAAAACATATTTTTACACTTTCATAGTGTTTTGACCCAAGTATTGTGGGGTTAACTATTTGGGCATAACAATTGCTATAATCCCGGGTCATTTAAGAGGTGGTTCCACGTTCCTCAAAACCTCCTGATCAGAGGCCTTGCTGTTGGTCGTAGTTTATCGTCATATCCAGGACGCTGTAGTTTATCGTCATATCCAGGACGGGCTCATATATATATATATATATATATATATATATATATATATATATATATATATATATATATATATATATATATATATATATAAAAAGTGTGTGTGTTATAGAAAGATGCATTTTAAGTTGATTGTTCACATTAGCTGGCACCAGTGTCTGGTGGATGAGTGCACATTACTGACTCCTAGAAGGTGCATTCACGGACCAGGGATATTTATTATGCGGGCGTTGATAATGGAAGACTGGCAGCGTAGTCCGGAAACCATTGTCACAATGACCTTCATAAATACTTTGTATCACGAATGCGATAGATGGCACTGGAGATGATGTCCATTCTTAAGAAGAAAGGAGCCGATAACATCGGAGACGACGACGAAGACATCTACTACAGTCTACACTGACAACATTGCTTAAGAAACTGTATATTTGAAACTAACAAAAAAGGGGGTAAAATAAAATATGCTTAATATATATGTAAATAAAAACAATACCCAACATAAATCGAATAAAATGTGTGTTAAGGATTCAAACTCTTACAGATTCATTAATTACATAGAACGAATTTTCTGTCATACTTTTTCGAATATATTAACACACGTGACCGGAAAAAAGTTACTGCTTTCTTCTCATGTATAATATATACCCCTATATTTAGAATTAATACATCTGAAAAACAGTTCGTGTTATAGCGGAATAATTAATGTTCTGTATGCATTTCAAAGGATTATGGGAACCAGTAATAAGGAGTGCCAGAGAAAAGCGGTAACAACAAAAATTGCAATATGAGCTCTGGTAAAAATATGTGTGATAACAGCTAAAATTGCAATATGAACACTGGAAAAAATGTTACTGAGACATTAGGTTTATAATACCCAGAAATTCATACACAGATATCCTCAAGGCACAATGGATAAAGGCGTTAGTTAGATCCAGTGACAGAACCCAAAGTGTGTGAGTTCAATACCCGGTTAAGGCAGTGGAGAACTTGCAGAGGGGAATTAACAGGAGATAACTGACACCCATTAAAACATGGTACGTTGAACTAGAACAGTTTAAATAAAGGGTTCAGTTCCACATTCCAATACCCTGAAGAAGGCCGGAGCGGACAACGGCCGAAACGTTGTAATTAATTAAATATGGCGACAAAGATGAGGACAATAGTCCGAATAATGTAAATAGTGATTATGGTTTAGTTCAGTTGTTTTTTTTTTAAACGTCATATGCACATGCATGGGTCATTATTTAATGCTGAGTCTAAATATGAAAATTCCATCTGTATAATTCATTCAAAAGAATGATATTATTTCATGTTTAAATTTTTTTACGATTATGTAATCTTCATATAAAATCAAACGTCGATGAAAACTTGTTCCTCCTTAAAAGAAATATAAATAGCGAATTAAAAGAAAAAAAGAAAAGAATTTTGTCAAAATATGCCATGCCTCAATTTTGCTATAAAATATATTAATTTTCATTTTTACTATAGTTTGCTATAAAATGCAATTTTGGAAATTCTGCTATAAAATGTATTTTTGGTCATTTTGTTAAAAATAATATTGCTGGTTATTTTGCTATAAAATATATTGCTGATCATTGCTCGTAAATTTATAAAAATATATTATTGGTCATTTTTTATAAAAATGTAACGCAGATAATTTCACTATAAAATGGATTGTTGGTAATTTTACTATAAAAAAAACTAATGCTAGTAATTTTACTATAAATATTTATTGTTGATAATTTTACTATAAAAATGTATTGATGGGAATTTTAATATTAATATGCATTGTTGGGAATTTTCCCGTATTGCTCGTAATTTTACTAAAATATTACTTTTGGTAATTTTACTAAAAATATATATATTGTTGGTAATTTTACTAAAAATATATATTGCTGGTAATTTTAAAAATATATATTGTTGGTAATTTTACTAAAAATATATATTGCTAGTAATTTTACATAAAAATATATATTATTGATAAATTTACTAAAAAAATATAAATTGTTGGTAATTTTTCTTAAAAATATATATTTTTTTTATAAAAAATATATTTTTGCTAATTTTACCAAAAGAAATCTATTATTGGTAATTCTAGGATCAAAATGTATTTTTGGTATTTTAACTATAAAAATATATTGTTGATAATTTTGCTATAAAAACATTGTTGATCATTTTCATTTTTATAAAAATGTATTACTGATACTTTCACTATAAATGTATTTACTGATACTTTTACTATAAAATTTATAATTTGCTAATATGCTGATTTTAGTTTGGCGATTCACTACAAGGTGCGAGGGTAAAATTGTCGCCATTTCTTCTTTTTAATTTCGTGCATGCGGCTCGTTTTTTTTGTTTTTTTTTTATTATATCGACTTCAGAGTATAGTTGGGTGACGCAATTCTCTCCGCCAAAAATTTGGAAACTGCATACTGAACTGCTTGGTATTCGCAACAAGAAGCACCAATACGGACATTAAAGGGTCATCGAGTTCAGTCTGAAGACAGTGCAGAGGAGTCGGAATGAGTTGGTTGAGTCTAATCGATTGTTGTTAAGAAAACTATATTGAATGAATTTATGCTTAATATACCTTATATATATATATATATATATATATATATATATATATATATAATGGTAATAATAATAATAATAATAATAATAATAATAATAAAAATTGTTCTGACAAGTACAGCCCACACCTTACGAAGGGCTTTATCTATGTAATTTAATTCTTTTTTTTTTTTTTTTTGTCAGTGGAAAGTGTCATGACGCCATTTCTAACCTTAGGTCCCTGGGCGGGACCCGGAAAGAAATGTGTAACCGCCAGAAATCAAAGAAAATAATAATAATAATAATAATAATAATAATAACAATGGACTTTTGACGTATGAGGATCTGACAGCTTAGTTGATTCAGTTATGAAATTTTGTGGGATAAATCTGGCATTTAAGACCCGCTAATGATTTACAATGGAGGACACATATGGAACTAGTGTGAGGATTGTAAGATGAGATCACTCTTAGATTGGCTGACCTTTTAGATCTTGCTCTTGCTTCTTGAAGATGATTCAGACAAGCAGATTGAAAACCACTAAAACACGTTGATCTCCATTCTTCCCGCTCCAAGGCAAAGCGCTCAAGGGTGTTATGTGGTATATTGACTACTGACAAGTTGCTTTTCAGCTTGTCTTTGTATCTTAGCAATGGGCGTCCTACATTCCTGTAGCCCTGATCAAACTATCTGTACATTAAGATCTTGGGTATTCTGTGATCAGGCATTCTGAAGACACCGTAAACTGAGACTGTATGAGAAAACATATAATATATTTATTACCCTGAAGATCCATTTAGGTGAATCCTAGGTAGGTTGTTCTTGGCTCTTTAGGTTTTATTCAATTTATCCCCGCTCTTCTTAGCGTATTGAACACTCTACGTTTTAGCTTTATGGTTATGGGGAGTCTGTCGCTTGGGGGTTTTCTTTAGGCTAAAAACTTAAGGCACTGAATGATTTATTTCGGACTGTTCGTATGTTTCTAGGGCTTTCTTTTTGTCCAATTATTTTTCCTCGGGTATCAATTGGCTTTGATAGACTATCCGAGGTTTTTACCAACCGAGGAGAGAGAGAGAGAGAGAGAGAGAGAGAGAGAGAGAGAGAGCACTAATATTATCTATCTATCTATATAAGTCTCAAACACTAATAGAGTTCTGCCTGTATTATATCCTCTTGGAAGTATATATATAAATCCTAAAGACTCAGGAACAATCTACCTAGGTTTTACCTAAACGGACCTTCAGGGTAATTTGGCTAAATTACACTGAAGATCGGTTTAGGTGAACCCTAAGTATGTTTTTCCTGGCTTTGTAGGATTTATTTTATTTATCCTTTATTTATGTAAATAATTCTATTACATTTACTTGTTTTTAAAAAGAAATATAGTCTGTTAGTAATTAAGAGTAAAAATGTTTTAAAATTGTAGTTAAATTAAACGTATTGTAACACAAACACACGTAAAAAGAATCTTTAAGTATACAAGTAAGAAAAAAATGGCGAAAAACCTTTTGCCGTTAATAGGAAAAAACCCAGACGACATGCATTTAACGGATGTCAGATTTCGTTGAAAAATACACCCGTACCCACCCTAAAGTTAACTTCTTTTTCGAACGTAACACATTATTGATAGAACAATAGTTAATAAAACTGAACACGCTATCGCCCTTTCTAAATAACTGGATTTCTCTGTATCCTTGGAAACAGTAAATTATGAATTTATATGTGCGTTTAAAACTAAGTAAATTATAAAATATGTTATTCCAATATTCGCTTGAAGATGAAACGGAACTAAGACTTTTAATTTAATTATATAATTAAATTTAAAGTTTTTAGCTTCCATTTTTGAAACATGGTTATTAGTGTGTAGCGAAAAACATATTTTCAATCAGTTAATTTATAATATTTATGCTCTGTAAATTTACATTGAGCACTGTTTTGTAAAAATAAAAAAAATATATCAATAAGAAGACTAGATTATATATCTTACTGTTCTTTCTTTTTATTTATATATATATACATACATATATATATATATATATATATATATATATATATATATAGATCCACACGTCGTCGATTCAAGGATCAGCTGAAAAAGACCTTGCTGGGGACAGATATGGATCCGGTTTCTGGGAAGAGAGAAGCTGCAGAAAGATCTAATTGGAGAAGAGCAGACCACGAAAAATCAACACCCTTAGAAACACCAGATGATAAATAGAAGAGACGAATGGAGTCCAAAGAAAAATCAAATTTCTCCTCTCCCTTGAAACCTCCCACCTACCATGCAGTGGCTACAGAGATCCTACATCGGACTTATTTCACACAGAAGGAAATGTCGATAATTACCTCCAAAACTCGGTAAAATAAAAACAGAAGTATACTGGATGCGTCAGCAATACCTCCTATATATACCTCACAGAAATTGTGCACCTCGTCGGGGTGTAATGGTTAGCGAGCTAACCCGCGAATCCTGCGAAATCAATTACGACTGAGTAGCGAGTTTGGTCCTTACTGGTTGCCCCACATATTCGGCCTTGTATCACAAACAAGTTATGCTTAATAAATCACTATATCTCCTAGAAAGACATTAGTGGCAATGGTGTCTTCATCTATGAGGTTGGTGCAAAAATAATGACGTAATAATGTCGTTTTTTGACGTATTTTTAACGTCAAAAAACGACATTTATACGTCATTATTTTTGCACCAACCTAATAGCTTATGTCTTACTATCAGGTCGGTGCAAAAATAATGACGTAAGAATGTCGTTTTTGACGTTAAAAATACGTCAAAAACGACATTATTACGTCATTATTTTTGCACCAACCTAATATCAAAGAGCTTTTTTCTGTCGCACCCTTTGTATATAAGGAGTGAGTGTGGAAGCTCCTCAATGAATGACGCCTATTTGAGAAACGCCCAACTTCCATATCGCTGAAAAACTTGATACTTAAATGTTAAATTTCAAACCGTTAGTCTCAGGCATTCATGACATTTCATATTTTCTTGAAATGTCGAAATAATTGAACACTCCCTTTTGTTGAACTACAAATCTCGTAATTGATTGCCGCTGTTCTCGTCAATTAAGAGAAAACAATTTCTGGAAAAAAATGACGCGGCACATAGTCCATTTTATATTTAATCGGATGAAAATACATTTTTTTTTTTGCGGGTTAGGCGTGCAGATTAAAGACATTTTGATTTCCCAATGTTGTTGACGGTCATTTGAAAAAAAAATTCTTTAATAGCTAAACCAGAATATTAGTTCATAATTAATACAGGAAGGGCACTTGAACGTGGAATAACTGTTAACAAGTTTGTCTCGCTAGATGAATTACGACTGAATAGTGGGTTCGATCCTTACTGCGTCTTCCACACTTTCAACCTTGCGCCACATAAAGAAAGCTTGTCTTGCTAGATGAATTACGAGTAGCGCTCTTTACTTTTGGCCTTGTGCCCATCTTAGAAAATCTCCATATTACATATTATTAAATCTAATATTACATATTATTAAATCTCCATATTGTCATGATGAGCAAGGTTGTCTTGCTAGATCAATTACGAACGAATAGTGACTTCAGTACTCACTGGGTTTTCCATACGTTCGGCCTTGTGCCACATGTAAGCTAAGTTTTATAATAAACACAGGAGAATGTTTGAATCCACGGCGCTTTCTTCATCATCAAGAGGGTATATATATATATATATATATATATATGTCGTAATTTTCCCTATGAAAGTTCTCCACAATCACACTCTTCTGTCACTGGATCTAACCAACGCCTTTATCCACTATGCCATGTGTCCTTGAGGACATCTGTGCATGAATTTCTGGGTATTATAAACCTAATGTTTTCACCAACCATTTTTTACCAGTGCTCATATTGCAATTTTTGCTGTTATCATTCCATGTTTTTACCAGAGCTCATATTGCAACTTTGTTATTATTACCGCATTTCTCTGGCACTCCTTATTACTGGTTCCCATATTGTATTTATTTCTATGCTTGGCCGGCTATGCTTGGCCTAGTATACGCGTTGATTCCTTAAGTTTACGAATTTTCCAATGGTGTTCCTTTTCTATGATCTCAACTTGACCCCACAGAAGGCGGTGATCTCCCTTCTCTCTCCATATGTGGTCAGCCACGCCTGATTTTTCCACTTCCCCCTTCTCTTTAACCTATTTTAATCGAAAAATATCCGTTGTATTAATGCTCTCCCATCGTCAAAATTTGCTATTTGCATATCTCATGTTGTTAAAGTTGTGGCCGCCAACACTGAATCCTGGTAGGGCATTCTACTACTCATCACGCCAGAGCAAGCTCGCTCTCCCAGGAACTGCAATTAATGTCTACTCCATCACATTATGCACAGTAATGTGTAACAAACTTCACAAAATTTGGCGCATGAACCTTCCATCCTGCTTAAAAGCCCAAACCTTTCGAACATTGATTGAACCAGCCATACTGTATGGATCAGAAACTTAGACATTACCTATTCGTCTAATCAAAATAACCCCATCAAATTTAAACTAGCGATGGTCAATATAGTGTAAAAATTCCCTGCCTTGTACAAGATTGTGTTTCTTGTCATAAATCTATTACCTATATTGGACGTACCACCACCTCTTTGAGTAGACGACTTACGTGCAACTTATCTGATCAAAGTGCTATAAAAAAAGTACTTACCCACCCACAGTTTACAGGAATCATTTAGGAACATTCTCTTCGGCAACACTAGCATTTTATATAAAACACATTAACGAAAACATCTCGCTGAGATAGAGTCTCTGTCTATAAAGCATATCGCTCCCTGTATAAATATCATCTTATATAACAACGAAAATTGTGTGTTGAAAGTTTTTTTTTTGTGTGTTAAATAGAATGGTGCTCACTCGAATTCCATCCGCGCTCAACTCGCAAAGCTATGAATAAAGACACATATCAGTATTCAAAAAACAACGCAAACACAAATACGCCTTAAACATTTAAGCATGACAAGAATTTAAAAACACCTAAAAATACCTCCACCTTTTGAAAATGGCTAAAAAAGTGTCGGAAAAGGAATGGGACAAAACAAAAATACGGAAAATTTTTGTATCTCTTACTTCCACCAAATGAAAAGAATGCTGGAAAAACTAAATTAAAATTTTCCTTGTCTGTCATATTCACCGAAATATGTTTAAAATAAAGGTTACTGTTCAAATATCCATTAATATATATATATATATATATATATATATATATATATATATAGATAGATAGATAGATAGATAGATAGATATGAACATACTGGTAGATAGATAGATAGATAGATAGATAGATAGATAGATAGATAGACAGATCATTTTTCTTATATTTACATTGTTTTTGCTTACTAGTTATATCTTCCTAATTTGTATTTTACTCATGCATTTTTTATCAATTAATATTTTAGATGAAATATGAAAAATCTGTTTATGAAACACGACAACTAAGAGGCACAATTACGTGCAGGCACCAACCCTAGAGTCGGTGTCGCCGGTGGCGAAAAGAACTTCGGCGCTCTTACAAGGATTTTAAAAAATTTTCACAAGGAGAAAAAACTGAAAATGTAGAATAAATAATTATTACAATATGTTGCTTCAAGTAAAATAAAATAATTCATTATCCTACCTAAAACATTTTTTCTAGTCTTTAGATCTGAAAATCATTTCATGGCCATTTCTACACCTATGTTCTTTGCAATACCATTTCCTATTGATAAAATAGCAAAGGAATTTAATCTGTTTTGACTCATGAAAAACTGCAAGTATGATCCCAAATATGGCCTGACGGCATAGTTGCACCCCGGCCGACTTCCCGAGTTTCCAAAAGCTTAAACCGGCTCTGATTATGAGCGATATAAAAATAAAGTTAAGAGGTTGTCAGCTGTGCGCAATTCATTTTCATAATAATTAGAAATCTTTCCCACAAGTAATATTGAATAAATTTGCCTAACTTAAAATATTAATTAATATGATTAAAGGATGCCGCCATTTTATAAGTTATTTACTGAGAAGTTTCTATCTTACCCATCGAGATGATTGTCACAATTAAATTCTGTGCTCTTAGAAACATATTTGATTCATTTTAGCATGGAGATGTTAATGCGGAATCACTTAAAAAAAAGGAAGCTTCTAAAATATCACTGATAATAATTTAGTTTCAAACACGTTTATTTATATTTTCTTTTAATATGTCTTCGTCATAGATTATTATAACCTTACGGTCGATGTCGAAACAAACCCAGGCACTTAAAAATTAACACGTGCACGCGCATATAGATATGGACCTCTCTATTTTGCATACATGAGTGCATTTCGTAACGCGTCTTTGCGTCGTGAGAAAATCACATGAATTGGCATCTCAGCAGCTGTAGTGGGTGTGTCTAGGGTAGGATGACCTGCCAGAAATCTTTCTCCCTTTCTTTCTCTCTCTCTCTCTCTCTCTCTCTCTCTCTATCTTTTGAATTAGACATTTTAAGGTTCATATATTGCTTGCTATGTCAAGTGAAAAGAACACAGTCTGACCTATTATTTCATCTTCAACTGAGATTGGCATGAGTGATTCAGGATTTCTTCGAGTGCGTTAGGTAAGAATTGAACCCAAAGAACCTCGGTCAGAATATTGGACACTGCTTATTAGTTTCATTTCCTACAGAATTATGCATTACGTCAACCGCATCTCCGACATCGCCTTGACCGAAATCTACATATAAATCCATCTAATATCCCACTAAAAAAAATGCTACTGCTCTTAAATCCATATTCTTTCGATTCTGCATTCAGATTCTTTAAAATTCCTCAAAATGGTACGCCGGTCGTTCAAATATTTCTAAGCATCACCCAGAAAGAAGAACCATAGCTGAATATTTTTGTTGTGGCAACATACGACCAATTCTTATAAGGCAACAAAAATGCAGATTTCTGACTTAATTTCTATGCAGGTGAGACATAAATGTGAGACGTGGGCGAAATAAATCTAAACATGGACAAAACAGAGGCCTGGGCAGTCGTCATGTATCTGCAAACGAAGACGACACGCAAGGAAATCCATGAGGACATGGTACGGGCACATGCCGATGACTCTCCTTCCTATGCAACTGTAATGAAATGGACTGCGGAAGTCAAACAGGTCAGGAACAGCGCAGAAGATGACCCTCAGTCAGGTCGTCCAAAAAACATTAACTACTGATGAACAAGTTGATGCCATTCACCGTATGAATTAATCCATACTGTTTTAATTAAGATCTTGGGGATGAGAAATCTGTCTACAAGATGGCTTTCCAAGAATGCTAACACCAGAGAGGAAGATGACAAGTGTTAAAACTTTCAGGACACTTCTAACTCGATTTCATGCTGACCCTGAGAATTTCCCCCACAGATTAGTAACTCAAGATAAAACATGGGTCCACCGCTTCGAACGTCTATCAAAGGTTCAAAGCAAACAGTGGAAAGACCCTGGTTTTCTACCCCAAAAGACGTTCAAGCAGGCAGAATCTGTTGGCAAGGTGATTGCTTCTGTTTTTTTAGGATCCTGAGTGCATAATTATGATAGACTACCCGGGAATTGGAAAGTCTATTAATGGACAGTACTACGCATCAGAATGATGAAATCAACTAAGAAACACAAAAGTGGCTTTGAATTTCTACCCCAATTACTCACCAGACGAAGCTCTACCTGACTTCTTCCTGTTTCCTAAACTCAAATCCCACCTGCGGGGTAGACATTTTGGAAACAATGATGAGGTCTTATGTGTTGTGATGGAGTTTTGGGATGGGCAGAACGCCGCCTTTCACCGTCATACGATTGCAATGGTTTAAGCCTCATTGAACCAATTGCACTGATATCAAGGGGGACTGTATTGAACAACAGTGAAAAAAAAACCTTTTGTCTAAACCTTCATCGTTGCTCACATGTTCGTCCATGGTATCCTCAGCATTATATATATATATATATATATATATATATGCTACCAAACAGAAATATTTCTTCTACCGATGATGGCCATTTTGGTAGAAACTTTGAGAATTACCAGTCTGTCTGAAGATTTTAATTTTTAATATTTTTTATTGTTCAATATATATATATATATATATATATATATAAACATGTTTCATACTATAATGCAATCGTCAGGCCACGTGTGCTGTTATTTTTCTCGGCTATTTTATATATATATACGGGTTAGTCCTGCATGGTATTCTATTATGGCGGGTTATTTTTACCGAAGTCGCTTTGTTCATTTATATATTTTTTCATATTTATATACGGATCTTTTATTTAATAATTTATTTTTGGTCAGGGGAAAGTAATGATAGCTATTTTTTCCTCCAAGCAAAGTTTGCAAGTTTTTGATTGGTTGTTGTAGGCTGATCTTCCAAGATATTTTGATGATGGCCATTTGGACGAAACTATTTCGTTCTTCAGGGAGGATGTATACTTTTTCTTCGTTATCTGGTAAATGAAATAATAATTTCCGTTTAAAAAAACGAAAGAATATAATTTTCCTAAAAAAACGAATTAATTTGCCATGCTCTCAATATATATATATATAAAAGATTTTAATTTTTTAATATTTTTTATTGTTCAATATATATATATATATATATATATATATATATATATATATATATATGTATGAGGTATCAATTTGGCCTGAGAGATAAAACAGCTTTATACATACCGGCCTCCTTAACTTGGGGTTCGGTAACTCCAATGGTCAGGCCCTATTCCATCAGCTGCCATTTTGTCCTTTGAGAGATTGCGAGGGCAGTTGACAACAACAAAGTGTTTTGATGATAATATCATTTATTAAATACAGCCTTATATTTATCCATTCAAGATAGTAAGATTGGATTATTTTCAGAAATGGGACGTTCTGGCGTAGCTCATTTGGCGTCTCTGATTCGGCGTGTCCGATTTGGCGTAGGTGAGTCAACAAAGGAATTTTCTGCGGAGGACGATTCGGCGTCAGAAACTTGTTAACTTGTCGTTATACTCAAATTCTTTCTTTCTTTCTCTTTAGTAGTCAAATTAAGTTAGTATTTCATTTTTGAAAAAAATAGTTGGAAGCATTTTTATATTTAAGAAAAGGAGGCATTTTTAAATATAAAAAAAGAGTAGTTGGAGGTATTTTTATATTTAAGAAAAAGAGTAGTTGGAGGTATTTTTATATTTAAGAAAAAATTAGTTGGAGGTATTTTTATATTTAAGAAAAAGAATAGTTGGAGGTATTTTAATATTTAAGAAAAAATTGGAGGTATTTTTATATTATATTTCCTTCAGTACAGCTTCAGATTTTTCATATCATTTTTTTAAAAATACAATATTTTCAATTTAAATTTTTAATTTGCATTCTTGCATTATTGCTTTGATAGGATCCTTAATTTCCTAAATGAATAAAACATCATATTGAAAGTCTGGTGTTTTCAATGCTTTTATCTCTTTTTTTTGGGGGGGTGCCTCTGGTCAAAGACAGTGACGTCAAAACTGTCTGACGTCGAAACGGCTGTGCTGACCAACCCATTTATTTTTCTGACGCCGAATCAGCCACGTCAAATGGGCTACGCCAAAATTTACCAAAGCCATTCTTTTGTGTTGTTAGGCTCTATTTTAGCCTTTGTATTGCATTTTTAGTCACTTTAATCTTTGTATTAATCGGATTGAGAATCGGAGAGCTGAGTTCAAGTCCATTATATTCACTTACGTGCTAATACCCTTTAAAAAAAAGTATGAATCTATCTCTTATCCACCCAGCTATGGGTTGAATAACAAGACAGACTGACTCCTAGAGCCTTGCTAGTCTACCCCAGAAAGCAATGGCAAACTGACTGCGGGATAATCTTTTCCTAAGTCATTCTTGAATCGAAAGAGACAGGATCACCAAAGTATGTATCGTGTATGACACTGCATCTATCATTACCAATACAACAATATATAAAGTGCTGTGCAAAAGAAAGTGAAACTCTATTTTAAAAAATAATTCTCATTTTTCGAGAGGATCAACAAATCAAAGTAGTCACTACTGACAGTAATTTCTTAAAGATGATAGAAAAAGGCTTCTTGTAACCTCAAAAGGAGCAGTCGCCAAATATTAAATATAAGGGTTTACTTATTTTTGCACATCTTAATTTTTAATTGATATTTTTTTTTGTATTCCAGCTTGATAAAAGTCTTTGAAAGTGATTGTAATTGATTGAATAGATTTTTTTTTTAATGAATATATAGTTTGATTAAGATTTGTTGGATATCTGGCAAAAAGACACAATTATTTTAAATATTATCTTAGGGGCTCACTTACATTTGCACAACAATGTATGTGTAATTAGTAGGCAAGATTATGTTTACGTAAATTGTTTTACGGGTGCGTACTGCCATCAGATATTTGTTGTTATCCAGGACTGGCCTTGTCCCAACGCTACCGGATTGAAAATATCGGACTCTCTCTCTCTCTCTCTCTCTCTCTCTATATATATATATATATATATATATATATATATATATATATATATATATATATATATATATATATGTATGTATGTGTGTGTGTGTGTGTGTGTGTGTGTGTGTGTGATTGAAATAATGTCTTTGCCCGAAGGGTTATTATAACTAGTTTTAATTCTGAAGCAAGTTAATCATCATTTTCTTTGATTTACTCGTCCACAGGATGAATAAACAATTTTTCATGCCACACAGATTAATTTCGATTATAAATAAATAACCTCAAGTCAAGAGAATAAAACATTCTGCGAACTCATTATCTGATATTTCAATTTAATATTTCCCTGTCTTGTTATTATTACTCCCTGATAATAATCACAGGCAAGCGAGATTTTGAATTAACGCCCCTGACGATAATTACAGGCGGCGCGAGATTTGAAAGAATCAATCTCTTTCTCGGTAACTTTTCATAGTGAAGAGATGTATTCTTTTCGCTCCCGTAAAAAAAAAAAAAAAATGTAAGTACACAATTTCATTTCTCATTTTCCCTTTTGTAAAATGTCCCGTCAATATATTTGTTAATATTTCCTTGTTCCAATACGTTGTCTTATTTTTCCTTTGGACTTACACGAGTCCACCTAAAATTGTTTACGGGTCAGGTGTGGCAGGAGCTTATAAACTATCATCCATAGATTTTGAAGCCCGCAATCCCTGAAATATCTGATACTGTAAGAGAAATAACAGATAGGTTCATGAAAAGACTACGCTAAATCAGCGTTGGTTTCCAAAAGTGTGCTCCCAGAAAAGGTTTAACAAATTGTGCCCGAAATATTTGGAGACAATAATCTTATTTAAAATCTATTTTAATCTCTCCCATCTTACATGAGTAAACAATTATGTCCCCCCCCACCAACGTTCGTATTTCTAAAGGAAAATACAAGAAGTGTCTGGGGTTTTCATACTACGAATTTTTGTTGAGCGCTAAGAGATAAATGTTAATATGATAGCTTGAAAAAGGAATGGAGCCGAAATTTTCGTTGACGCATGTGTTGACTGCCTGTCTGATAGAGAGAATGGCACGAGTTTGTGTGTAGAGGAGAAATGTTCGGTCGATTCTCATTGGTTTAGGAAAAGTGAATTAACGATAATTATACTCGTTATAATTATTTTTGATATTATAATTAATTTTTATTTATTTATTTTTATGGACACGACACTGTGACAGTAACATAAAGATTTTTTAAGGACTGCTTTATGGACAGGAGGCATAATAGAATGTTAGGCACTGATTACGAATTTTTCTTTCATTTTTCTACAGCAATAGTTAATCTAATTTTATCTCATTGAAAGATATATCTGATGAAACGGATTTTCTGTATCACATTTTCATTTTAGAATAAAAACCTGATTATACGAGATAGTAATTTTTTGACGATATTTTTAAGTAAATGAAATTAATTTAATTGTATAAGGGAGATGACCGCAAAATTTTTTAGAAACATTTTTAATTAAAGGGAGGTAATAATAATTCTTGCAAGTAGCTATCGGAAGATGTGTTTTAGAAAAAAAAATGAAATACTTGAGATGGTTACTAATTGTAATTATTATTCCAACAAATTAAAATTCGGATTCAGTAGAAGACAAGATCCAACATTATTCACTAATAGAATAAAAAAAACTTAACAATTAGAAACCAATTATTTCGGTTTGGTTTAGATCGAAGAATTTAAAAAAAAATTATACTTGTATTTATAAGTAAACGATAGTCGGTTTTATATTTGATATTGTAAATAAATAACGGTACGGTTTAGACTTGATATTTTACGTAATGATTGGATGACTTTCTAGATTCTACGGGTAAAGCTTGGTGGGGTTTATACTTTATTTGATTAGAAGGCATTGGAAAGTTTTATAGCTTATTCCGTTGCTAAACTTCGATCTAGTTAATTCTGAGTTTAGAGGCAGACATTGTCCCGGTTTCTATTTGAATCTGGAGCTAAACTATAATGGGGTTTTTACATGAGACTATAAGTAAGTAATTGTTAATTTTATACATGAGTCTATAGGTAAATATCTGTTGAGTTTACATTTGATATTTTAGTTAAACATAATTTGGATTTATACTTAAGTCCATGCTTGATCATGAGAAGGGATATACCTGAGTCTCTTGGTAAACGTTAATAAGGTTTATAGGTAATAACGTTGATTGGTATTATAGTTGAGTCTGTAGGTGAAAAGTTGTCTGGTTTAATACTCAGTCTGTAGGTAAGACTTGGTCGAGTTGTAGAGACATTATCATTATAAATAATTAAAAATAAAATATAAAATAATAATAGAAATTATAAATAAAAAAAAAAATTTAAACGGTGTTTAAAATAAATTAAAATTAAAAAAAATAAAACTGTCCCAGCATGCAACAAAAACCGTTTCTGTCGGAAATACGTACATCCCGCCAAAAGACGTTAAATTCAATCTCTTCGTCAAGAACCTTGGCACGGGCAACACGTGTCGAAATTCTCTCTGTGATATGGCATTTAATAATACGGAGCGACTTCTCACTTTTATCACATATACTATAAAACTATTATAACCTGAAAAGTACACACACCAATACACACAAACATATAAATAAATTTGCATGAAATCAACGTACAATTTACCATGCCTTTATGGTTATCTCCGTATATTTTATTTCTGCGTCGTATGATTTTTATCCCCGTGAACACGGGGCTAATTCTGCTGCTATGATGGGAGTACCGGCCCCAACAACTTTATACTTAAGTCTATAGTTAAATGCAGGTTAGGTTTGTACATTTTAATATAGCTAAACATTCATCATATTTGTAATTGGGGTCATAACTGAACATTTGTCCCGTATACCGTTCAGGATATCGGCAAACATTAGATCTTTTTTTTTTTTATTTGAGTCTATAGGTAAACATTGGTCAGGTTTTTCACTTGTGCCTATAGGCAAACTTTCGTCAGGTTTATATTTGAGTCTTTTGATGAAAATTTTATGTGATTTATTCTAGAGACTATTTTCCCCATCTTTGTTGTTGTAGCAGGAATCAAACAATGGATAAGAACGATCAGTAGTCAAAACATGGATAAGAGCAGCAGGAATCAAAACACGGATAGGAGCGGTGGCAGTGAAAACATGGACGAGAGCAGAAGCAGTCAAAACATGGTTAGAAGCAGCAGGGTCAAAACATGGGTAGTATCAGCAGTCAAAACATGGAGAGGATCGGCGGCAGTCAAAATATGGATAGGAGCGGCGGCAAAGAAAACATGGATTAACGTTTTTTAGTTCAGTGTAGAAAATCTTTTTGGTGGATGGACTGGCCTTGGACTCATTCCTAGGAGAATGGACCAATAGACAACCTGATGGAGATGTTGACTGTCTGTACGCAAACTACACACTTCGGAGTGTGATTATACATATATCGACAGGATGCAGGCGTGGCAATGGGTTCACCATTATCATCAGCAATGGCAATGGCAAACATATACATGGAATACTTCGAAAAATGACATTAGAATTCACATCACTAAAGCCAACCCTATGGCTGAAATAAGTAAATGACACATGCATACTCTGGCCACACCAGGAAATGGTCTAGATACTACTGGCCAATGTTAACCCGATGCAGTTTTCAATAGCGAGATAAACCAACAAGTTCGTATTCCTGAATGTACTAATATCTAGAGCAGAGGAGGGGTTGAAGATATCTAACATTCACCGGACAATGCCTCAACTTCAAGTCCTACCATCCATACAGTGTAAAGAAAGGGATCGTCCGCTGCTTACAACATCGAGCAAAAGTCATAAGACATATAAACTCAGAGACGTATAAACAGTTAATTGTCAGTATACGCAGTATCCTGCAACGTAACAACTACCCTGGGTGCATGGCAGCTGCTCCAACAAACTGGGATAGAAGGGTACAAGAGGAAAACAAAACACAGAAAGCAGTTTCGGTCTGCCCACCCTATGTGAAGGGATTACCGGAGAATAACAGGACGACCTTTAATATTGGTTCGACATTTCGTAGACATTATTTCCGAGTAAGACCTCCCGCCCTAGAAGAGAACATGACAAAGGACTGCGTGTATGCCATCCTTTAGAGCTATAGAGAGAAACATGAGGCCTCCTTTATGTAAAACTGCAAGAATATAGTAAAGCCCTAACAAGACGGAAATAAAAAAAAATGGCGTAGCTGGCCGCATATTGACTGAAAAGAAAGATCACCACCCCCTGTGGGAAGAAGTTGAAATAACAGACAGAGAAGATCACTGGCAAATACGAAAACTTATGAAATCACCACATATGCTCGGTAACAAAAAATCTCATAAGCCGGACAATCATAGAAATGAATGTAATAATCTAACTAATTACAATACCTCATTTCAAATATATATATATATATATATATATATATATATATATATATATATATATATATATATATATAGGGGGTTTTGAAGAATCATAAATTAGTAATTCATCGTGTCTAGAAAAATCCTCAACAAAATTCAGAAAGCTCTTCAAAAATTCTGTTGTTTGACTCATCCAAGAAGAAGGAGAGCAGGCGCCATATCGGATCAAGTTTATTACCCGTTGATTTAGTGGTTATGACTCTTGCGTTATGTCGTGACGGTCCGGTTTCGCTTCTCGTTAGCGGATGTGCACTGCTGATGAGTCCCGAAATAACACGAAACGTCCGTCTAGTGCTTTCACTTCTCGACACGATGGATTATTTATTTATGATTATTACAATCCCCCTAATAACTCTTTCTTTTTTATATCTATCTATCTATCTATCTATCTATTTATTTATTTATTTATTATATATATATATATATATATATATATATATATATATATATATATATATATATTAATGGCTTTCATCAGTATATATATATCTATATATATATATGCATGCTGATGAAAGACATTTGAGAGATAAGAACCAAAAACAAAACACAAGAATATTGGTAATAATAATAGTAATATTTATTGCTTATATTTTGATCAAATAGATTCATGATAAGAAAAGATATTAAATATTCTTTTTCAACGCAACCAGAAATAAAAAATGAAGGGGGAAATTTTTGTTTTTTTTACGTTATATTACTGAAGAGATCAAGTAGTTTTGGGTTCGGGGTTTGCCACAATTCCGTAGATTGCTTTTAGAAGGCTTTTTTTTTGTTGTTGAAATGGTATTCACAGAGTATGATGAATTTCATGTTAAATTTCTTTACTATAGAGCCACACCCCTGCATAAATTTACCAAGACCCAATAGCCTACTTATGCATTAATTACAGTGACTCATTTGCCAACAATTATTTCATAATGACCCATATTTACTGAACACGAAGTCAGATTTAGAAAGCTGGTGTTTATTTCTTTAATTTTTTTATTTTTATAGTAACGTTCACCTTAGAAAGGCCCAGGGACATTTCGAGGTCGACTGTTACGTTAAGGATAAGTTTATACCGGTAGTTGGGGAAGATAATGGTTAACTGTAGACTTGAACTGACTAAGACTGTAGTGATTGGGAAAACATCCTTTTAGAAGTCTTTTCCACAGAGCGTTCGCAGGAAAAAGCTGTTCGAGTGGAACTTACTTCTCACCGATCAGACGGGGAATGATGATGGCTTGTTAGAATATGTGCCATGGGGGTTCTTAGCCTTGGAGGTTACACCTGGTGGAACCAAGGAATATAGTTTGTCTGAGCACATTCCATAAAAATAGACCAGTAAGAGGCTCGCCACTTAACGCCTGTGACCCCCCTACCTGTACCTGTAACGGTATTCACCCGGGGTGGGTTGAGCCGGCTCCAATGTTGGAGTTTCATGGGAATTTGGAATTCACAAGCGGTCCTCAACCCGCATGTATAGCACATGAGATTTGATTATAGTGGTGAAGGTTTCGTGCCGGAGCATCCACACTTTTTGAAGGGCCGATTACAGAGAACTGGTGCACTACGTGCCACAAGGTCCCCAAACAACCCTCCGCAGGTTTTGAATTAATTTTTTCCTTCTACTAGACCAGTTGCCATCCAAAGCTATAGTCTGTCCTGCTACTTACCCATAGCTGGAGGGAGAAGAAGAGGATTCACACCTTTCCCAAGGGTATTAGCACGTAAGTGAATGTAATGGATTCGACTGGAATTCGAACTCGGCTCTCCGATTCCTCAATCCAAGCCGCTATCCTGTGAGAGAGAGAGGGTGGAAAATAATTCGTTACCTACCAGCTTTTAGAATTTATCGCTACTGGAAAGTGAGGACTTGGCTGCCTCCACCAGAATATAACAACACTACT
>CAHIKZ030005063.1:1932500-2030000 GCA_903632075.3 Acanthosepion pharaonis
TGCGGCAAACACTTTCTCCAGGCGGCACCAGAGCCTAGTGCAGGACTTGGCATCGGAGTCCCTGTCCATTTTGTCAATGGCTATCCTGTTATCTATATTGGTATTGTAGGGCCTGCTTTTCAGCTTCTTTTACAAAACGCTCACCCTAAATAGTTGAGGGGATTGTAATCTGGCGATGAGGGGAGCCATAAATCGAGTGACTAGTGAGCAATTGGCGCCTCATGAGCATATATAAGTTTTATAGTTCATGTCTTCCTTGTCAGTAAGCCCCAGTGTTCGTCTGCTGGTGCCTAATTCATTAGCGATTTGCCTCATGCTTTTGCTGGGGTTCTCCTTAACAACCGCGGCTACGAATTAGGGTCTCCTGGTATATTTTTGATATACCATGCACATGTACGTGGTGTGCTCGGTATTTTGAAAACACACGTTCATGTCAAATATTGTCGCCATAACTGCTTTGGTGCTTCTGCTATATATCTACAGATGTTTGGCATAATCCACAGAAAAATCTGTAGCATTATCTCTCCTGGTCTGACAAAACGGCTACAATCACTCACTCACTTTCGTAACATAACTTCCCTGGGCTTTGTATATATATATATATATCTTCAGCCTTCAATATTTTCATCACTTTTTCCCTGTTTAGGGTTGGGTTTCCGGTTCCTTCTAAAGTCTTTTCAGCGTGTTGGTGATATTATCGCGTGCTAAGGGGTGGGAGGTGATTGAAAATAAATTCGTCAGATGATCTTTCCACTTTTGTACCGTTACTAGATTGACGGAGTTTCAGTGTGTAAGTTCTATGGAAACAGTTTCTTCTCTCGTATTAATTGTTCGCGCAAATCTCTCCGGCTTCTAGCTTTCCTGTCAACTAAGATCTACAAAAACATGACATAGAGCGTCAGTCGCCATGTTCAGTCTCCTTGAATCCTGGTGATTTATTGTCCTTTCTGCACCTGTTGGCAATTAGTTAACCACTAAACTGGTGTCAAAACCCTATGAAATTGTAAAAAATAGGTATTAATGCCAGCAATACTTTGTAAAAAATTATTACCAGAAATACATTTTTGAAGAAAAAAATATTACCAGAAATACATTTTTAAAAAATATTACCAGCTATACATTTTTGAAAAAAATATTACTAGTTATACATTTAAAAAAAAAAATATTACTAGCAATACATTATTACGAACAATACATTTCTGAAAAAAATATTACCAGCAATACATTTCTGAAAAAAATATTAGCAGCTATACATTTTTGAAAAAAAAAAATTATCAGCTATATATTTTAAAAAAATATTGCCAGCTACACATTTGTGAAAAAATATTACCAGCCATGCACTTTGAAAGAAAAATATTGCCAGAAATAGATTTTTGAAGGAAACATTATTATCTGAAATAGATTTCTGAAAAAAATATTAGCAGCTACACACTTTTGAAAAAAAATATTACCAGCCATACACTTTGAAGGAAAAATATTGCCAGAAAATAGATTTTTGAAGGAAACATTATAACCTGAAATAGATTTCTGAAAAAAAAAATCAGCAATAAAAAATTTGTCGGAATTAAATAACCCATTCAGGTTGATATGCCGTAAACCAAACCAAACCAAAGCAGAAGCTTCCAATAAACTCTCAGGCGATGTTAGAAATAAATAAGTAGCATTTAAACATTTCGGCAGAAATCGAATTCGTTTTGTTTTATTCCGTTTTCATCCTTTCTCTTGATAATTGCTTCAGCTGCAGCAGACTGAATCTGTTCTGTGTCCCTTAGACAATGACTACAACGGTTTTGAATGTTCGCGTGCTTTTATGTTAGGTGGAAAGAAAAGCACGTATGATGAAGCGAACTTAGTGACTTTTACAGGCTTCCATAAAATTTAAGTTCTTCTCGTATAAGCGAATATTCTTAGGATATAAATGGTTATTTGAAAATGAAACATCAAGACAGTATGGTGGCTTTGAAAATCTGATAGTCGCAGAACAAATTGAGTGAAAGAGGATCATACATGATGAGCTAGGGTAAATCGATAAGGATAGCAGGATTTAGAAGAAATAAGAAAAAAGGCAACACTTATTAAGGGACAGGAAGATGTAGAGAGCCATGATCATCTACGTCCTGAAGGGACACGACAGATAAAAGACGAAGAAGGTTGTATGTAGTATTATATTCCAGTTTAGCTGTACCAATTTCTCCTGGGTCTGAAAATGGGTGGGATGTTTGTCATTGTCCTGAGTTCTTGTTTAAATCGATCAAGTGAGAATTTTCTTTGTATTTTGAAAAGTTACAAATCCACGAAATTTTCTTGTTATATGTATTTATCAGTTAAAGTGAAATATTAACTTACTATACATTTCTTGAATAATAACATTCAAATATTCGAGTTGATGTCATATGAAAGACACATGCCGACTAGTTTCAACAATTTCAAATTGTCATCTTCAGGGCGTAATTTTTTTCCATACATAGGCAAACACTAAGACGAAATATGTGTAGACCGAAAAAAAAAACACTTTTAGTTACTATATACTTTTAAGATATAAGCTGCACTCTCTAATATATACAGGGTGTCCCAAAATAATGTATACAGTCTTTAAATATTAATAGTTAATAATACATTACCATGATGTGAGAACTTATATGGATGAAAATATGCAAAACAGATGGATTGAGAGAAGAGGGACAGTTTAATACCCACCTAGATCACCAGATTTGACACCCATGCATTTCTTTTTGTGGGGGTTTCCAAAAGACAAAGTTTACAGTTGGAAACCTGAAACAATTGCTGAAATGAGAGTAGCAATTGAAGAAGAATGTGCTCAAATACCAGAGGAAATGATACTGGACGTTTGTAGGTCCATTTCTTCAAGATATGAAAAGTGTATTGAACTTGATATGAACTCATCATTAGATGAACATTCTGCCATTGCCCCAAGTAGCTTTTATTTTATTAAAGTTAATTATCTATGCTTTTTGTATATTTTACTCTTAAATTCTTTAAATGTGTATTCTTTCTCTTGCATTAATCTTATTTACAAGTCAAAATACATAAATTGAATAAGTTACATATATATATATATATATATATATATATATATATATATATATATATATATATATATATATATATATATATATATAACACGAATTTAGTATATTGGGGTAGCAGATCATTATTTAAACATATATTATTAAATATAATAGAGAATGAATGTCTATTATGTCTGATCATGAGCCGTTTTAATGTTCGAAGGTTTGTTTTAATTTCTGGTGAAAATAACGACAAAAATTGTCCAAAATTTGAGTATTCTTTTATTAAGTTGCTTTAAAGCTTTCAGCTCACATGAGCCATCCTCAAAGTGATTATACAGGCATGAAACAAAGATATCCACCTTCAAAGATGATTTTCTTTTTACATAGAAAATTTCTATGTGTTGATAACAGTCGCGCAATAGCAGACGCCGATCGTAAGTTCAAAATGCGGTTCTGTGACATCATACCATGCGATAGACCGAAGTATTACAACAGAACCAATGTCTAGATGCAATGTAATGTGTTGTGACTAGATTGAAAGGTAATTTTGTTGAATGTGGCTTGCTTCGTTTTAATGTAGATGGCCTCCAATATCTGAAGGTCCTTATTGTGTATATGTGTGAGTATTATTGTATTATCAACTAATACCTCTCTAATATTATGTACATGGCTATGTTTTTATTTTTACCAGAAATTAAAGCGAAAATTCCAACATTAGAACGGCTAATGATCAGGAATAATAGAGATCATTTGTCTGTTATATTTAATAATATATGTTTAAATTATATATATATATATATATATACATATATATATATACAACTATAGTATATAAGGAATAGATTCCAATAACCAACAAATACTATTCTTAAAAGAATGATCAATACTGAATAGATAATTATTCATTCGAAAATTATAACATAAATATTTCCTGTCTCGTCGCTTTTTTTGCGTGATTATATATATAAATATATCTTCGGCTTTGTGTATTATAATCTGATTGTGTATGCATTGTCTTTTGTGAGATGTCATCCTCTTTGTCCAATTTTTGCTTCAAATGTATCCAAGTTGTCGCAGAGTTCACAACAGCATTAGATCTTAACGTTTATTTATTTAATTTCAATGAAAACATATGTATTTTTTCCTCAGTTTCTTCTTTAAATAATTTTATAATTTTAAATTTAATATAGATTAAATTTAAAATTGGTAATTTTTAATTTTATAGTATAATTTAATATTTATTAGTTAGAATGAATCCTATTTTAATCTAACCCTAACATTTAAACATTAAATAATTATTATAAACTAAGTCCGTTGTCAAGTTTTTTGAATTCTCATATACTTGCATTTTGATTGGTCACTTCAGCTTATGTAACAGCGTTTCCCCTTGCGAGGGATGTTTGATTGATCTGAACCTTTTAAAACCTTTTATTCTATATTCAACACCATCACTTGATAACACACCAGAAGTGTTGAAATTGCTATTTTTGTAGTGATTTTATAACATATTTATGCTATAATTTTCGAATAAATAATTACGGATTGTTCTGTGTATGGTCACGCAAGTATTTACCCATAACGAAACCAATTTCAACTCACTCATGGTAATGGAACCGATTGCAACTCACTCATGGTAATGGAACCAATTTCAACTCACTCATGGTAATGGAACCAATTGCAACTCACTCATGGTAATGGAACCAATTTCAACTCACTCATGGTAATGGAACCGATTGCAACTCACTCAAGGTGATGTCATTTAAACGGCCAAACTGAAAATCCTTTATTTTTTCAAACTTTTATTAAACACACTTAAATATAAGGTTCACTATAGAAACCATATAAGAGGGACTATGGAATAAAGGATAGCGGCTCGACTTGAGGAATCGGGGGACCCGAGTTCGAATTCCATTCGAATTCACTATGTTCACTTACGTGTTATAACTCTTGGGAAATATATCAATCTATTTCTTCTAAGTAGCAGGGCGGACTGACTTTTATGGGGTTAGGGGCAACCGCTCTAGGAGAAGGAAAACTCTGAATTCAAACCAGAATCCCAAATCTTTACTGTCGTATAATACGTGGACTTTTATGCAGGTCACTATGTACAGCACAAAAGTAATAAAAAAAAAAAAAAAAAAAAAAAGAATTCTATCAAATACGTCGAAATCGGCAGGACAGTCCATTTATTTAACATACATACATACATACATACACACATATATATATATATATATATATATATATATATATATATATATATATAGGGGTAATATTAAAAATATATAATCTGAGTGTGTTTCGGCTGTTTTACGCGTGAGGTTAGGACCCCATTTACACGCTTGGGATTAAAATGTATAAATATTGTCAGATGACCGGATGACAGATAAGCGTCTATTCTTCTAACGTAATTTCAATGAATAAATAAATTGAATAACATATGTATTTCTTCTTTCCTCCTCTGCAATTTTATAACTTTAAACTTAATAGTGATTAAATTTGTATTTTAAATTGGTAATTTTTACTTTTAATTTTAATATCAAATTTTATCATATAATTCAATAGTTATTGGTTAGAATAAATTCTTTTTTAATATTACACGTATTTTAAAGATCTGAATAGCTATTATAACATGACTTCGTTATCAAGCTTTTTGAATTTTCCTATACTTGTATTTTGATTGGTCAATCTAGCTTTTGTGACAACGTTTTCCCCTTGCGAAGGATTGTTAATTAATTTGAAACTTTTAAAACCATTTATTTTACATTCAATATCATCACTTGATAAGACACCGGAGGTGTTGAAACAAAATGGCTATTTTTGTAGTGATTTTATAACATATTTATGTTATAATTTTTTAAATAAATAATTTTATATATATATATATATATATATATATATAAGTGAACATTGAAATCAACACTTAGAGGCGACAGTCTGTTTTCATGCTACACGCAATCATTGCCTGACTTCAGTGCTGACTTTTTTATATTCACACTCGCTCTATCTCTGATATTGAGCACTTTATCCCATAAATATAGCATGCCTTAAGAGTATATTTCTTCATATATATATATATATATATATATATATATATATATATATATGTGTGTGTGTGTGTGTGTGTGTGTGTGTGTGTGTATTTAAAATTTATATCAATCTTTCATGAGATTCTAAGCTATGATTAATTAATGATGAACATGTCATATTCGTTTATGATCGAATTCATCCTGATTCTTCTGTTAAGTTTGGAGAGTAATTATACATTCTTTTTGCTCAAAGTAGAGTCCAATAGTGTTATAAAAACGTTGGAGAATTCCAGTAAGATATATTTAATCATTTCTAAGATGCAACTGTTCAAAACTTAATGTATTAATTGGACAATTTTGCTGTTACACGATTTGGACAGTTTTGCTGTTACACCCCTACATATGAGATATTTCTTCCTTTCTACGTTTCAACGAAAGGATTGCTTTTGACTATGAAACGTACTAAACGGAATAGTCAGCGCTGATGGAGGATTTTCTTGAGTTTTACGAAAATTTACGGAGACATGAATAAAAAAACAAAACAAAAGCCAAATAGATCGTAGTTTCAGCAGCAACCATTCTTTGGCTCATTTAATGAACGATATATTCAGACCTGCATATGTGGAACAATGTCTAATTGAGTGAATGCGCGTGTCTCCATATACACAGAACCGATTTTTTTACGCACGTCTTGCTCGCCGTTCGAGATGGACATCTTTGTGAAACACTAGATTTGTTCTGTCTTTATGATGTTCGCATTCCCGCCTTTATTTTTGTTGATGATACAAAGCACAGGTAATTGAATAAGAATACATGTATTAGATTGTTCAGAATATCATGTTCGATTTTAAAATAAACCTTTTAATAGTGTTCTAATATATTTTTATTAATACTACTATGTGACGTAGCCTATGTATACACTGGAAAATAGTCCGATTTTAGAATAAACCTTTTGAGTTCTATAATATTTTAATAATTGCACAAAAATATATTACTCATTCCTAATGATTAAAGCGCCGACTTTGTCAATTTTATATCAATCTTTCTCAGAATTTAACTCAAAACATTATATACCGCTAATCTTGAATATGAAAAAAAGAGATGAGTTTACATTTTTTTGTATGTGTTCAAGCCTGTTTATAAGCTCCTCAAATTGCTACCAACATTACCTGACTATTGGCGGTGCTGGATTAGTGGGGGATGAATGATCTACTTTCGATCGGATAATACGTCTCCGTTTTCTGAATTTCTTCGGTCGAGATGCGGTTCTTTAAAGATCAAAGCGATACAGGACGCTCGTCTGTGAATGACAATCAACACCTGAAAAGATTAGTCGTACAAAACCCACGTCAAAGTGTCAGAGGAATATCTCAGATAATGGCTGTCAGAATTTCAACAAATCTATCTCAAAACAATTGGCAAGGTGAAGAAACTCGATAATTAGGTTCCACTTGAACTCAGTAAAAGTCACATAACTCGACATTTTGAAAGGTGTTCGATGCCGCATCTGCTGGCTTTGAATTATCCATTTCTTGATGGAATACTGACTTGGAATGAAAAATGGATCCTTTACGAACGTCGTAAGCGATCGGATCAATGTCTTGACCATCCAAATACTTTCCAAAACCGAAATTTATCATGATGACTGTCTTGTGGTCTGCTATTATCGTTATTCATTACAGTCTTTTGGATTCTGACCAAAGTATCATTACCGAAGTTTACTGCCAAAAACTGGATGAAAATGCACATTCAATTAAACAAATTGCAACCAGCACTGGTTAATCGACGAGGTCCAAATCTGCTTCATGACAATATTCGGCTACATGTTGCCAGGGTCAAACTGCAGAAACTCAGAGACTTGAGAATTTTGTCACATCCACAATATTGCACTGATCTCTTGTTCATTGACTATTATTTTTTTTTAAGAATATCTTGATAATTTTTAAAAGGCATTGCATTGCAAAGAAGATGTAGTAACTGCATTTAATTTTTTTTTCAAGTTAGTGTTTTATCGTAAAAGAATAAATAAACATGTAACTAAAAGGCGGATGTATAGACGTTCTAGTTTACAATTTAAACTGATTTAAACAGTTTAAATACTTTAATTTAAAAGATAAATAAATATTGATTCTAAAATCCGATCTTATTTCCGAGAAACCTAATATTTATTGTATCATGTAATTATGAATTTCTGAAACTGAAAGACTGCAATTATAATAAATTTATCATCATAATAAAAATTTATAAATCCGGCTCATAACAAGTTTGGGTCATAGGGTCGCTATGCAGCTGAGTACTTGACCAGTTCCGAGCACATATCTAGAATGAAAGCCTGAGAGATGTTCACTCAACCCTAGCATGTCTTGGATAACTAGACATGGACTGGGCCCATCCATCTCCAGGTCAAACCACAGCAGTGTCCTTCAATTTAAAAGTTTGCCTTAATGATTGACACGCCTCCCTGGCCACTGACTTTGTTTTAGAAGGCCTTTCGCTAACCAATGCCGTATGAGACTAGCACTGATTGCATAAATAGCGATGGAGACCAGTGAATCCCATTATACAAGAATCAATGATGATTCAACTTTCTGAATGTAGGGTGGGCGTCCTGTGTATAACGATAAATTACATCCGGCAGCAAGGCCTCTGATCGGGAGCACTGGGGTTTTGTGGAGCGTGGAACCACCTCTTAATTGTTGTCCTCAGGCACGCCTTGACACGCAGTGGTAGCACCTGTTACGGTCCTAGAAATAGGCAAATAGTGAGCCCAAAAACACTAGGGAAGCATGAAAAAAGATTTTTGTAGTAAAAAATATTAGCAATACATTTTGAAAAACAAAACAAAAAACAATACAAATTACTAAAGATACATTTGACGCCCGGCAAAAAAAAACCTCTTTACAAATATACGCCAATAAAACCTGATCTACAAACTGATTTCTTACAAAGAATCCATATTCTATTCATACGAACCTATCCTAAAAATCTTGTCGACATTAAATAATTTGTGGTTGATATGCCTTAAAACCAAATAAACCAATCCAGAGTGTGTTTGTGTGTTTATGTGTTCCCGTTGTAAAGGTTTGAGTTGGTGGAACAAAAGAATCGGAGTTAGCTGGACATTAGACTCATTTATATAAACGTCCATCCATTTTTCGCATAATTCTTGTCATGACAGTCATATACAGGAAGTATATTCACTAATCGAAATGCGAATGGTGTTAAAATGGCCGAGAAAATTACGCTAAAAAAATCGCCAGATCTCGAAAGGAAATATTTTCTCACAGATGAAGAGAAGTCAGAAATGTGGTTCTACAAAGAATGTCACCGATGGAACATTATGAGCAAGGAAGACGTTTTGAGGAATATTAAAACAATAAGGCGCCCTTAAAACCCAGAATCAGAAAGATACATCTGAAAGTCTTGGGACATAAACTGCGGAAAGAGGGCTTGCAAAATTTGATACTCATAGGGCTGATCGAATGCAAAATGGCCAGGGGTCATCAGCGTGCCATCAATCTGACGAGCTTATTTGAATGAATGGCAGAAAGAGTTGAAGGGATGGTAAAAAGGCAAAGGTTCTTAACAGCTACAAAAGATAGGACGTTGTAGAGGGCCATAATTGTCCACATCCTGAAGGGACACATACACAAAACAGATTGGTATATTTGATTGAACCCTTAGCTTCATAATTTTTGGATATGACGATAAACTACATCCGGTATCAAGACCTATGAACGAGAGATTGGAGAATCGTTGAACCATCAGTTGAATGCTGTTTTTTTCAGTTCTAACCTGGCCCTGGGTGGTAGGACATGTTAGGGTGCCAGATATGAAACCCAAACAAAAATCAAAAGACTAGGAAAGTATAAATATAAATGTTTATACTAAAAATACCAGCGATACATTTTTTTAAAAAAAATTACCAACAATATATTTTTGTAGTGAAATTACCAACCATACATTTTATCATCAAATTGAAGACGTTATTGTTCTTCTTTTATCTGTCGTGTCCTTACAAGATGTAGGCGATCATGGCCCTCCACATTTTCCTATCCATTGTAACTCTTAATAAGTTTTTTTTTTGTTATTTCTCCCAAATTCTGTACTACTCTCCTTTTGCTCAAAGTCATCAGGTATTTTACGCGCTGCTTTTCTTTGCTTATTTTTCTCCCTATCTGACCTGTGACTATCAGATTTTCTAAGCCCCCTCTTCGTAATTACGTGTCCCCCCCAAATTCAAATGCCTCTTCTTGATGAAAAGTATGTTATACAATTTCAAAAATAAAAATAAAAATAAATGATTTGTTATGGTTAATCTCATTTCTTGTAAGGAGAAACGACTATACACTCCTCTTTGGAAGATCGTCTGCTAAAAAATGCATTTAAATAATTAAAATTTAATCATGAATTAATAGCATGCACTCGAATTATAAAGTTTGAATTTTCATATTTAGATTTCGGTCTTCAATAGTCCATATGGGGACATACGCCGCTAAGCAAAAACAGCAAAACCAAACGAAAAATATAAAAGTAAGATATTTGTCCATTTCGCCAATAGATCGTTACAAATTGGTCTGTTTCTATCAGATTGCGACGTAAATCTAATAGACAATTTCAAAAATTTGAATTTTATTCCGTGAGTTACAATTTCTATATAATAACAGAACGTAGGAGATTGCTTTCTTGCTGTTGAAAAATGAAAACAGTTAATCAATATTTTCATTGCTTTTAACGCGTCTCCATTATTAATCATAATAATTCAAGAAAGAAGAGGCAATATGTACTATATGGTGATATTATTATGCGTTTATTTATCTGGGAAAATTAGAGCTTCCATGCAGTAAACATTTTTTTATTGGATTGCAGAAATTATGAGTTAGCAAAACTCAATTGTGTCCGCGGAAAATATTTCAAATCATTATGAACTTGAATAACAATCCTATTTTTCTCTGAGATCTCGTGTTGTATAACATCTCACATAAAGCCGAGAGAAAGAATTGAAAATGAATGAGAGTCGATGGAACGTAATTAAAGAAAAAGGTTATTAAAGGAAAGAAAGGCATGAGAGTGGAGAATAACAAATAGAAGAATGAAATGAAGGAAGAAGGTAATAAAAAGGACGAACAGAGAAAAAGGAAAAACAGAAAAAATAAAATTATGAGAAGAAAAGTAAAAGAGAATGATTGAAAATTAAACGAAAAAATGTTAAAATGTCTGAAAAGGAATGAAAAAAAAAACAAACTAGTATCAAATAGAAAATAAATAAAAATGAAGATGTGAAAGAAATACGAAAAGATATTTAATGAATTGAAAATATCTGTTGGAGATTTTACAAATTGTAATAACAAAAAAAAAGAGAAATGAACGATATTAGAAAGAAAGAAAGAAAGAAAGAAAGAAAGAAAGAAAGAAAGAAAGAAAGAAAAGGGGAAAAGAAAGAAAGGGAAAAGAAAGAAAGAAAGGGGAAAAGAAAGAAAGAAAGAAAGAAAGAAAGAAAGAAGAAAGAAAGAAAGGGAAAAGAAAGAAAGGGGAAAAGAAAGAAAGGGAAAAGAAAGAAAGAAAGAAAGGGGAAAAGAAAGAAAGAAAGAAAGAAGAAAGAAAGAAAGACAGGGAAAAGAAAGAAAGAAAGAAAATCATCAAATAAGAAGACAAAAATAAATGAAGATAAAAAGAAAAAAAGTGGGTACAAGGAAAAGAAAAAAAAAAGAAACAAAGAAGAAAAGGAATAAAAAGTGACAGTAATTTTTTTTTTTAAAGTCTCCATTATAAACCAGAAAATGATTAAAAACGCTCAAACGATTCCAAATCGATTTGAAAGGTAATTACAGGGTCATGGAAGTCAAAGTTGTAAAAGTTGTGTCACGGGGAATTTAGAGCGAAAAATAATTTTACTAAATTATCTCCCTTGTAAAAACGTGAACATTCATTTTCGTTTATTGTGTTTCTCTTCTTCTCGGATCATTTGCTCATATAAGGTGGCAAAACCTACACTTTTTAGATTCTGGTAAGTTTGGTACCGGAATTAATTCCATAAAAATAACTTTTCTTTATTCAAGATAAAATAGGCAAAAACATCCCGGGGTTAAAACAGAGTGGTATGCAACATTGAATATGAACTTGTTATTGTTTTTGTAATCGAAAAAAAATAATCAAATTTTTTGGTTCACTGTTTTTATTGTCTGTAATTTTGTAAAACGTCGAAAAACATGTTTGAAGCTTTAATTACAGATTTGAAGTAAAGAATATTCAACATTTTCAAATGTAGCTTAGCAAACAAACATGATTGAGATAAGCCTGCAAGAACATCGTAAAGCCCTAACACGAGGGGACATAGAAAAATCAGCTGACAACATATGGAGAGAAAGGGTGATCAGCGCCCCTCTGTGGGATGAAGTTGAAATAATAGATCAAAAACATCACTGGAAAATGTGAAATTTAAGGAATCAGCACATATTGTAGGTCATCTTAAGGAATTAGTATATACTAGCAGTAGAGCCCGGCGTTGCCCGGGGATGTACCAGTAAGAGATAGATCAAGTATCGACCATCATAAATATTGAAAAATAAAATTGACAAAGATTAGTGTTTAAGGTTGATGGACACGCATGTCTTAATTAGTTTTTTTTTTTTTTTACGAATTGGTCAAACCCAAACTCAAACAAAAACATTGTTTCCAATCGTTATGAGTCTACCGATTGAATAGAATTTTATTATAAACAATTCTCTTGTAAATTGAATTTTTAAAGTGTGCAAGACAATAAGAAACACTACCTGCCAAAAAAAAAAAATGAAGTTTTGTTGAAATCGGTTGAAAAATGTAGTAAATCCGATCCCATATATAAACGAAAACACACACCCACACACACACACACACACACACACGCACACACACACACACACACACACACACACATACAAACAACCTGGGTTTTATAATAAGTATAACTCGATATGAGTTGTCCCTATTTCATTCTGGCGATGCCTCTTAATGTGCTTTCAAATTGATTTCATGCAAAAACAATTGTGTTTTTCCAATTTTTGGCGCTGTCAGAACCACCGCAACGTAATTTTACGTAGTCCTGTGAAGTTTTGTTGAAATAGGTTGAAAAATGTAGGAAATCCGATCCAATATATAAACGTATAGACACACACACACTCATACAACCTGGGTTTTATAATAAGTATGATTGTAGGCCATCTCATAAGCCGGCCACGCAGAGAAATGAATACAGTATGAGAACTAATAATACGGTGTTCTAGAGAAAAGCAATAATAACAACAGTTGCAATATGAGATCTGGTAAAATAAAAATAAAAGAAATACTGAGACATTATACGTCCAAAAAATGCATTCACTGATATCCTCAAGAACACATGGCTTATGATAAAAGCATTGGTTGGATCAAGTGACTTAACCCAGAGTTGCGAGTTCAAAACCCGGCTACTGCAGTAGTGAACAAAAGCTTGGAGAGTTGAGTTAAATAAAGGGAGGTAACTAAGACATCCGCAAAAGGCATGGCACCTGGAACTAGAACAATCTACCCCCGTGGACGAAATAAAGGGTTCAGATCGAAATTACAATCACTTGAAGAAGGCCGAAACGTCGGGAATATGACAATAGCTATGAGGAAAAATGTAAATAATGTAAATAAACATGATTAATAGTATTAATAAAACAAGACAAACATTATATTAACTGTGAGTATACTAAGAAAATATGAAACCCAGTTTCCAAGAACGAATGATAAAACAACATTTTATACATGGTAAATAACAATACTAAACATTTATATCTGACGAGATATTTTCACTGGTTCTCCAACTGCATAAATTTAAGCGTGCTACTAGTTTGGCATCTCGGTCCCACACTTTCATTGTCGAAACAGTTAAATGTAACCCCCTCTTGTACTCCGACGGCTTCTTCTCTCTCGCACTTCCCGACAGGGGAACTTCCTTCCTCTTACTTGTCTCACTGATAGCTATAATCTTCAAATATTCAAATGTAATGTCAATCGATATCTGAGGCTTTGATTTTTATCCCTGCCCTTCTCTTTATGCTTAACTCATTTACTTCTTTATTCTTACTATCAATCTATGTAACCCCTTGCGTGCTAGTGACACCCCCCGCCTTGTTTGGCGTGAAATGCTTAAAAAAATCAATAATCAAATAATCTCAAATAATTAATCGACCACAAATGTTCATTTTAAAATAATCAAGTTGAAGACATGTTATTCTCCTTCTTTTATCTGTCGTGCCCTTTCAAGATGTAGGCGATCATGGCTCTCCACATTTTCCTATCCATTGTAACTCTTAATAAGTTTTGTCTTTTTGTTATTTCTCCTAAATCCTGTTTTACTCTCCTTTTCCTCAAAGTCATCAGGTATTTTACTCACTGCTTTTCTTTTTATTTTTCTCCTTATCTCACCTGTGACTATCAGATTTTCTAAGCCCCTCTTCGTAATTACGCCCCCCCCGCAAATTCAACTGCCTCTTCTTGAGGTAAAGTATTTTTTTCTGGGTACTGTAGTAATGATATTTCGAGATTACCGTTTTAAATTTGGCTATATGCTAATTAAAAATGTTCTGTAAGTATGATGGATGTCGACAAAACAAGGTAAAGAGAGTATGTATGGATAGGAAAGAGGGAAACTTTCTTGTACAAGTTTTAGAAGGAGAGGAAAGAAGTCAAATAGTGACTGCTCCCTTTCACATCCGCATCTAGTAGTTTCTGAGTATAAGATCTGTATTGTTTCTTTAGAGTCCTGAGTTATGTGTCCTTGAATGGATAAAGGCTTTAGTTAGATCCAGTTACATCAAACGCAGTGTGACGCAAATGACCTCAGGTGTTTGATTTGTCCCGGAAAGGGATATATTTGTTCGAAGTAGCAAAGTCGTTTTGGACTACTCTAACCGAGTAGGACAATCTACCAGGTAGCGGTAATGGACTGGTCCTCGCCGTCGTGGTAGGCAATAGGCGTAGGCAGTAGGCGAAGACTATAGGCCTAGCCAATAGGCGTCCTCAATAGGCGTCGTCCATGTACCTCCACATCTGTCTGTATTTAAGGCTGACACCAGCCAATTATATTACTGTGAGGGGGGAACCCAGGTGTATGCATATTCATTACATCAGTGTTTAAATGTTAACTCGAAGCATTAGTTAGATCCAGTGACAGGACCAAAAGATTGTGAGTTCAATACCCAGTTAAGGCAGTGGAGAACTTGTTGAGGGGAATTAACAAGAGATAACTGATAACTGGCATCCATTCAAACATGGCACGTAGAACTAGAACAGTCTACCCTAGTGAGCGAAATAAAGGGTTCAGTTCGACATTCCAACCACCTGAAGAAGGCCGGAGCGTACAACGACCGAAACGTTGTAATAAATATGGCGACAAAGATGGTATTTATCAATCCACCCACGGGGATCGAATGTGGCACAAGGCCTTTTTAATGTGGGTATCTCTGAGCCCGTAGGCCCAGCCAAAAATAAATAACCATCCAAACCCACCGAGGCGGGCCAGTTCCGTCAACCTCCCCCAACGAAACCCTACCCTTCGGCAGAGCTTCGTCTGGGTTCCTCTCTGCAAGCAGAGAGTTCGACAGACACCCGACCCGGCAGCTCACAAAGCGCAGATACTACACTTTGATCCTAGCCACCGGGCCGAGCGGGTAAAATATGGCGACAAAGATGAGGACAATAGTCCGAATAATATGAATAGTGTACATAATACCTCATCTCATAAATATAGACAGATAGTGGTTGATACAGAAACACAATCTCAAATCCGAACATCTGAAAACCGACAACCTCTGAATAACGAATATTTTATTGTGGAATTTGGCGTGCAAAACGCTTACCTACTTGACCGATGCCATTTAGATATGACGTGACAACAGGTCGGCCCGACTCCGCCCACCACTCCCCCAACCTAGCTGAATGAGCTGAGCCCGCGAGATATCAGTTGTTGACAAGCGCTCGTAATTGTTAGATGTGATTGCTGCTCCAAAAGCAGGACAAAGTATTGCGAGACAAGAGGATTTCTTTGGTAACAAAGCAAAGATTATTGAGCTGTTATGTTACATCTGTCCTTCTTTACGGCAGTAAATGTTGGACGATCTCATCAAAGATGAAGAAGAGTTTCGAGGCGACGGAGATGTGATTCTACAGAAGGATGCTGAGGATATCATGGACCGAGCGTGTGGGCAACGATGAGGTCTTAGAGAGGATGGAAACAAAGAGAAGGCCTATTATTAACACCAGGAAGAGGCAGTTTCTGGGACATATAATGAGAAAGGAAGGTCTGGAGAATCTGATACTCATAGGTCGAATAAAGGGAAAGAGGAACAAAGGAAAGTAACACATGACATACCTAGCAGCCTTAAGCAAGTGGATGACATCCTGGTTTGGGGGAGGTGGCAGATGGACGAGACTTATTGAGAGCTACAAGAGATAGGCGAAGTGGAGAGCCATGATCGCCTACGTCCTGAAAGGACATGGCACATAAAAATAGATTGCTGTTCGTCAATGTGTTTGATATATAACTCCGAGAAAAAAAAATGTTTGTCAAAGGAAAACCCCAAATCGAAATTCAACTCGGGTGTATTCTGTAAGACCCCTAACACGACTAATTTTCCTGATGTCTTTGTACATCTGGAACTGCATGAGAGAATTCGGTTTTATAGATGCAATTCTAGAAGGAACATCTGCTCATATCAATAATTTAAATCTGTTTTCAGCAAACAAAAACATATTTTACATCAGTCACTCAGGTGTTGGGTTGTAGACACTGGAAAGTAATTAAGAATAAATATTGCACAATGTTGGTGATTTTAATGGCAAAACATATCAGCGAAAGGTTTTGAACGTCGGAACAAATATATAATCATAAGGTTGGGTAGAAATGGTCAGTAAAATATTAATAAATATTAGAAAACGAGGAATACGTGAAAAACGGAAAGCAAGACAAAACTATAAGACAAAAAATGGTTTCAGAAATGATATTCAGGGATATAATTTTTTTAAAAAAGGAGACAAAACACTCTAGACATTTTTTAAATCTTGGCATGTGAAGCTCGATTACTAAATGGGTGAAATAATGTAGAATGATGGCAGATTTTATGTAAAGAGAAAAGGATGAGGAATAAACATCACCGCTTTCGGAGAGTCTTTACAAACTAAGACTTATATACTTAAAACAGATAAGGATATATAAAATGATGTTGCGTAAAAAATATGATGATAGAAACAAACATTAAAAAAATACATTCATAAATATATAAATAAACAAATAAAGAGTTAAGGAAGACATCGGCAAAATAAAAATATCAACAATATGCCTGTTGGAAAGTCCAGGGGAAAATTAAACAAAAGGAAAGATTGAATCTTCTTTTTAATCATTTCACGCCATGCAAGAAAATAAAGCCACTTGAACACAATTGGTTACCGATTGTTAGAGATTATGAGATAAAGAAAAAAAGAAGGGGGATAATAAATTAACTAGAATTAAGACGTAAAATATAACGATTAACATTGAATATACATTTTTTGAAAATTAAATTTGACTAGGAAGCAAGGAGCCAGAAGAGAATTCTACTTTTAGCATAGAACTTACGGTTACATTTGGCCATTTCAACTAAATTTCATTATGAATTTCAAATAAACCCCATCAGAACAAAATATGATAAAATAGAAATTAAATAAAAATAAACATTTAAATAAAGATAAAAATAAAATTTAGTATCTGTCTATATTTCCGAGACGAGGTATTATGTTCCCTATTTACAATATTCTGACTATTGTCCTCATCTTTGTCGCCATATTTATTACAACGTTTCGGTCGTTGTATACTCCGCCTTCTTCTGGTTGGAATGTCGAACTGAACCCTATATTTCCCTCACTGGGGTAAACTGTTCTATTTCCACGTGCCATTTTCAGTTGTCAGTTATCCCCTGCTTAATTTTCCTCTGAAAGTTCTCACACTCTTTGGGTCCTGTCACTAGATCTAAGTAACGCATTTATCCACTGTGCCATGTGTCCTTGAGGACATCTGTGTATGAATATCTAGGTAATATAAACCTAATGTCTTCAGCAACCATTTAACAGGAGATAATTGACATCTGACATCCATTAAGCATGGCACGTGGGACTAGAACAGTCTACCCCAGTGAGCGAAATAAAAGGTTCAGTTTGATATTCCAACCACCTGAGGAAGCCCGGTGCGTACAACAGCTGAAACGTTGTAATAAATAAGGCAACAAAGATGAGGACAATAGTCCGAATAATGTAAATAGTGTAAATAACATTTAATGTTAATGGCAAAATTAGTCGTTTTCATACAGGAATAGTCAACATTAATTGAACATTGTCACTTGAAATTTATAAGATTTCAATTTATTAAAACAGTTTTCCGGAAATTAGATTTCGCAAACCCAATACTTGTTATAGCACTTTGTAATATTAATGGACTTTTCCTTACACAGATATTGTTTATAGTAGTGTATAAAGTTAACAGCTTGATTATTTAATTATAAACTTTCTAATTTCATTTAAAATCCATTTTTGCTTTTAGTGCTCGAAGTGTTCAAATCATTTTTTGTTATTTGGTAAATATGTTTGTTGTTTTGTAGCAACAATCTACAAGGTTTGATAAAGTATCGTTTTCTTTAATATTTATTGTACTTATTCGTTTGGAGTCATTCTAACCATTGACCTGAGAAAACGGTCGCCTATAGTTGATAGCTTATACATTTCTGAACACGTTGGACGTCAGGCAATGCATCCATATGAAAGTCTCGTTCGTACGATGCTATTTAAGAGCATGACACGAGTTTTCAGATCAATACAAGAATTCTAAAAGTCTGCTTTTGTGGCAAGAAAGAGCAGAAAGTTTTGCAGACGTCTAATAGAATTTATTGTCCTCTTCACATACAACTATTTCTGGAGTTTCTAGACGCATATCTCGCCAAAATGATATAACAAACATGATTTGTATATTGAAAAGTTACCCGCGCCCAAATTTATATCTGACTACCAAAAACAGACCACTTCCACAGCAAATTGATACGTTACTGCCAAAACTTGAGCAATAGGGGTAGTGAAAACTTCTCAACCCGAAAAATTTCCAACTGCTGTAATCTTATGTTCTGTCATTGAAATACTGATTTTGAGAAGTCGGTTTGCTGACCGCTTTTCAGCACCTCATGGTATGCGAAAGAAACAGCAGTACGACTGTAGAATATTGCCACAACTTTTCATATTCCACTTGGTTCTTTTATGTGTTATGTCCTTTACGGATGTGCGTGATCATGGTTCTCTTCAGCGTTCTCTCCTTTGTTCATCGAAGTAACATTTCTCGCGTTTACCCTCCTTTTCTGTCCTTGTTCAGCCAGCCATTCAAACAAATTCGTTAAATAACTTTCCCAAAAAATAGTTTTACTTGATGATCTAGCATGCTTTCTTTGCCTTCACTATACTCCAGTAAACTCTTGTCTGAATATCTTGGGTAAGGAGTTATCATTATTTACACTACGTGTATACGGACTATCAGCCTCTTTGTCATTATCACAGCTTTTCAGCCGTTTTTCTATCTCTCCCCGCCACCCTCAGGTGTATATCGATCTGGGTAGCATACAGGGGATTTTGAACTGAACACTTTATTTATTGTATGGGGTAGACTGTTCTCGTTCCCCTGATAGGGATAGCGTCTTTTTTTTTATTTTTATTTAGTACTGTTCAGTTATTGCTTGGCTGTTTCCACTGAGTGTAAGTACACACTGACCGACCCAGGGATTGAACTCACAACGACTATATCACCAAATTCATAAACCATCAGTGTTATCCACTAGTATATTGAATGGGAAGTGTGTAGTTCCACTTAGTGGAAACGGGCGAACAAGAGCGAGAGTATATCGCTAGACATGAGTAGTGATACGAGAGGAGTGTACACCTGTAGATTGAATAAAGTGTTCAGTAGAGAATTCTTTGTAGCTTAACCAGATCGATATATACCAGAAGAAGGCCGCAAGTCCCAACGGCCGAAAATGTGTGATAAAAACAATAATGATGAAGAAAATAGTCCGAATAAATAGTGTAATTTTGAATGGTAGATTTTTCAAGCCATCTATCCGTATTATGTGCCAAGAATTTAACGGATATTTTTTTCATTGTAAGAATCAGTTTCCGGGTAGTTTGTATTTCATTAAAACATTTTTCTCTGCAAATATGTTTTGTCCAAGATATTCTTTATCATGCCTAGGTGTAATCCGATCTCTTTCGCTCAAAATACCTTCGTCATCTGTGAGGAGATTGACCAGCATTCACTACCATATAAGAGATTGCTTGTTACATTGGTCATTAGAACCGCATCCTCGTCACTTGAATTCTCTTCATCATCTGTAAGGAGATTGCACAGAATACCCCGTCATATAGGAGGTCAGATATTACACTGTTCATTACAACCAAATCCTATTTGCTTGAAGTATTTTCTGCATCAGAGAGAAGGTTGTCCAGCATTCACCGCTATGTCAGAGATTAGATATTGCATTGGTCATTAAAACCGTATTCCTGTCACTTAAAATCCCTTCTTCAACTGCGATAGATTGTCCGGCATTCATTGGCATATAGGATAATAAGTGTTGTATTGGTCATTATAACCGCATCCTCGTCCTATGTGGTCTCTTTAACTGTGAAGTGATTATCCAATATTCAGTGTAATATAGATTAGATATCCCGTTGGTCATAAGAACCACAGCCTTGTAGCTTGAAGTCTCCTATTCAAGTGCGAGGTGATTGTCCAGCATTCACTGCTATAAGGTAGCTTAGATATTCCGTTGGTCATTAGAACATAATCCTCGTCGCTTCAAGTCTCCTCTTTAACTGTGATGTGATTGTTCAGTATTCTTTGTGTTGTAACCCAGGGAAGGTTACTGAATAGGATAATCACGGGAAGGTTACTGAATAGGATAATCACAGGAAGGTTGGCAATGAACGATGGTACTTAGGACACGAACGAATCATATAAGGCTCGCCAGCGGTTGTCCATAGTAGTCAACTGCTAGAATAAATCACAAGCCCTCTTTACATCTCTATTTGTGAGTCATACAGTATTCAACTACTGCATTTATGTGACATTATCGTCCAGTGAGGTATGCTTCAATACATTGTCATATGGAGATTATATATTGTCCATTTGGTCATTAAACCGCGTTAGATATTGTTGTCATTTGAACCACATCTCGTCTCTTCAACTGCATCACTGTCAATTTATTGCATTAGTCATTCATCCTCATTAAGACAATTTAGAATTGTTAGTCATTGCATTTTCAACCACATCCTCGTCAACTTCGAAGACAATTTCAGCATTCACTGCCATACAGGAGATTAAATATTGCATTAGTCATTTGAATTCATCCTCGTCAACTTCGAAAGACAATTTCCAGCATCCACTGCCATATAGGAATTAGATATTGCATTAGTCATTTGAACCCATCCTCGTCAACTTCAATTTCCAGCATCCACTGATTAGATATTGCATTAGTCATTTGAGACCATCCTCGTCAACTTCGAAGACAATTTCCAGCATCCACTGCCATACAGGAGATTAGATATTGCATTAGTCATTTGAACCCATCCTCGTCAACTTGGAAGACAATTTCCAGCATCCACTGCCATATAGGAGATTAGATATTGCATTAGTCATTTGAACCCATCCTCGTCAACTTCGAAGACAATTTCCAGCATTCGAAGAAATTTGAACACATCCTCGTCAACTTCGAAGACAATCAGCATCCACTGCCATACAGGAGATTAGATATTGCATTAGTCATTTGAACCACATCCTCGTCAACTTCGAAGACAATTTCCAGCATCCACTGCCATATAGGAGATTAGATATTGCATTAGTCAACCATCCTCGTCAACTTCGAAGACAATTTCAGCATCCACTGCCATAGGAGATTAGATATTGCATTAGTCATTTGAACCACATCCTCGTCAACTTCGAAGACAATTTTCAGCATCCACTGCCATATAGGAGATTAGATATTGCATTAGTCATTTTGAACCACATCCTCGTCAATTCGAAGACAATTTCCAGCATCCACTGCCATATAGGAGATTAGATATTGCATTAGTCATTTGAACCACATCCTCGTCAACTTCGAAGACAATTTCCAGCATCCACTGCCATATAGGAGATTAGATATTGCATTAGTCATTTGAACCACATCCTCGTCAACTTCGAAACAATTTCCAGCATCCACTGCCATATAGGAGATTAGATATTGCATTAGTCATTTGAACCACATCCTCGTCAACTTTGAAACAACCATCCATGCCATATAGGAGATTAGATATTGCATTAGTCATTTTGAACCACATCCTCGTCAACTTCGAAGACAATTTCCAGCATCCACTGCCTGCCATTTACAGGAGATTAGATATTGCATTAGTCATTTGAACCACATCCTCGTCAACTTCGAAGACAATTTCCAGCATCCACTGCCATATAGGAGATTAGATATTGCATTAGTCATTTGAACCACATCCTCTCGTCAACTTCGAAGACAATTTCCAGCATCCACTGCCATATAGGAGATTAGATATTGCATTAGTCATTTGAACCACATCCTCGTCAACTTCGAAGACAATTTCAGCATCCACTGCCATATAGGAGATTAGATATTGCATTAGTCATTTGAACCACATCCTCGTCGTCAAAGCATTCATAGGAAGACAATTTGAACCCATCCTCGTCATCCACATGCCATATAGGAGATTAGATATTGCATTAGTCATTTGAACCCATCCTCGTCAACTTCGAAGACAATTTCCAGCATCCACTGCCATATAGGAATTAGATATTGCATTAGTCATTTGAACCCATCCTCGTCAACTTCGAAGACAATTTCCAGGCCATATAGGGAGATTAGATATTGCATTAGTCATTTGAACCACATCCTCGTCAACTTCGAAGACAATTTCCATTTGCATCCACTGCCAATTTCCAGCATCCAGGAGATTAGATATTGCATTAGTCATTTGAACCACATCCTCGTCAACTTCGAAGACAATTTCCAGCATCCACTGCCATATAGGAGATTAGATATTGCATTAGTCATTTGAACCACATCCTCGTCAACTTCGAAGACAATTTCCAGCATCCACTGCCATATAGGAGATTAGATATTGCATTAGTCATTTGAACCACATCCTCGTCAACTTCGAAGACAATTTCCAGCATCCACTGCCATATAGGAGATTAGATTGCATTACATCATTTGAACCCATCCTCGTCAACTTCGAAGACAATTTCCAGCATCCACATGCCATATAGGAGATTAGATCATTAGTCATTTGAACCCATCCTCGTCAACTTCGAAGACAATTTCCAGCATCCACTGCCATATAGGAGATTAGATGCATTGTCATTTGTCATTTGAAGACCACATCCCTGCCATATAGGAGATCAACTGCATCGAAGACAATTTCAACTTCGAAGACAATTTCCAGCATCCACTGCCATATAGGAATTAGATATTGCATTAGTCATTTGAACCACATCCTCGTCAACTTGAAGACAATTTCCAGCATCCACTGCCATATAGGAGATTAGATATTGCATTAGTCATTTGAACCACATCCTCACAGACAATTTCATCCACTGCCATATAGGAGTCAACTTCGAAGACAAAGCATCCACTGCCATATAGGAGATTAGATATTCATTAGTCATTTGAACCATCCTCGTCAATCCACAATTTCCAGCATCCACTGCCAGGAGATTAGATATTGCATTAGTCATTTGAACCACATCAATTTCGTCACTGCCATATAGGAGATTAGATATTCGAAGACAATTTCCGAAGCATCCACTGCCATATAGGAGATTAGATATTGCATTAGTCATTTGAACCACATCCTCGTCAACTTCGAAGACAATTTCCAGCATCCACTGCCATATAGGAGATTAGATATTGCATTAGTCATTTGAACCCATCCTCGTCAACTTCGAAAAGACCAATTTCCAGCATCCACTGCCATATAGGAGATTAGATATTGCATTAGTCATTTGAACCACATCCTCGTCAACTTCGAAGACAATTTCCAGCATCCACTGCCATATAGGAGATTAGATATTGCATTAGTCATTTTGAACCACATCCTCGTCAACTTCAAAGCATCCACTGCCATATAGGAAGATACAATTTCAGCATCCTCGTCTTCACAATTTGCCATCCACTGCCATATAGATTAGATATTGCATTAGTCATTTGAACCACATCCTCGTCAACTTCGAAGACAATTTCCAGCATCCACTGCCATATAGGAGCTATTATTATCCTCGTCAATATTCCACTGCCATATAGATTCATTTGAACCACATCCTCGTCAACTTCGAAGACAATTTCCAGCATCCACTGCCATATAGGAGATTAGATATTGCATTAGTCATTTGAACCACATCCTCGTCCTTCGAAGACAATTTCATCCACATATAGGAGATTAGATATTGCATTAGTCATTTGAACCACATTTCCAGCATCCACTGCCATATAGGAGATTAGATATTGCATTAGTCATTTGAACCACATCCTCGTCAACTTCGAAGACAATTTCCAGCATCCACTGCCATATAGGAGATTAGATATTGCATTAGTCATTTGAACCACATCCTCGTCAACTTCGAAGAGGAAATTTCCAGCATCCACTGCCATATAGGAGATTAGATATTGCATTAGTCATTTGAACCACATCCTCGTCAACTTCGAAGACAATTTCCAGCATCCACTGCCATATAGGAGATTAGATATTGCATTAGTCATTTGAACCACATCCTCGTCAACTTCGAAGACAATTTCCAGCATCCACTGCCATATAGGAGATTAGATATTGCATTAGTCATTTGAACCACATCCTCGTCAACTTCGAAGACAATTTCCAGCATCCACTGCCATATAGGAGATTAGATATTGCATTAGTCATTTGAACCACATCCTCGTCATTTGACAATTTCCAGCATCCATGCCATATGGAGATTGAATATTGCATTAGTCATTTGAAACATCCTCGTCAACTTCGAAGACAATTTCCAGCATCCACTGCCATATAGGAGATTAGATATTGCATTAGTCATTTGAACCACATCCTCGTCAACTTCGAAGACAATTTCCAGCATCCACTGCCATATAGGAGATTAGATATTGCATTAGTCATTTGAACCACATCCTCGTCCTTCGAAGACAATTTCCAAGCATCCACTGCCAATTTGCATTAGTCATCCACTGCCATACTATAGGAGATTAGATATTGCATTAGTCATTTGAACCACATCCTCGTCAACTTCGAAGACAATTTCCAGCATCCACTGCCATATAGGAGATTAGATATTGCATTAGTCATTTGAACCACATCCTCGTCAACTTCGAAGACAATTTCCAGCATCCACTGCCATATAGGAGATTAGATATTGCATTAGTCATTTGAACCACATCCTCGTCAACTTCGAAGACAATTTCCAGCATCCACTGCCATATAGGAGATTAGATATTGCATTAGTCATTTGAACCACATCCTCGTCAACTTCGAAGACAATTTCCAGCATCCACTGCCATATAGGAGATTAGATATTGCATTAGTCATTTGAACCACATCCTCGTCAACTTCGAAGACAATTTCCAGCATCCACTGCCATATAGGAGATTAGATATTCCATTAGTCATTTGAACACATCCTCGTCTTCGAAGACAATTTCAGCATCACTGCCATATAGGGATTAGATATTGCATTAGATTTGAACCACATTCGAAGACAATTTCCAGCATCCACTGCCATATAGGAGATTAGATATTGCATTAGTCATTTGAACCACATCCTCGTCAACTTCGAAGACAATTTCCAGCATCCACTGCCATATAGGAGATTAGATATTGCATTAGTCATTTGAACCACATCCTCGTCAACTTCAAAGACAATTTCAGCATCCACTGCCATATAGAATTAATGCATTTCATTTGAAGCATCGTCAACTTCGAAGACAATTTTGAACATTAGTCATTTGAACCACATCCTCGTCAACTTCGAGACAATTTCCATCCACTGCCATATAGGAGATTAGATATTGCATTAGTCATTTGAACCACATCCTCGTCAACTTCGAAGACAATTTCAGCATCCACTGCCATATAGGAATTAGATATTGCATTAGTCATTTGAACCACATCCTCGTCAACTTCGAAGACAATTTCCAGCATCCACTGCCATATAGGAGATTAGATATTTGCATTAGTCATTTGAACCATCCATCCATATAGGAGATTAGATGTTGCATTGATCACCACATTCGAAGACAATTTCCAGCATCCACTGCCATATTAGGATTTGATTAGACAATTTCCAGCATCCACTGCCATATATTAGATATTGCATTTTGAACCACATCCTCGTCAACTTGAAGACAATTTCCAGCATCCACTGCCATATAGGAGATTAGATATTCATTAGTCATTTGAACCACATCCTATACTTCGAAGACAATTTCCAGATGCCATATAGGAGTTAGATATTGCATTAGTCATTTTTACTTCGAAGACAATTTCCAGCATCCACTGCCATATTTGAACATTACATCCTCGTCAACTTCGAAGACAATTTCCAGCATCCACTGCCATATGGGAGGAGATTGATCATTTGAACCATCCTCGTATTTGAACCACATCCCTGCCATATAGGAGATTAGATATTGCAACTTTTGAACCACATTTCAACAGACATTTCATCCACTGCCATATAGGAGATTAGATATTGCATTAGTCATTTGAACCACATCCTCGTCAACAGACAATTTCAGCATCCACTGCCATATAGGAGATTAGATATTGCATTAGTCATTTGAACCACATCCTCGTCAACTTCGAAGACAATTTCAGCATCCACTGCCATATAGGAGATTAGATATTGCATTAGTCATTTGAACCACATCCTCGTCAATCCTTCGAAGACAATTTCCAGCATCCACTGCCATATAGGAGATTAGATATTGCATTAGTCATTTGAACCACATCCTCGTCAACTTGAAGACAATTTCCAGCATCCACTGCCATATAGGAATTAGATATTGCATTAGTCATTTGAACCACATCCTCGTCAACTTCGAGACAATTTCCAGCATCCACTGCCATAGGAGATTAGATATTGCATTAGTCATTTGAACCACATCCTCGTCAACTCCTCGAAGACAATTTCCAGCATCCACTGCCATATAGGAGATTAGATATTGCATTAGTCATTTGAACCACATCCTCGTCAACTTCGAAGACAATTTCCAGCATCCACTGCCATATAGGAGATTAGATATTGCATTAGTCATTTGAACCACATCCTCGTCAACTTCGAAGATACAATTTGAACCCAGCATCCACAATTTGCCATATAGGAGATTAGATATTGCATTAGTCATTTTGAACCACATCCTCGTCAACTTCGAAGACAATTTCCAGCATCCACTGCCATATAGGAGATTAGATATTGCATTAGTCATTTGAACCACATCCTCGTCAACTTCGAAGACAATTTCCAGCATCCACTGCCATATAGGAATTAGATATTGCATTAGTCATTTGAACCACATCCTCGTCAACTTCGAAGACAATTTCCAGCATCCACTGCCATATAGGAGATTAGATATTGCATTAGTCATTTGAACCACATCCTCGTCAACTTCGAAGACAATTTCCAGCATCACTGCCATATAGGAGATTAGATATTGCATTAGTCATTTGAACCACATCTCGTCAACTTGAAGACAATTTCCAGCATCCACTGCCATATGGGAGATTAGATATTGCATTAGTCATTTGAACCACATCCTCGTCAATAATTTCGAAGACAATTTCCAGCATCCACTGCCATATGGGAGATTAGATATTGCATTAGTCATTTGAACCACATCCTCGTCAACTTCGAAGACAATTTCCAGCATCCACTGCCATATGGGAGATTAGATATTGCATTAGTCATTTGAACCACATCCTCGTCAACTTCGAAGACAATTTCAGCATCCACTGCCATATGGGAGATTAGATATTGCATTAGTCATTTTGAACCACATCCTCATCAACTTCGAAGACAATTTCCAGCATCCACTGCCATACGGGAGATTAGATATTGCATTAGTCATTTGAACCACATCCTCGTTCAACTTCGAAGACAATTTCCAGCATCCACTGCCATATGGGAGATTAGATATTGCATTAGTCATTTGAACCACATCCTCGTCAACTTCGAAGACAATTTCAGCATCCACTGCCATACAGGAGATTAGATATTGCATTAGTCATTTGAACCACATCCTCGTCAACTTCGAAGACAATTTCAGCATCCACTGCCATATAGGAGATTAGATATTGCATTAGTCATTTGAACCACATCCTCGTCAACTTCGAAGACAATTTCAGCATCCACTGCCATACAGGAGATTAGATATTGCATTAGTCATTTGAACCACATCCTCGTCAACTTCGAAGACAATTTCCAGCATCCACTGCCATACAGGAGATTAGATATTGCATTAGTCATTTGAACCACATCCTCGTCAACTTCGAGACAATTTCCAGCATCCACTGCCATACAGGAGATTAGATATTGCATTAGTCATTTGAACCACATCTCGTCAACCTTCGAAGACAATTTCCAGCATCCACTGCCATACAGGAGATTAGATATTGCATTAGTCAACATCCGTCATTCCTTCGAAGACAATTTCCAGCATCCACTGCCATACAGGAGATTAGATATTGCATTAGTCATTTGAACCACATCCTCGTCAACTTCGAAGACAATTTCCAGCATCCACTGCCATACAGGAGATTAGATATTGCATTAGTCATTTGAACCACATCCTCGTCAACTTCGAAGACAATTTCCAGCATCCACTGCCAGTTAGGAGATTTTAGATATTGCATTAGTCATTTGAACCACATCCTCGTCAACTTCGAAGACAATTTCCATCCACTGCCATATAGGAGATTAGATATTGCATTAGTCATTTTGAACCACATCCTCGTCAACTTCGAAGACAATTTCCAGCATCCACTGCCATATAGGAGATTAGATATTGCATTAGTCATTTGAACCCATCCTCGTCAACTTCGAAGACAATTTCAGCATCCACTGCCATATAGGAGATTAGATATTAGCATTAGTCATTTGAACCACATCCTCGTCAACTTCGAAGACAATTTCCAGCATCCACTGCCATATAGGATCCTCGTCAACTTAGACAATTTGCATCCACTGCCATACGGAATTAGATATTTAGTCATTTTGAACCACATCCTCGTCCTTCGAAGACAATTTCCAGCATCCACTGCCATATAGGAGATTAGATATTGCATTAGTCATTTGAACCACATCTCGTCAACTTCGAAGACAATTTCCAGCATCCACTGCCATATGGAGATTAGATATTGCATTAGTCATTTGAACCACATCCTCGTCAACTTCGAAATTTCCAGCATCCACTGCCATATAGGAGATTAGATATTGCATTAGTCATTTGAACCACATCCTCGTCCTTCGAAGACAATTTCCAGCATCCACTGCCATATAGGAAATTAGATATTGCATTAGTCATTTGAACCCATCTCGTCAACTTCGAACAATTTCAGCATCCAACATATAGGAGATTAGATATTGCAGTCATTTGAACCACATCCTCGTCAACTTCAGGCAATTTCCAGCATCCCTGCCATATAGGAGATTAGATATTGCATTAGTCATTTGAACCACATCCTCGTCAACTTCGAAGACAATTTCAGCATCCACTGCCATAGGAGATTAGATATTGCATTAGTCATTTGAACCACATTGACAATTTCCAGCATTGCCCATTAGTCATTTGCATCCTCGTCAACTTCACAATTTCCAGCATCCACTGCCATATAGGAGATTAGATATTGCATTAGTCATTTGAAAACCACATCCTCGTCAACTTCGAAGACAATTTCCAGCATCCACTGCCATATAGGAGATTATTATCATTTGAACCCATCCTCGTCATTCAGACAATTTCCATCCACTGCCATATAGGAATTAGATATTGCGTCATTTTGAACCACATCCTCGTCAACTGAAGACAATTTCCAGCATCCACTGCCATATAGGAGATTAGATATTGCATTAGTCATTTGAACCACATCCTCGTCAACTTCGAAGACAATTTCCAGCATCCACTGCCATACAGGAGATTAGATATTGCATTAGTTGTTTTGAACCACATCCTCGTCAACTTCGAAGACAATTTCCAGCATCCACTGCCATATAGGAGATTAGATATTGCATTAGTCATTTGAACCACATCCTCGTCAACTTCGAAGACAATTTCCAGCATCCACTGCCATATAGGAATTAGATATTGCATTAGTCATTTGAACCACATCCTCGTCAACTTCGAAGACAATTTCCAGCATCCACTGCCATATAGGAGATTAGATATTGCATTAGTCATTTGAACCCATCCTCGTCAACTTCGAAGACAATTTCCAGCATCCACTGCCATATAGGAGATTAGATATTGCATTAGTCATTTGAACCACATCCTCGTCAACTTCGAAGACAATTTCCAGCATCCACTGCCATATAGGAGATTAGATATTGCATTAGTCATTTGAACCACATCCTCGTCAACTTCGAAGACAATTTCCAGCATCCCTGCCATATAGGAGATTAGATATTGCATTAGTCATTTTGAACCACATCGCGTCCTTCGACAATTTCATCCACTGCCATATAGGAGATTAGATATTGCATTTTCTTAGGAGATTAGATATTGCATTAGTCATTGAACCACATCCTCGTCAACTGTGAGGAACAATTTCCAGCATCCACTGCCATATAGGAGGATTAGATATTGCATTAGACAATTTCACTGCCATACAGGAGATTTTGCATTAGTCCACATCCTCCTTTCAACTTATAGGAGGACAATTGCATTAGTCAGCATCCACTGCCATATAGGAGATTAGATATTGCATTAGTCATTTTCATTTTGAACCACATCCTCGCCAACTTGAAGATTCATTAGCATCCACATCCCGTATAGGAGATTTCCAGCATTGCCATTAGATATTGCATTTGAACCACATCCTCGTCAACTTCGAAAGACAATTTCCAGCATCCACTGCCATATAGGAGATTAGATATTGCATTAGTCATTTGAACCACATCCTCGTCAACTTCGAAGACAATTTCCAGCATCCACTGCCATATAGGAGATTAGATATTGCATTAGTCATTTGAACCACATCCTCGTCAACTTCGAAGACAATTTCCAGCATCCACTGCCATATAGGAGATTAGATATTGCATTATCCTCGTTTCCAGAACAATTTTTGCATTTGCCTCCTAGTCATCCTCGTCATCTCTGAAGACAATTTCCAGCATCCACTGCCATATAGGAGATTAGATATTACATTTGAACCACATTCGTCAAGAAGACAATTTCCAGCATCCACTGCCATATAGGAGATTAGATATTGCATTGTCATTTGAACCACATCCTCGTCATCTGTGAAGACAATTTCCAGCATCCACTGCCATATAGGAGATTGATATTACATGATCATTTGAACCACATTTCTCGTCAACTTCGAAGACAATTTCCAGCATCCACTGCCATCTGGGGGAGGAAATTGCATTAGTCATTTGAACCACATCCTCATATAAGACAGTTTTCAGCATCCACTGCCATACGGGAGATTAGATATTGCATTAGTCATTTGAACCACATCCTCGTCTTCGAGGAACAATTTCCAGCATTCATCTCTGACATCCTCGAAATTTCCAGCATCCACTGCCATATAGGGAGGATTAGATTACATAGCAGTTCATTCAGGAGATTAGATATTTTTCATTTTTGAACCACTTCTTCAAGACAATTTCCCTTCATCTCTGAGTCAGAAATTCGTCGAAGACAGCATCCACTGCCATACAGGAGGATTGATATTACATTAGACAATTTCCATCCACTGCCAGTTCAACCACATTTCTTTGTTTCTCTTGAAGACAATTTCCAGCATCCACTGCCATGAGGAGATTAGATATTGCATTAGTCATTTGAACCACACTGAAGACAATTTCCGTCAAGGATTTGACAATTTCCAGCAGTCCAGCATACAGGAGATTGATATTGCGAAGACAATTTTAGTCAGGAGGATTTGATTTACATTAGTCAATTACATCCTCGTCAACTATGAAGACAATTTCCAGCATCCACTGCCATATAGGGAGATTTGATATTACATTAGAGTTTTGAACCACATCCTCGTCTGACAATTTGCATCCACTGCCATACAGGAGAATAGTATTGCATTCATTTGCCATATCCTCGAGGATTGATATTACATAGCAGTTCATCCACTCTTCTTATTTTTCTCTTGCTTAGTCTCATCCTCGTCATCGAAGACAATTTGCATCCAGAAATAGATGTCCATTTGAACCACATCCTCGTCAACTGACAATTTCCAGCATTGATATTATATAGCAGTTTAGCACTCTTTTCTTTGTCATTTTGCTTCCAAGTCCTCTTCATCTCGAAGACAATTTCCAGCATCCACTGCCATATTAGATATTGCATTAGTCATTTAAACCACATCCTCGTCAACTTAGACAAGTTTCAGCATCCACTGCCATATAGGAGATTAGATATTGCATTTCATTTGAACCACTTCGTCTTCAAGCATCCACTCCATACAGGAGATTAGATATTGCATTTCATCTGTCCTTCGAAACAAGTCCAGCATCCACTGCCATATAGGAGGATTGATATTGCATTAGTCATTTTGAACCACATCTTTTCTTTGAACAATTTCCAGCATCCACTGCCATACTACAATTAGATATTGCATTAGTCATTTGAACCACATCCTCGTCATATAGGAAGACCAATTTCAGCATCCAGCATATAGGAGATTACTCTTTGCATTTGTCATTTTGAACCACATCCTCGTCAACTTCGAAGGAAATTTCCAGCATCCACTGCCATACAGGAGGATTGATGATATTGCATTAGTCAACTTGTTCATCTTAGAAGTCAACTTTTCATTTTTCCAGCATCCACTGCCATATAGGAGATTGATCCATACATTGGAGTTAGCACTCTTTTCATTTGAACCACATCCTCGTCAACTTCGAAGTTTAGCTTCATCTGCCATACAGAGGAAGATATTCCAGCATTCACTAAAACCATATCCTCGTCAACTTGATATTTTCCACCGCCATATCAGATTAGATATTGCATTTTTCTTTGAACCACATCCTCGTCAACATCGAAGACAATTTCCAGCATTCACTGCCATATAGGAGGATTGATATTACATTAGCAGTTCAACCACTTTTCTTTGTTTCTTTGAAGACAAGTTTCCTTTTCATCTGCCAGGAAAGGAGCATTAGATATTGGATTAGTGATTTGAACATAGCAGATAGTTTCATCCACTGCTTTTCTTTGTTTTCATTAGTCTTCCAAGTCTCCTCTTCATCTCGAGGAAATTGTCCAGCATTCACTGCCATATAGGAGGATTGATATTGCACCAGCAGTTCAACACTCTTTCTTTGTTTCTCTTGCTTCAAGTCTCCTTTTCATCTGTGATATTGAAATTGTCCAGTATCCACTGCAATTTCCAGCATATGGAGGAGTTGATATTACATTAGCAGTTGACCACTCCTTTTTCTTTGTTTCATCCTTGCTTCAAGTCTCCATTAGTTTTCATCTGTGAGACAATTTCCAGCATCCACTGCCATAGGAGGATTAGATATTGCATTAGTCAGTTCAGAACCACATCCTTTTCAATTTGTTTCTCTTGCATTAGTCTCCCCTTCATCTCGTCAGGAAAATTTCCAGCATCCACTGCCATAGGAGGATTGATATTACATCGTCAAGTTCGGACAATTTCTTTCTGCCATATGTTTCTCTCTTTGAACCTTTGTCTCCTTCTCTGCAATTTCCAGCATCCACTGCCATACAGGAGGAAACGTAGCAGTTCAGTCATTTTCCACAGTCTCCTTTTCATCTGAGGAGACAATTTCCAGCATCCACTGCCATATAGGAGATTAGATATTACATTGCAGACATTCGTCAACTCTTTATTGAACCACATCTTCAAGTCTCCTCTTCACTTCGAAGGGAATTTCCAGCATCCACTGCCATATAGGAGGATTGATATTACATAGCAGTTTGAACTCTTTTTCTTCGTTTCTCTTGACAATTTTCAAGTCTCATCTTCATCTGAGAGAAATTGACAATTTCCAGCATTCACTGCTCGTCAGCTTCGACAATTTCCAGCATCCACTGGAGGATTGATATTACATTAGTCAGTTGAAGCACTCTTTTCTTTTTTTCTCAATTTCAAGCATCCACTCTTCATCTGATTAGATATTGTCCAGCATCCACATCCTGCCATATAGGAAGATTGATATTATCCATAGCAGTTCAGCATTCTATTTCATTTTCATTTGCTTCATGTCTCCTCGTCATCTGTGAAAGACAATTTCAGCATCCACTGCCATATAGGAGGATTGATATTACATAGCAGTTCAGCACTCTTTCTTTGTTTCTTGCTTCAAGTCTCCTCTTCATCTGTGAAGAAATAGTCCAGCATCCACTGCCATATAGGAGGATTAGATATTACATTAGTCTTTTCGAAACAATTTCTCTTGCCTTCATTAGTCTGAACCTCTTCATCTGTGACAATTTCCAGCATTCACTGCCATATAGGAGGATTGATATTACATAGCAGTTCAGCACTCATTTTCGTTTGTTTCTCTTGCAATTTCAAGTCTCCTCTTCCATCTAGGAGATTAGATATTGCATTAGTCATTTGAACCACAGCCATCAAGGAGAACCAATTTACAGCATCCAGTTCATTAGGAGATTCTTTATTGTATTTGCATTTTTCAAGTCATCCTCTTCATCTTCGAACCAATTTCCAGCATCCACTGCCATATAGGAGGATTAGATATTACATTAGTCATTTTGAACCACTTTTCTTTGTTTCTCTCAAGACAATTTCCTCTTCATCTGTGTGAGAAATTGTCCAGCATCCACTGCCATATATCAAGAGGATTGATTACATAGCAGTTCAGCACTCTTTTCTTTGCATTTCTCATTTGAAGTCTCCTCTTCATCTGTGAGGAAATTGTCTTCAGCATCCACTGCCATATAGGAGTTGATATTACATAGCAGTTCAGCACTCTTTTCTTTGTTTTTCTTTATTTCTCTTCATCTTGCTTCAGTCTTCACTCTTCATCTGAAGGATTGGAAATAGTTCAGCATTTTTCTTTGCTTCTTTAAGTCTAGGAGGATTGATGTTACAGCATTCACAGTTCATTGATATTCCTTTTCTTTGTTTTTCTCTTGCTTCAAGTCTCCTCTTCATCTGTGAGGAAATTGTCCAGCATTCACTGCCATATAGGGGATTGATATTACATAGCAGTTCAGCACCTTTTTCTTTGTTTTTTTTTTCTCTTGCTTCAAGTCTCCTCTTCATCTGTGAGAAATTGTATCCATCCTGCCATATATGGGGATTGATATTACATAGCAGTTCATTACTCCTTTTCTTTATTTCTCTTGCTTCAAGTCTCATCTTCATCTGTGAGAAATAGTCCAGCATCCACTGCCATATAGAGGATTGATATTACATAGCAGTTCAGCACTTTTTCCTTTTCTTTGTTTCTCTTGCAAGTCTCCTCTCTTCATCTTCATGAGGAAATTGTCCAGCATTCACTGCCATATAGGAGGATTGATATTACATAGCAGTTCAGCACTTTTTCTTTGTTTCTCTTGCTTCAAGTCTCCTCTTCATCTGTGAGGAAATTGTCCAGTATCCACTGCCATATAGGATTGATATTACATAGCAGTTCATTAGCACTCTTTTCTTTTATTTCTCTTGCTTCAAGTCTCCTCTTCATCTGTGAGGAAATTGTCCAGCATTCACTGCCATATAGAAGGATTGATATTACATAGCAGTTCAGCACTCTTTTCTTTGTTTCTCTTTTTCAAGTCTCCTTCATCTCTGAGGAATAGTCCAGCATTCACTGCCATATAGGAGGATTGATATTACATAGCAGTTCAGCACTCTTTTCTTTGTTTCTCTTTTCTATGTCTCCTCTTCATCTGTGAGGAAATTGTCCAGCATCACTGCCATATAGGAGATGTTATTACATTACAGTTAGCAGTTCAGTCACTCTTTCTTGTTTTCTCCTTGCTTCAAGTCTCCTCTTCATCTGTGAGGAGTCTCCTCTTCAGTCCAGCATTCCTGCCATATAGGAGGATTGATGTTACATAGCAGTTCAGCACTCTTTTTCTTTGTTTCTCTTGCTACAAGTCTCTCTTCTTCATCAGAGGAAATTGTCCAGCATCCACTGCCATATATGAGGATTGATATTACATAGCAGTTCAGCACTCTTTTCTTTGTTTTCTCTTGCTACAAGTCTCATCTTCATCTGAGGGGAAATTGTCCAGCATTCACTGCCATATAGGAGGATTGATATTACATAGTTCAGCACTCTTTTCTTTGTTTCTCTTGCTTCAAGTCTCCTTCATCATGTGAGGAAATTGTCCAGCATTCACTGCCATATAGGAGGATTGATATTACACAGCAGTTCAGCACTCTTTTCTTTGTTTCTTTTTCAAATCTCTCATCTTCATCTGAAATTGTCAGCATCCACTGCCATATATGAGGATTGATTCAGTGGTTCCACTTTTCTTTGTTTCTCTTAGGTCATCTTTGATGTCCAGCATCCTGCCATATATATGAGGATATTCCTTTCAGTTCAGCACTCTTTTCTTTGTTTCTCTTGCTTCAAGTCTCATCATCTGAGAAATTGTCCAGCATCCACTGCCATATATGAGGATTGATATTACACTTGGTTCAGCTCTTTTCTTTGTTTCTCTTGCTTCAAGTCTCCTCTTCATCTGTGAGAATTGTCCAGCATCCACTGCCATATAGGAGGATTGATATTACATAGCAGTTCAGCACTCTTTTCTTTGTTTCTCTTGCTTCAAGTCTCCTCTTCATCTGTGAGGAAATTGTCCAGCATCCACTGCCATATAGGAGGATTGATATTACATAGCAGTTCAGCACTCTTTTCTTTGTTTCTCTTGCTTCAAGTCTCCTCTTCATCTGTGGGGAAATTGTCCAGCATTCACTGCCATATAGGAGGATTGATATTACATAGCAGTTCAGCACTCTTTTCTTTGTTTCTCTTGCTTCAAGTCTCCTCTTCATCTGTGAGAAATTGTCCAGCATCCACTGCCATATAGGAGGATTGATATTACAGTTCAGCACTCTTTTTGCACTCTTTTCTTTGTTTCTTGCTTCAAGTCTCCTCTTCATCTGTGAGGAAATTGTCCAGCATCCACTGCCATATAGGAGGATTGATATTACATAGCAGTTCATCACTCTTTTCTTTGTTTCTCTTGCTTCAAGTCTCCTCTTCATCTGAGATGAAATTGTCCAGCATTCACTGCCATATAGGAGGATTGATATTACATAGCAGTTCAGCACTCTTTTCTTTGTTTCTCTTGCTTCAAGTCTCCTCTTCATCTGTGAGGAAATTGTCCAGCATTCACTGTCATATAGGAGGATTGATATTACATAGCAGTTCATCACTCTTTTCTTTGTTTCTCTTGCTTCAAGTCTCCTCTTCATCTGTGAGGAAATTGTCCAGCATTCACTGCCATATAGGAGGATTGATATTACATAGCAGTTCAGCACTCTTTTTTTTTGTTTCTCTTGCATTCAAGTCTCCTCTTCATCTGTGAGGAAATTGTCCAGCATTCACTGCCATATAGGAGGATTGATATTACATAGCAGTTCAGCACTCTTTTCTTTGTTTGTTTCTCTTGCTTCAAGTCTCCTCTTCATCTGTGAGAAATTGTCCAGCATTCACTGCCATATAGGAGATTGATATTACATAGCAGTTCAGCACTCTTTTCTTTGTTTCTCTTGCTTCAAGTCTCCTCTTCATCTGTGAGAAATTGTCCAGCATTCACTGCCATATAGGAGGATTGATATTACATAGCAGTTCAGCACTCTTTCTTTGTTTCTCTTGCTTCAAGTCTCCTCTTCATCTGTGAGAAATTGTCCAGCATTCACTGCCATATAGGATTGATATTACATAGCAGTTCAGCACTCTTTCTTTGTTTCTCTTGCTTCAAGTCTCCTCTTCATCTGAGGAAATTGTCAGCATTCACTGCCATATAGGAGGATTGATATTACATAGCAGTTCAGCACTCTTTTCTTTGTTTCTCTTGCTTCAAGTCTCCTCTTCATCTGTGAGAAATTGTCCAGCATCCACTGCCATATAGGAGGATTGATATTACAGTTAGCAGTTCAGCACTCTTTTCTTTGTTTCTCTTGCTTCAAGTCTCCTCTTCATCTGTGAAATTGTCCAGCATTCACTGCCATATAGGAGGATTGATATTACATAGTTCAGTTCTTTTCACTCTTTTCTTTGTTTCTCTTGCTTCAAGTCTCCTCTTCATCTCTGAGGAATTGTCCAGCTTTTCTTTCACTGCCATATATGAGGATTTGATATTTCACTGCCATATAGGAGGATTTCATTACTCTTTCTTTGTTTCTCTTGTTTCTCAAGTCTCTCCTCTTCATCTGTGAGAAATTGTCCAGCATTCACTGCCATAGGAGGATTGATATTACATAGCAGTTCAGCACTCTTTTCTTTGTTTCTCTTGCTTCAAGTCTCCTCTTCATCTGTGAGGAATTGTCCAGCATCCACTGCCATATAGGAGGATTGATATTAGCAGTTCAGCACTCTTTTCTTTGTTTCTCTTGCTTTTCCTCTTCATCTCTGAAATTTCATCACTGCCATATAGGAGGATTCATAGCAGTTCAGCACTCTTTTCTTTCTTCAAGTCTCCTCTTCATCTGTGAGAAATTGTCCAGCATCCACTGCCATATAGGAGGATTGATATTACATAGCAGTTCAGCACTCTTTTTCTTTGTTTCTCTTGCTTCAAGTCTCTCTCTTCATCTGTGAGGAGTTGTATTACAGCATTCACTGCCTCTTATAGGAGGATTGATGATATTACATAGCAGTTCAGCACTCTTTTCTTTGTTTCTCTTGCTTCAAGTCTCCTCTTCATCTGTGAGGAAATTGTCCAGCATTCACTGCCATATAGGAGGATTGATATTACATAGCAGTTCAGCACTCTTTTCTTTGTTTCTCTTGCTTCAAGTCTCCTCTTCATCTGTGAGGAAATTGTCCAGCATTCACTGCCATATAGGAGGATTGATATTACATAGCAGTTCAGCACTCTTTTCTTTGTTTCTCTTGCTTCAAGTCTCCCTCTTCATCTGTGAAATTGTCCAGCATTCACTGCCATATAGGAGGATTGATATTACATAGCAGTTCAGCACTCTTTTCTTTGTTTCTCTTGCTTCAAGTCTCCTCTTCATCTGTGAGGATTGTCCAGCATCCACTGCCATATAGGAGGATTGATATTACATAGCAGTTCAGCACTCTTTTCTTTGTTTCTCTTGCTTCAAGTCTCCTCTTCATCTGTGAGAAATTGTCCAGCATTCACTGCCATATAGGAGGATTGATATTACATAGCAGTTCAGCACTCTTTTCTTTGTTTCTCTTGCTTCAAGTCTCCTCTTCATCTGTGAGAAATTGTCAGCATTCACTGCCATATAGGAGGATTGATATTACATAGCAGTTCAGCACTCTTTTCTTTGTTTCTCTTGCTTCAAGTCTCCTCTTCATCTGTGAGAAATTGTCCAGCATTCACTGCCATATAGGAGGATTGATATTACATAGCAGTTCAGCACTCTTTTCTTTGTTTCTCTTGCTTCAAGTCTCCTCTTCATCTGTGAGGAAATTGTCCAGCATTCACTGCCATATAGGAGGATTGATATTACATAGCAGTTCAGCACTCTTTTCTTTGTTTCTCTTGCTTCAAGTCTCCTCTTCATCTGTGAGGAAATTGTCCAGCATTCACTGCCATATAGGAGGATTGATATTACATAGCAGTTCAGCACTCTTTTCTTTGTTTCTCTTGCTTCAAGTCTCCTCTTCATCTGTGAAATTGTCCAGCATTCACTGCCATATAGGAGGATTGATATTACATAGCAGTTCAGCACTCTTTCTTTGTTTCTCTTGCTTCAAGTCTCCTCTTCATCTGTGAAATTGTCCAGCATTCACTGCCATATAGGAGGATTGATATTACATAGCAGTTCAGCACTCTTTTCTTTGTTTCTCTTGCTTCAAGTCTCCTCTTCATCTGTGAAATTGTCCAGCATTCACTGCCATATAGGAGGATTGATATTACATAGCAGTTCAGCACTCTTTTCTTTGTTTCTCTTGCTTCAAGTCTCCTCTTCATCTGTGAGGAAATTGTCCAGCATTCACTGCCATATAGGAGGATTGATATTACATAGCAGTTCAGCACTCTTTTCTTTGTTTCTCTTGCTTCAAGTCTCCTCTTCATCTGTGAGAAATTGTCCAGCATTCACTGCCATATAGGAGGATTGATATTACATAGCAGTTCAGCACTCTTTTCTTTGTTTCTCTTGCTTCAAGTCTCCTCTTCATCTGTGAGGAAATTGTCCAGCATTCACTGCCATATAGGAGGATTGATATTACATAGCAGTTCAGCACTCTTTTCTTTGTTTCTCTTGCTTCAAGTCTCCTCTTCATCTGTGAGAAATTGTCCAGCATTCACTGCCATATAGGAGGATTGATATTACATAGCAGTTCAGCACTCTTTTCTTTGTTTCTCTTGCTTCAAGTCTCCTCTTCATCTGTGAGAAATTGTCCAGCATTCACTGCCATATAGGAGGATTGATATTACATAGCAGTTCAGCACTCTTTTCTTTGTTTCTCTTGCTTCAAGTCTCCTCTTCATCTGTGAGAAATTGTCCAGCATTCACTGCCATATAGGAGGATTGATATTACATAGCAGTTCAGCACTCTTTTCTTTGTTTCTCTTGCTTCAAGTCTCCTCTTCATCTGTGAGGAAATTGTCCAGCATTCACTGCCATATAGGAGGATTGATATTACATAGCAGTTCAGCACTCTTTTCTTTGTTTCTCTTGCTTCAAGTCTCCTCTTCATCTGTGAGGAAATTGTCCAGCATTCACTGCCATATAGGAGGATTGATATTACATAGCAGTTCAGCACTCTTTTCTTTGTTTCTCTTGCTTCAAGTCTCCTCTTCATCTGTGAGGAAATTGTCCAGCATTCACTGCCATATAGGAGGATTGATATTACATAGCAGTTCAGCACTCTTTTCTTTGTTTCTCTTGCTTCAAGTCTCCTCTTCATCTGTGAGGAAATTGTCCAGCATTCACTGCCATATAGGAGGATTGATATTACATAGCAGTTCAGCACTCTTTTCTTTGTTTCTCTTGCTTCAAGTCTCCTCTTCATCTGTGAGGAAATTGTCCAGCATTCACTGCCATATAGGAGGATTGATATTACATAGCAGTTCAGCACTCTTTTCTTTGTTTCTCTTGCTTCAAGTCTCCTCTTCATCTGTGAGGAAATTGTCCAGCATTCACTGCCATATAGGAGGATTGATATTACATAGCAGTTCAGCACTCTTTTCTTTGTTTCTCTTGCTTCAAGTCTCCTCTTCATCTGTGAAATTGTCCAGCATTCACTGCCATATAGGAGGATTGATATTACATAGCAGTTCAGCACTCTTTTCTTTGTTTCTCTTGCTTCAAGTCTCCTCTTCATCTGTGAAATTGTCCAGCATTCACTGCCATATAGGAGGATTGATATTACATAGCAGTTCAGCACTCTTTTCTTTGTTTCTCTTGCTTCAAGTCTCCTCTTCATCTGTGAGAAATTGTCCAGCATTCACTGCCATATAGGAGGATTGATATTACATAGCAGTTCAGCACTCTTTTCTTTGTTTCTCTTGCTTCAAGTCTCCTCTTCATCTGTGAGGAAATTGTCCAGCATTCACTGCCATATAGGAGGATTGATATTACATAGCAGTTCAGCACTCTTTTTTTCTTTGTTTCTCTTGCTTCAAGTCTCCTCTTCATCTGTGAGGAAATTGTCCAGCATTCACTGCCATATAGGAGGATTGATATTACATAGCAGTTCAGCACTCTTTTCTTTGTTTCTCTTGCTTCAAGTCTCCTCTTCATCTGTGAGGAAATTGTCCAGCATTCACTGCCATATAGGAGGATTGATATTACATAGCAGTTCAGCACTCTTTTCTTTGTTTCTCTTGCTTCAAGTCTCCTCTTCATCTGTGAAATTGTCCAGCATTCACTGCCATATAGGAGGATTGATATTACATAGCAGTTCAGCACTCTTTTCTTTGTTTCTCTTGCTTCAAGTCTCCTCTTCATCTGTGAGGAAATTGTCCAGCATTCACTGCCATATAGGAGGATTGATATTACATAGCAGTTCAGCACTCTTTTCTTTGTTTCTCTTGCTTCAAGTCTCCTCTTCATCTGTGGGAAATTGTCCAGCATTCACTGCCATATAGGAGGATTGATATTACATAGCAGTTCAGCACTCTTTTCTTTGTTTCTCTTGCTTCAAGTCTCCTCTTCATCTGTGAGGAAATTGTCCAGCATTCACTGCCATATAGGAGGATTGATATTACATAGCAGTTCAGCACTCTTTTCTTTGTTTCTCTTGCTTCAAGTCTCCTCTTCATCTGTGAAATTGTCCAGCATTCACTGCCATATAGGAGGATTGATATTACATAGCAGTTCAGCACTCTTTTCTTTGTTTCTCTTGCTTCAAGTCTCCTCTTCATCTGTGAGAAATTGTCCAGCATTCACTGCCATATAGGAGGATTGATATTACATAGCAGTTCAGCACTCTTTTCTTTGTTTCTCTTGCTTCAAGTCTCCTCTTCATCTGTGAGAAATTGTCCAGCATTCACTGCCATATAGGAGGATTGATATTACATAGCAGTTCAGCACTCTTTTCTTTGTTTCTCTTGCTTCAAGTCTCCTCTTCATCTGTGAGAAATTGTCCAGCATTCACTGCCATATAGGAGGATTGATATTACATAGCAGTTCAGCACTCTTTTCTTTGTTTCTCTTGCTTCAAGTCTCCTCTTCATCTGTGAAATTGTCCAGCATTCACTGCCATATAGGAGGATTGATATTACATAGCAGTTCAGCACTCTTTTCTTTGTTTCTCTTGCTTCAAGTCTCCTCTTCATCTGTGAGGAAATTGTCCAGCATTCACTGCCATATAGGAGGATTGATATTACATAGCAGTTCAGCACTCTTTTCTTTGTTTCTCTTGCTTCAAGTCTCCTCTTCATCTGTGAGGAAATTGTCCAGCATTCACTGCCATATAGGAGGATTGATATTACATAGCAGTTCAGCACTCTTTTCTTTGTTTCTCTTGCTTCAAGTCTCCTCTTCATCTGTGAAATTGTCCAGCATTCACTGCCATATAGGAGGATTGATATTACATAGCAGTTCAGCACTCTTTTCTTTGTTTCTCTTGCTTCAAGTCTCCTCTTCATCTGTGAAATTGTCCAGCATTCACTGCCATATAGGAGGATTGATATTACATAGCAGTTCAGCACTCTTTTCTTTGTTTCTCTTGCTTCAAGTCTCCTCTTCATCTGTGAGAAATTGTCCAGCATTCACTGCCATATAGGAGGATTGATATTACATAGCAGTTCAGCACTCTTTTCTTTGTTTCTCTTGCTTCAAGTCTCCTCTTCATCTGTGAAATTGTCCAGCATTCACTGCCATATAGGAGGATTGATATTACATAGCAGTTCAGCACTCTTTTCTTTGTTTCTCTTGCTTCAAGTCTCCTCTTCATCTGTGAGAAATTGTCCAGCATTCACTGCCATATAGGAGGATTGATATTACATAGCAGTTCAGCACTCTTTTCTTTGTTTCTCTTGCTTCAAGTCTCCTCTTCATCTGTGAAATTGTCCAGCATTCACTGCCATATAGGAGGATTGATATTACATAGCAGTTCAGCACTCTTTTCTTTGTTTCTCTTGCTTCAAGTCTCCTCTTCATCTGTGAGAAATTGTCCAGCATTCACTGCCATATAGGAGGATTGATATTACATAGCAGTTCAGCACTCTTTTCTTTGTTTCTCTTGCTTCAAGTCTCCTCTTCATCTGTGAGGAAATTGTCCAGCATTCACTGCCATATAGGAGGATTGATATTACATAGCAGTTCAGCACTCTTTTCTTTGTTTCTCTTGCTTCAAGTCTCCTCTTCATCTGTGAGGAAATTGTCCAGCATTCACTGCCATATAGGAGGATTGATATTACATAGCAGTTCAGCACTCTTTTCTTTGTTTCTCTTGCTTCAAGTCTCCTCTTCATCTGTGAGGAAATTGTCCAGCATTCACTGCCATATAGGAGGATTGATATTACATAGCAGTTCAGCACTCTTTTCTTTGTTTCTCTTGCTTCAAGTCTCCTCTTCATCTGTGAGGAAATTGTCCAGCATTCACTGCCATATAGGAGGATTGATATTACATAGCAGTTCAGCACTCTTTTCTTTGTTTCTCTTGCTTCAAGTCTCCTCTTCATCTGTGAGAAATTGTCCAGCATTCACTGCCATATAGGAGGATTGATATTACATAGCAGTTCAGCACTCTTTTCTTTGTTTTCTTTGCTTCAAGTCTCCTCTTCATCTGTGAGGAAATTGTCCAGCATTCACTGCCATATAGGAGGATTGATATTACATAGCAGTTCAGCACTCTTTTCTTTGTTTCTCTTGCTTCAAGTCTCCTCTTCATCTGTGAGGAAATTGTCCAGCATTCACTGCCATATAGGAGGATTGATATTACATAGCAGTTCAGCACTCTTTTCTTTGTTTCTCTTGCTTCAAGTCTCCTCTTCATCTGTGAGGAAATTGTCCAGCATTCACTGCCATATAGGAGGATTGATATTACATAGCAGTTCAGCACTCTTTTCTTTGTTTCTCTTGCTTCAAGTCTCCTCTTCATCTGTGAGGAAATTGTCCAGCATTCACTGCCATATAGGAGGATTGATATTACATAGCAGTTCAGCACTCTTTTCTTTGTTTCTCTTGCTTCAAGTCTCCTCTTCATCTGTGAGGAAATTGTCCAGCATTCACTGCCATATAGGAGGATTGATATTACATAGCAGTTCAGCACTCTTTTCTTTGTTTCTCTTGCTTCAAGTCTCCTCTTCATCTGTGAAATTGTCCAGCATTCACTGCCATATAGGAGGATTGATATTACATAGCAGTTCAGCACTCTTTTCTTTGTTTCTCTTGCTTCAAGTCTCCTCTTCATCTGTGAGGAAATTGTCCAGCATTCACTGCCATATAGGAGGATTGATATTACATAGCAGTTCAGCACTCTTTTCTTTGTTTCTCTTGCTTCAAGTCTCCTCTTCATCTGTGAAATTGTCCAGCATTCACTGCCATATAGGAGGATTGATATTACATAGCAGTTCAGCACTCTTTTCTTTGTTTCTCTTGCTTCAAGTCTCCTCTTCATCTGTGAGGAAATTGTCCAGCATTCACTGCCATATAGGAGGATTGATATTACATAGCAGTTCAGCACTCTTTTCTTTGTTTCTCTTGCTTCAAGTCTCCTCTTCATCTGTGAGGAAATTGTCCAGCATTCACTGCCATATAGGAGGATTGATATTACATAGCAGTTCAGCACTCTTTTCTTTGTTTCTCTTGCTTCAAGTCTCCTCTTCATCTGTGAGAAATTGTCCAGCATTCACTGCCATATAGGAGGATTGATATTACATAGCAGTTCAGCACTCTTTTCTTTGTTTCTCTTGCTTCAAGTCTCCTCTTCATCTGTGAGGAAATTGTCCAGCATTCACTGCCATATAGGAGGATTGATATTACATAGCAGTTCAGCACTCTTTTCTTTGTTTCTCTTGCTTCAAGTCTCCTCTTCATCTGTGAGGAAATTGTCCAGCATTCACTGCCATATAGGAGGATTGATATTACATAGCAGTTCAGCACTCTTTTCTTTGTTTCTCTTGCTTCAAGTCTCCTCTTCATCTGTGAGGAAATTGTCCAGCATTCACTGCCATATAGGAGGATTGATATTACATAGCAGTTCAGCACTCTTTTCTTTGTTTCTCTTGCTTCAAGTCTCCTCTTCATCTGTGAGAGATCTGTCCAGCATTCACTGCCATATAGGAGGATTGATATTACATAGCAGTTCAGCACTCTTTTCTTTGTTTCTATTGCTTCAAGTCTCCTCTTCATCTGTGAGGAAATTGTCCAGCATTCACTGCCATATAGGAGGATTGATATTACATAGCAGTTCAGCACTCTTTTCTTTGTTTCTCTTGCTTCAAGTCTCCTCTTCATCTGTGAGAAATTGTCCAGCATTCACTGCCATATAGGAGGATTGATATTACATAGCAGTTCAGCACTCTTTTCTTTGTTTCTCTTGCTTCAAGTCTCCTCTTCATCTGTGAGGAAATTGTCCAGCATTCACTGCCATATAGGAGGATTGATATTACATAGCAGTTCAGCACTCTTTTCTTTGTTTCTCTTGCTTCAAGTCTCCTCTTCATCTGTGAGGAAATTGTCCAGCATTCACTGCCATATAGGAGGATTGATATTACATAGCAGTTCAGCACTCTTTTCTTTGTTTCTCTTGCTTCAAGTCTCCTCTTCATCTGTGAGGAAATTGTCCAGCATTCACTGCCATATAGGAGGATTGATATTACATAGCAGTTCAGCACTCTTTTCTTTGTTTCTCTTGCTTCAAGTCTCCTCTTCATCTGTGAGAAATTGTCCAGCATTCACTGCCATATAGGAGGATTGATATTACATAGCAGTTCAGCACTCTTTTCTTTGTTTCTCTTGCTTCAAGTCTCCTCTTCATCTGTGAGGAAATTGTCCAGCATTCACTGCCATATAGGAGGATTGATATTACATAGCAGTTCAGCACTCTTTTCTTTGTTTCTCTTGCTTCAAGTCTCCTCTTCATCTGTGAAATTGTCCAGCATTCACTGCCATATAGGAGGATTGATATTACATAGCAGTTCAGCACTCTTTTCTTTGTTTCTCTTGCTTCAAGTCTCCTCTTCATCTGTGAGGAAATTGTCCAGCATTCACTGCCATATAGGAGGATTGATATTACATAGCAGTTCAGCACTCTTTTCTTTGTTTCTCTTGCTTCAAGTCTCCTCTTCATCTGTGAGGAAATTGTCCAGCATTCACTGCCATATAGGAGGATTGATATTACATAGCAGTTCAGCACTCTTTTCTTTGTTTCTCTTGCTTCAAGTCTCCTCTTCATCTGTGAGGAAATTGTCCAGCATTCACTGCCATATAGGAGGATTGATATTACATAGCAGTTCAGCACTCTTTTCTTTGTTTCTCTTGCTTCAAGTCTCCTCTTCATCTGTGAGAAATTGTCCAGCATTCACTGCCATATAGGAGGATTGATATTACATAGCAGTTCAGCACTCTTTTCTTTGTTTCTCTTGCTTCAAGTCTCCTCTTCATCTGTGAGGAAATTGTCCAGCATTCACTGCCATATAGGAGGATTGATATTACATAGCAGTTCAGCACTCTTTTCTTTGTTTCTCTTGCTTCAAGTCTCCTCTTCATCTGTGAGGAAATTGTCCAGCATTCACTGCCATATAGGAGGATTGATATTACATAGCAGTTCAGCACTCTTTTCTTTGTTTCTCTTGCTTCAAGTCTCCTCTTCATCTGTGAGGAAATTGTCCAGCATTCACTGCCATATAGGAGGATTGATATTACATAGCAGTTCAGCACTCTTTTCTTTGTTTCTCTTGCTTCAAGTCTCCTCTTCATCTGTGAGGAAATTGTCCAGCATTCACTGCCATATAGGAGGATTGATATTACATAGCAGTTCAGCACTCTTTTCTTTGTTTCTCTTGCTTCAAGTCTCCTCTTCATCTGTAAGGAAATTGTCCAGCATTCACTGCCATATAGGAGGATTGATATTACATAACAGTTCAGCACACTTTTCTTTGTTTCTCTTGCTTCAAGTCTCCTCTTCATCTGTGAGGAAATTGTCCAGCATTCACTGCCATATAGGATGATTGATATTACATAGCAGTTCAGCACTCTTTTCTTTGTTTCTCTTGCTTCAAGTCTCCTCTTCATCTGTGAGGAAATTGTCCAGCATTCACTGCCATATAGGAGGATTGATATTACATAGCAGTTCAGCACTCTTTTCTTTGTTTCTCTTGCTTCAAGTCTCCTCTTCATCTGTGAGGAAATTGTCCAGCATTCACTGCCATATAGGAGGATTGATATTACATAGCAGTTCAGCACTCTTTTCTTTGTTTCTCTTGCTTCAAGTCTCCTCTTCATCTGTGAGGAAATTGTCCAGCATTCACTGCCATATAGGAGGATTGATATTACATAGCAGTTCAGCACTCTTTTCTTTGTTTCTCTTGCTTCAAGTCTCCTCTTCATCTGTGAGGAAATTGTCCAGCATTCACTGCCATATAGGAGGATTGATATTACATAGCAGTTCAGCACTCTTTTCTTTGTTTCTCTTGCTTCAAGTCTCCTCTTCATCTGTGAGGAAATTGTCCAGCATTCACTGCCATATAGGAGGATTGATATTACATAGCAGTTCAGCACTCTTTTCTTTGTTTCTCTTGCTTCAAGTCTCCTCTTCATCTGTGAGGAAATTGTCCAGCATTCACTGCCATATAGGAGGATTGATATTACATAGCAGTTCAGCACTCTTTTCTTTGTTTCTCTTGCTTCAAGTCTCCTCTTCATCTGTGAAATTGTCCAGCATTCACTGCCATATAGGAGGATTGATATTACATAGCAGTTCAGCACTCTTTTCTTTGTTTCTCTTGCTTCAAGTCTCCTCTTCATCTGTGAGGAAATTGTCCAGCATTCACTGCCATATAGGAGGATTGATATTACATAGCAGTTCAGCACTCTTTTCTTTGTTTCTCTTGCTTCAAGTCTCCTCTTCATCTGTGAGGAAATTGTCCAGCATTCACTGCCATATAGGAGGATTGATATTACATAGCAGTTCAGCACTCTTTTCTTTGTTTCTCTTGCTTCAAGTCTCCTCTTCATCTGTGAGGGAAATTGTTCAGCATTCACTGCCATATAGGAGGATTGATATTACATAGCAGTTCAGCACTCTTTTCTTTGTTTCTCTTGCTTCAAGTCTCCTCTTCATCTGTGAGGAAATTGTCCAGCATTCACTGCCATATAGGAGGATTGATATTACATAGCAGTTCAGCACTCTTTTCTTTGTTTCTCTTGCTTCAAGTCTCCTCTTCATCTGTGAGGAAATTGTCCAGCATTCACTGCCATATAGGAGGATTGATATTACATAGCAGTTCAGCACTCTTTTCTTTGTTTCTCTTGCTTCAAGTCTCCTCTTCATCTGTGAAATTGTCCAGCATTCACTGCCATATAGGAGGATTGATATTACATAGCAGTTCAGCACTCTTTTCTTTGTTTTCTCTTGCTTCAAGTCTCCTCTTCATCTGTGAGGAAATTGTCCAGCATTCACTGCCATATAGGAGGATTGATATTACATAGCAGTTCAGCGGTCTTATCTTTGTTTCTCTTGCTTCAAGTCTCCTCTTCATCTGTGAGGAAATTGTCCAGCATTCACTGCCATATAGGAGGATTGATATTACATAGCAGTTCAGCACTCTTTTCTTTGTTTCTCTTGCTTCAAGTCTCCTCTTCATCTGTGAGGAAATTGTCCAGCATTCACTGCCATATAGGAGGATTGATATTACATAGCAGTTCAGCACTCTTTTCTTTGTTTCTCTTGCTTCAAGTCTCCTCTTCATCTGTGAGGAAATTGTCCAGCATTCACTGCCATATAGGAGGATTGATATTACATAGCAGTTCAGCACTCTTTTTTCTTTGTTTCTCTTGCTTCAAGTCTCCTCTCATCTCTGTGAAATTGTCCAGCATTCACTGCCATATAGGAGGATTGATATTACATAGCAGTTCAGCACTCTTTTCTTTGTTTCTCTTGCTTCAAGTCTCCTCTTCATCTGTGAGGAAATTGTCCAGCATTCACTGCCATATAGGAGGATTGATATTACATAGCAGTTCAGCACTCTTTTCTTTGTTTCTCTTGCTTCAAGTCTCCTCTTCATCTGTGAGAAATTGTCCAGCATTCACTGCCATATAGGAGGATTGATATTACATAGCAGTTCAGCACTCTTTTCTTTGTTTCTCTTGCTTCAAGTCTCCTCTTCATCTGTGAGGAAATTGTCCAGCATTCACTGCCATATAGGAGGATTGATATTACATAGCAGTTCAGCACTCTTTTCTTTGTTTCTCTTGCTTCAAGTCTCCTCTTCATCTGTGAGGAAATTGTCCAGCATTCACTGCCATATAGGAGGATTGATATTACATAGCAGTTCAGCACTCTTTTCTTTGTTTCTCTTGCTTCAAGTCTCCTCTTCATCTGTGAGGAAATTGTCCAGCATTCACTGCCATATAGGAGGATTGATATTACATAGCAGTTCAGCACTCTTTTCTTTGTTTCTCTTGCTTCAAGTCTCCTCTTCATCTGTGAGGAAATTGTCCAGCATTCACTGCCATATAGGAGGATTGATATTACATAGCAGTTCAGCACTCTTTTCTTTGTTTCTCTTGCTTCAAGTCTCCTCTTCATCTGTGAGGAAATTGTCCAGCATTCACTGCCATATAGGAGGATTGATATTACATAGCAGTTCAGCACTCTTTTCTTTGTTTCTCTTGCTTCAAGTCTCCTCTTCATCTGTGAGGAAATTGTCCAGCATTCACTGCCATATAGGAGGATTGATGTTACATAGCAGTTCAGCACTCTTTTCTTTGTTTCTCTTGCTTCAAGTCTCCTCTTGATCTGTGAAATTGTCCAGCATTCACTGCCATATAGGAGGATTGATATTACATAACAGTTCAGCACTCTTTTCTTTGTTTCTCTTGCTTCAAGTCTCCTCTTCATCTGTGAGGAAATTGTCCAGCATTCACTGCCATATAGGAGGATTGATATTACATAGCAGTTCAGCACTCTTTTCTTTGTTTCTCTTGCTTCAAGTCTCCTCTTCATCTGTGAGGAAATTGTCCAGCATTCACTGCCATATAGGAGGATTGATATTACATAGCAGTTCAGCACTCTTTTCTTTGTTTCTCTTGCTTCAAGTCTCCTCTTCATCTGTGAGAAATTGTCCAGCATTCACTGCCATATAGGAGGATTGATATTACATAGCAGTTCAGCACTCTTTTCTTTGTTTCTCTTGCTTCAAGTCTCCTCTTCATCTGTGAGAAATTGTCCAGCATTCACTGCCATATAGGAGGATTGATATTACATAGCAGTTCAGCACTCTTTTTTCTTTGTTTCTCTTGCTTCAAGTCTCCTCTTCATCTGTGAAATTGTCCAGCATTCACTGCCATATAGGAGGATTGATATTACATAGCAGTTCAGCACTCTTTCTTTGTTTCTCTTGCTTCAAGTCTCCTCTTCATCTGTGAGGAAATTGTCAGCATTCACTGCCATATAGGAGGATTGATATTACATAGCAGTTCAGCACTCTTTTCTTTGTTTCTCTTGCTTCAAGTCTCCTCTTCATCTGTGAGGAAATTGTCCAGCATTCACTGCCATATAGGAGGATTGATATTACATAGCAGTTCAGCACTCTTTTCTTTGTTTCTCTTGCTTCAAGTCTCCTCTTCATCTGTGAGGAAATTGTCCAGCATTCACTGCCATATAGGAGGATTGATATTACATAGCAGTTCAGCACTCTTTTCTTTGTTTCTCTTGCTTCAAGTCTCCTCTTCATCTGTGAAATTGTCCAGCATTCACTGCCATATAGGAGGATTGATATTACATAGCAGTTCAGCACTCTTTTCTTTGTTTCTCTTGCTTCAAGTCTCCTCTTCATCTGTGAGAAATTGTCCAGCATTCACTGCCATATAGGAGGATTGATATTACATAGCAGTTCAGCACTCTTTTCTTTGTTTCTCTTGCTTCAAGTCTCCTCTTCATCTGTGAGAAATTGTCCAGCATTCACTGCCATATAGGAGGATTGATATTACATAGCAGTTCAGCACTCTTTTCTTTGTTTTCTCTTGCTTCAAGTCTCCTCTTCATCTGTGAAATTGTCCAGCATTCACTGCCATATAGGAGGATTGATATTACATAGCAGTTCAGCACTCTTTTCTTTGTTTCTCTTGCTTCAAGTCTCCTCTTCATCTGTGAGAAATTGTCCAGCATTCACTGCCATATAGGAGGATTGATATTACATAGCAGTTCAGCACTCTTTTCTTTGTTTCTCTTGCTTCAAGTCTCCTCTTCATCTGTGAGGAAATTGTCCAGCATTCACTGCCATATAGGAGGATTGATATTACATAGCAGTTCAGCACTCTTTTCTTTGTTTCTCTTGCTTCAAGTCTCCTCTTCATCTGTGAGGAAATTGTCCAGCATTCACTGCCATATAGGAGGATTGATATTACATAGCAGTTCAGCACTCTTTTCTTTGTTTCTCTTGCTTCAAGTCTCCTCTTCATCTGTGAGGAAATTGTCCAGCATTCACTGCCATATAGGAGGATTGATATTACATAGCAGTTCAGCACTCTTTTCTTTGTTTCTCTTGCTTCAAGTCTCCTCTTCATCTGTGAGGAAATTGTCCAGCATTCACTGCCATATAGGAGGATTGATATTACATAGCAGTTCAGCACTCTTTTCTTTGTTTCTCTTGCTTCAAGTCTCTCCTCTTCATCTGTGAGAAATTGTCCAGCATTCACTGCCATATAGGAGGATTGATATTACATAGCAGTTCAGCACTCTTTTCTTTGTTTCTCTTGCTTCAAGTCTCCTCTTCATCTGTGAGGAAATTGTCCAGCATTCACTGCCATATAGGAGGATTGATATTACATAGCAGTTCAGCACTCTTTTCTTTGTTTCTCTTGCTTCAAGTCTCCTCTTCATCTGTGAGAAATTGTCCAGCATTCACTGCCATATAGGAGGATTGATATTACATAGCAGTTCAGCACTCTTTTCTTTGTTTCTCTTGCTTCAAGTCTCCTCTTCATCTGTGAGGAAATTGTCCAGCATTCACTGCCATATAGGAGGATTGATGATATTACATAGCAGTTCAGCACTCTTTTCTTTGTTTCTCTTGCTTCAAGTCTCCTCTTCATCTGTGAAATTGTCCAGCATTCACTGCCATATAGGAGGATTGATATTACATAGCAGTTCAGCACTCTTTTCTTTGTTTCTCTTGCTTCAAGTCTCCTCTTCATCTGTGAGGAAATTGTCCAGCATTCACTGCCATATAGGAGGATTGATATTACATAGCAGTTCAGCACTCTTTTCTTTGTTTCTCTTGCTTCAAGTCTCCTCTTCATCTGTGAAATTGTCCAGCATTCACTGCCATATAGGAGGATTGATATTACATAGCAGTTCAGCACTCTTTTCTTTGTTTCTCTTGCTTCAAGTCTCCTCTTCATCTGTGAAATTGTCAGCATTCACTGCCATATAGGAGGATTGATATTACATAGCAGTTCAGCACTCTTTTCTTTGTTTCTCTTGCTTCAAGTCTCCTCTTCATCTGTGAGGAAATTGTCCAGCATTCACTGCCATATAGGAGGATTGATATTACATAGCAGTTCAGCACTCTTTTCTTTGTTTCTCTTGCTTCAAGTCTCCTCTTCATCTGTGAGGAAATTGTCCAGCATTCACTGCCATATAGGAGGATTGATATTACATAGCAGTTCATCACTCTTTTCTTTGTTTCTCTTGCTTCAAGTCTCCTCTTCATCTGTGAGGAAATTGTCCAGCATTCACTGCCATATAGGAGGATTGATATTACATAGCAGTTCAGCACTCTTTTCTTTGTTTCTCTTCATCTTCAAGTCTCCTCTTCATCTGTGATTGATAAATTGTCCAGCATTCACTGCCATATAGGTGGATTGATATTACATAGCAGTTCAGCACTCTTTTCTTTGTTTCTCTTGCTTCAAGTCTCCTCTTCATCTGTGAGGAAATTGTCCAGCATTCACTGCCATATAGGAGGATTGATATTACATAGCAGTTCAGCACTCTTTTCTTTGTTTCTCTTGCTTCAAGTCTCCTCTTCATCTGTGAGGAAATTGTCCAGCATTCACTGCCATATAGGAGGATTGATATTACATAGCAGTTCAGCACTCTTTTCTTTGTTTCTCTTGCTTCAAGTCTCCTCTTCATCTGTGAGGAAATTGTCCAGCATTCACTGCCATATAGGAGGATTGATATTACAGTTCAGCAGTTCAGCACTCTTTTCTTTGTTTCTCTTGCTTCAGTTCAGGACTCTTTTCTTTGTTTCTCTTCCTCTTCATCTGTGAAATTGTCCAGCATTCACTGCCATATAGGAGGATTGATATTACATAGCAGTTCAGCACTCTTTTCTTTGTTTCTCTTGCTTCAAGTCTCCTCTTCATCTGTGAAATTGTCCAGCATTCACTGCCATATGGGAGGATTGATATTACATAGCAGTTCAGCACTCTTTTCTTTGTTTCTCTTGCTTCAAGTCTCCTCTTCATCTGTGAGAAATTGTCCAGCATTCACTGCCATATAGGAGGATTGATATTACATAGCAGTTCAGCACTCTTTTCTTTGTTTCTCTTGCTTCAAGTCTCCTCTTCATCTGTGAGGAAATTGTCCAGCATTCACTGCCATATAGGAGGGATTGATATTACATAGCAGTTCAGCACTCTTTTTCTTTGTTTCTCTTGCTTCAAGTCTCCTCTTCATCTGTGAGGAAATTGTCCAGCATTCACTGCCATATAGGAGGATTGATATTACATAGCAGTTCAACACTCTTTTCTTTGTTTTCTTGCTTAAAGTCTCCTCTTCATCTGTGAAATTGTCCAGCATTCACTGCCATATAGGAGGATTGATATTACATAGCAGTTCAGCACTCTTTTCTTTTGTTTCTCTTGCTTCAAGTCTCCTCTTCATCATTCTGAAATTGTCCAGCATTCACTGCCATATAGGAGGATTTGATATTACAGTTCAGCACTCTTTTCTTTAGCAGTTCAGTCCACTCTTTTCTTTGTTTTCTCTTCTCTTCAAGTCTCCTCTTCATCTGTGAGGAAATTGTCCAGCATTCACTGCCATATAGGAGGATTGATATTACATAGCAGTTCAGCACTCTTTTCTTTGTTTCTCTTGCTTCAAGTCTCCTCTTCATCTGTGAAATTGTCCAGCATTCACTGCCATATAGGAGGATTGATATTACATAGCAGTTCAGCACTCTTTTCTTTGTTTCTCTTTCCAAGTCTCCTCTTCATCTGTGAGGAAATTGTCCAGCATTCACTGCCATATAGGAGGATTGATATTACATAGCAGTTCAGCACTCTTTTCTTTGTTTCTCTTGCTAGCAAGTCTCCTCTTCATCTGTGAGGAAATTGTCCAGCATTCACTGCCATATAGGAGGGTTTGATATTACATAGCAGTTCAGGACTCTTTTCTTTGTTTCTCTTGCTTCAAGTCTCCTCTTCATCTGTGAGGAATTGTCCTGCATTCACTGCCATATAGGAGGATTGATGTTACAAGCAGTTCAGGACTTTTTCTTTGTTTCTCTTGCTTCAAGTCTCCTTTTCATCTGTGAGGAAATTGTCCAGCATTCACTGCCATATAGGAGATTGATATTACATAGCAGGATTCAGCACTCTTTTCTTTGTTCTCTTGCTTCAAGTCTCCTCTTCATCTGTGAGGAAATAGGGTATATTCAATGAAACAGATGGTAACGATTGACGTTCATCTGAAGTTCAGATGACACAAAAAGTCTTTCCGGAAAAAAAAAAAGCATTTCTCCGTCTAGGAGGATTGATGTTGAGGAATTGTCCATCAGTTCACCTTCTTGCTTAATAAACTCTTCATAATTGTGAGGTAATCGCGATATTACATTGAGCAGTTCATCACTCTTTCTTTTGTTTCTCTTTGCTTCAAGTCTCCTGGATATCATCTGTGAGGAATTGTCAGGATCCACTGCCATATGAGGATTGATATTACATAGCAGTTCATCACTGTTTTTGTTTCTCTTGCTTCAAATTTCCCCTTAATCTGTGAGGAAATCACCCAAACTTAACAAAACATCATTATATGAGGATTGATTAAACTAGCAGTTCATCCTCTTTTTTGTTGGACTTTGCTTCAAGTCTCCTTTTCTTTTTTGAGGAAATTTCACATTCCTGCCATATAGGAGGGTGATATTACATAGCTAGCACTCTTTCTTTGTTTATTTCTCTTGTGGTTGGTAAGTGCACCTCTTTTTCTTGAGGAATTTTTTGTCAGTTGACAGAAAACTTCTGAAGCCATTCCACATGCGAGGAGGATTGATATTACAAAAGCAGTTCAGCAGTCTTTTTCTTTTGTTTCTCTTGCTTCAAGTCTCCTCTTCATCTGCCAAAATTGTCCAGCATTCACTGCCATATAGAGGTTTAATATATTACAACGTTAGCTTTTGGGAAGCACTCTTTCTTTTCATTCTCTTGCCAAGTCAAATGTGACTTTCATCTATGCGGAGGGAAATTGAGCAGATATCTTTTCTTGAGAATATTGTCTCCTCTTGATATTACAACTTTAGCAGTAACGAACTTCTTTGATTCTTTTATAATTTTTCAAGTCTTCCCCTTCATCTGAGGAAATTGTCCAGCATACTACCATATATGAGGATGGAGGTTTCATACGATTTATTTTCAAATCTTTTCTTTGTTTCTCTTCTTCAACAAACTCTCATTCATCTGAGGAAATAGTCCCATCATTCACTGCCATATAGGAGGATTGATATTCTTTTCTTCAGTGCTCTTTTCTTTGGCTCTTCAAGTCTCCTCTTTATCTGTGAGAAATTGTCCAGCATTCACTTCCATATAGGAGTTTTCCTCTCCACTGTTCCTCTTTTCAGCTTATTCACTTTTCTTTGTTTCTTTGAATTCAAGTCTCCTCTTCATCTGTGAGGAAATTGTCTAGTATTCACTGCCATATAGGAGGGATTGATATTACATAGCAGTTCGCTCTTTTCTTTTGTTTCTCTAAATTCCAAGTCACCTTTTCATCTGATGAGGAAATTGTCCAGCATTCACTGCCATATGAGGAAAGGGTTTAAGCAGTGATTCTTTTCTTTGTTTCTCTTGCTTCAAGTCTCCTTTTTCATCTGTGAGGAATTTCAGCATTCGTGCCATATAGAGGATTGGATATTACACAGCAGTTCAGTCTTTTTTTTTTTTTTAGATCTTCAACAGTGGTTTGATTATACTGTTACTGATGAGGACAATTTTGCCAGCAGTGGTTATTTGTCGGTGAGGATGAACACAAACGCATTTCGTCGTTGGCATCGTTTTTCTTTTGTTTGAGAATTTTGCATCAGTCTATCTATCTATCTATCTGTGATCTATCCTCTATCCTATCAGCGTCCACTCCCATATATGAGGATTGATATTACATAGCATTTGGAGAACACTCTTTTCTTTTGTTTCTCCTTTCAAGTCTAATTTTTTCTGTCATTTCTGGTTTGTGTTGTTTTATTTCCTTAAACTTCCTCGTTCATTCAGAGGAAATTGTTCACTATTCGACGGTAGAACAACATTTTTGATAGGAGGATTGAAAATTACATATCCAGTTCACTCGCCTCTTTCTTGTTTGCCTGCTTCTTCTTATTCTCTTCATCTCCCAGGAGCTGGACATATTGTTTACGGAAAAATTAGTTATCCATTATTTCATCTCGCCTCTTCTCCCATTATCTTTGCCTTTTCTTCTTATTCTCTCCCTTATCCCTTCGAGCTGGAGAAATAGTGGAAATTCACTGCCAGAGGTTGAGGATTGATATTTATCCATTATTCTTTTCTTTCTTTCCCTCATCCCTTCATCTGTGAGGAAATTGTCCATTTTCCACTGGATTAGGAGGATTGATAATTATCCAGTTATCTTTCTTTGTTTCTCTTCTCTCATTCTTTATCTGTAGGAAATTCTCATTCATCCCCTTATCTATTTCAAGGAGGATTGAGGGTGATAGCAGTTCATTTCCTTTCTTAAATTTTATTCAACTCTGAGTGAGGAATTTCCAGCATTCACTTTCATATATTAAGGGATTGATATTACATAGCAGTTCAGATTCTTTGTTTCTCAAAGCTCGACAGATATGAGGAAAATTGTCCTACATCCACTGCAACATGAGGATTTGGAAAACCTGCAGTTCAGCACTTTTCTTGTACGATGCTCAAGTCTTCTTCATCTGTGAGAAATTGTTCAGTATCTTCCCTCATTATACGTATAGAAATTTTAAATGTCTTTTTTATTTCTAATCCTCAAGTCAAATCTTCATTTGGTGAGGAAATTCCTTAAAATTCACTGCCATATAGTTGTTTGTCATTACATTTTTTTTTGCCTCCTTTTTCTTTTGTTTCTCTTGCTACAAGTCAGCATCTTTCATCTATAGGAAATTGATTTGCAGCATTCACTCATATTGAGAGGATTGATATGCTGCATTTCAGCATTTTCTTTGTTTCTCTTGCCTCAAGTCTCCTCTTCATCTGTGAGGAAATTGTTCAGTATTCACTGCCATATAGGAGATTGATATTACATAGCTTCTTTCATTACTCTCTTTTCTTTTATTCTCAGCATCCTTACCATATAGAATATTGCAGTTCAGCACTCTTTCAAGTCTCTTCATCTCCTCTTCAGAAATAGTCAGCATTCACTGCCATATAGGAGGATTGATATTACATAGCAGTTAAGCACTCTTTTTCTCTTGCTTCAAGTCTCATCTTCATCTGTGAGGAAATTTTGTCCAGCATTCACTGCCATATGGGAGATTGATATTACACAGCAGTTCAGTACTCTTTTCTTTGTTTCTCTTGCATCAACTGCCATTTAGGAGATTGAAATTGTACATATCCACTGCCATATACTTTTGATTTACATTCAGTTCAGCATCCTTTTTTTTATTTCTCTTGCCTCAAGTCTCCTCTTCATCTGTGAGTGAAATTGTCCATCATTCACTGCCATATAGGAGGATTGATATTACATTGCATTTCAGCACTCTTTTCTTTGTTTCTCTTGCTTTAAGAACCACATCTCTGTATCTGAAGTCTCTTCTTATTCACTGCCATATAGGAGGATTGATGCCATATAGCAGATGGATCTTACTTTGTTTCTTTTGCTTCAAGTTCTCTTCATCTGTGAGGAAACCAGTATCCACTGCCTTATAGGAGGATTGATCTTCATCTATGAGGTGTCCTTTCTTTTATTTACCTTGCTTCAAGTCTCATCTTCATCTGTGAGGAATAGTCCATCATTCACTGCCATATAGGATATTCTCATGTTAATTTCTTTTTCTTACATAGCAGTTCAACACTCTTTCTTTGTTCCTCAAGTCCTCTTCATCTGTGAGGAAATTGTCCAGCATTCACTGCCATATAGGAGGATTGATATTACATAGCAGTTCAAAGCACTTTCCTTTTTCTTTTCTCTTGCTTCAAGTCTCTCTTTTATATTGTCCAGCATTCACTGCCATATAGGAACCACATATTACAAGCAGTTCAGTGCTCTTTTCTTTGTTTCTCTTCAAGTCTCCTCTTCATTCAGCAAATTGTCCATTCTGCCATATAGGAGGATTGATATTACATAGCAGTTAAGCACTCTTTTCTTTGTATTCTCTTCCTTCAAGCTCCCTCTTCTCTGTAGCCTCAAGTATCCTCTTCATAGGAGGATTGATTGTCTAGCATTCACTGCCATATAGGATTTCTTGATATTCCTCTTCATCTGTAGGCAAATTGTTTTCTAATGCATTCTAGGAGATCCTTACATACAGAACCACATTTTCTGTCTCTTGCTTCAAGTCTCTCTTCATCTGTGAGAAATGTCCATCATTCACTGCCATATAGGAGGATTGATATTACATAGCAGTTCAGCACTCTTTTCTTTTTGTTTCTCTGCTTCAAGTCTCCTCTTCATCTTGAGGAAATTGTCTCGGCATCACATAGGAGGAACCACATCTCTGTCTTATTTCTCTGTTTCTCTTCTTCATCTGTGAGAAATTGTCCAGCATCCACTGCCATATAGGAGGATTGATATTATAGCAGTTCAGCACTCTTTTCTTTGTTTCTCTTACATAAAGCCCCTTTCATTCAGAGGAAATTGTCCAGCATTCACTGCCATATAGGAGGATTGATATTATATAAGCAGCCCAGCACTTTTTTCTTTTGTTTCTCTTTGCTTCAAGTCTCCTCTTTACTTGTGAGGAAATTGTTCAGCATCCACTGCCAGAGGATTGATATTACATAGCAGTCATTACCTTTCTTTATTTCTCTTGCTTCAAGTCTCCTCTTCATCTGTGAGGAAATAGTCCAGCATTCACTGCCATATAGGAGGATTGATATTACAAGTAAAGTTCAACTTTGAACCACATCCGTCAACTTCGAAGACAATTTCCAGCATCCACTGCTATAGGAGATTAGATATTGCATTAGTCATTTGAACCACATCCTCGTCCTCGAAGACAATTTCAGCATCCACTGCCTATAGGAGATTAGATAGCATTTAGTTTTGTCCACATCCTCGTCCTTGAAGCATCCAGCATCCACGCCATATAGAGATTAGATATTGCATTAGTCATTTGAACCACATCCTCGTCAACTTCGAAGACAATTTCCAGCATCCACTGCCATATAGGAGATTAGATATTGCATTAGTCATTTGAACCACATCTCCGTCAACAATTTCCAGCATCCACTGCCATATAGGAGAAGATATTGCAGTCATTTGAACCACAGCATCGAAGACAATTTCCAGCATCCATACAGGAGATTAGATAGATAGAACCACATCCTCGTCATTCGAAGACAATTTCCAGCATCCACTGCCATAGATTAGATATTGCATTAGTCATTTGAACCACATCCTCGTCAACTTCGAAGACAATTTCCAGCATCCATCCATATAGGAGATTAGATATTGCATTGCATTTGAACACATCCTCGTCAACTTCGAAGACAATTTCCAGCATCCACTGATATATAGGAGACAGATATTGCATTAGTATTTGAACCACATCCTCGTCAACTTGAAGACAATTTCCAGCATCCACGCCATATAGGAGATTAGATATTGCATTAATTTGAACCACATCCTCGTCAATTTGAACTAATTTCCAGCATCCACTGCCATATAGAGATTAGATATTCAACATTTGAACCACATCCTCGTCAACTTTCGAAGACAATTTCCAGCATCCACTGCCATATAGGAGATTAGATATTGCATTAGTCATTTGAACCACATCCTCGTCAACTTCGAAGACAATTTCCAGCATCCACTGCCATATAGGAGATTAGATATTGCATTAGTCATTTGAACCACATCCCCGTCAACTTCGAAGACAATTTCCAGCATCCACTGCCATATAGGAGATTAGATATTGCATTTTCGTCATTTGAACCACATCCTCGTCAACTTCTGAAGACAATTTCCAGCATCCACTGCCATATATAGGAGATTAGATATTGCATTAGTCATTTCATCTCGTTTCGAAGACAATTTCCAGCATCCATGCCATAGAGATTAGATATTGCATTAGTCATTTGAACCACACGTCAACTTCGAAGACAATTTCCAGCATCCATGCCATATAGGAGATTAGATATTGCATAGTCATCCCACATCCTCGTTTCGAAGACAATTTCCAGCATCCACTGCCGATTAGATATTGCCCCTGAACCAAGACAATTTCCAGCATCCACTGCCATATGGGAGATTAGAGATTGAACCACATCCTCGTCAACTTCGAACAATTTCCAGCATGCCATATAGGAGATTAGATATTCATTTCATTTGAACCACATCCTCGTCAACTTCGAAGACAATTTCCAGCATCCACTGCCATATAGGAGATTAGATATTGCATTAGTCATTTGAACCACATCCTCGTCAACTTCGAAGACAATTTCAGCATCCACTGCCATACAGGAGATTAGATATTGCATTAGTCATTTGAACCACATCTCGTCAACTTCGAAGACAATTTCCAGCATCCACTGCCATACAGGAGATTAGATATTGCTGAAGACCACATCCTCGTCAACTTCGAAGACAATTTCCAGCATCCACTGCCATATAGGAGATTAGATATTGCATTAGTCATTTGAACCACATCCTCGTCAACTTCGAAGACAATTTTTGCCATATAGGGATTAGCATCCACTCGCCAATATTTAGCATCCACTGCCATATAGAGGATTAGATATTGCATTAGTCATTTGAACCACATCCTCGTCAACTTCTGAAGACACTCCAGCATCCACTGCCATAGGAGATTAGATATTGCATTAGTCATTTGAACCACATCCTCGTCAACTGAAGACAATTTCCAGCATCCACTGCCATATAGGAGATTAGATATTGCATTAGTCATTTGAACCACACATCCTCGTCAACTTCGAAGACAATTTCCAGCATCCACGCCATATAGGAGATTAGATATTGCATTAGTCATTTGAACCACATCCTCGTCAACTTCGAAGACAATTTCATCCACTGCCATATAGGAGAGATTTGATATTGCATTTAGTCATTTTGAACCACATCCTCGTCAACTTCGAAGACAATTTCCAGCATCCACGTCATATAGGAGATTAGATATTGTGGAATAATATTTCGAACCACATCCTCGTCAACTTCGAAGACAATTTCCAGCATCCACTATATAGGAGATTAATAGATATTGCATTAGTCATTTGAACCACATCCTCGTCAACTTCGAAGACAATTTCAGCATCCATCGCCATATAGAGATTAGATATTGCATTAGTCATTTGAACCACATCCTCGTCAACTTCGAAGACAATTTCCAGCATCCACTGCCATATAGGAGAGATTAGATACGCATTAATATTTGAACCATCCTCGTCAACTTCTTGAAGACAATTTCCAGCATCCACTGCCATATAGGAGATTAGATATTGCATTAGTCATTTGAACCAGCATCCTCGTCAACTTCGAAGACAATTTCCAGCATCCACTGCCATATATAGAGATTAGATATTATTAGTAGTCCACATCAACTTGACAATTTCCAGCATCATTTTTGAACCACATCCTCCACTGACAATTTCCAGCATTCAGGAGATTAGATATTGCATTAGTCATTTTGAACCACATCCTCATCAACTTCGCTGAAGACAATTTCCAGCATCCACTGCCATATAGGAGATTAGATATTGCATTAGTCATTTGAACCACATCCTCATCAACTTCGAAGACAATTTCCAGCATCCACTGCCATACAGGAGATTAGATATTGCATTAGTCATTTGAACCCATCTCGTCAACCAGACAATTTGATCCACCACATGTTCTCGTCATTTAACACCCATCCTCGTCGAAGACAATTTCCAGCATCCACTGCCATACAGGAGATTAGATATTGCATTAGTCATTTGAACCACATCCTTCGTCAACTTCGAAGACAATTTCCAGCATCCACTGCCATATAGGAGATTAGATATTGCATTAGTCATTTGAACCACATCCTCATCAACTTCGAAGACAATTTCCAGCATCCACTGCCATATAGGAGATTAGATATTGCATTAGTAGTCATTTGAACCACATCCTCGTCAACTTCGAAGACAACAGCATCCACTGCCATTTAGAGATTAGATATTGCATTAGTCATTTGAACCCACATCCTCGTCAACTTCGAAGACAATTTCTACATCCACTGCCATATGGAGATTAGATATTGCATTAGTCATTTGAACCACATCCTCGTCAACTTCGAAGACAATTTCCAGCATCCACTGCCATATAGGAGATTAGATATTGCATTAGTCATTTGAACCACATCCTCGTCAACTTCGAAGACAATTTCCAGCATCCACTGTCATAGGGGATTAGATATTGCATTAGTCATTTTGAACCACATCGTCAACTTCGAAGACAGTTTCCAGCATCCACTGCCATATAGGAGTTAGATATTGCATTAGTCATTTGAACCATCCTCGTCAACTTCAACTTTGAAGCCATATATAGTTAGATATTGCATTAGTCAGCATCCTCGTCCTTCGAAGACAATTTCAGCATCCACATATAGGAGATTAGATATTGCATTAGTCATTTGAACCACATCCTCGTCAACTTCTGGAAGACAATTTCCAGCATCCACTGCCATATAGGAGATTAGATATTGCATTGATCATTTGAACCACATCCTCGTCAACTTCGAAGACAATTTCCAGCATCCACTGCCATATAGGAGATTAGATATTGCATTAGTCATTTGAACCACATCCTTCAACTTCGAAGACAATTTCCATTCACTGCCATATAGGAGATTAGATATTGCATTAGTCATTTGAACCCACATCCTCGTCAACTTCGGAAGACAATTTCCAGCATCCATTGAAGTTTTCTCTTCAACTGTGAGAAGTTGTCCGAGTATTCCTGTCATACAGGAATTAGAATATTGCATTGCTTCAAGTCATCTCTTCATCTGTGGGGAGGAAATTTCCAGCATCTACTGTCCATATAGGAGAATTGATGTTACATTAGTCAGTTGAACCACATCCTTTTCAACTGAAGACAATTTCATCCACTTTGTTAGTGATGTTGAACCACGTCGTCAACTCGAAGACAATTTCCAGCTTTCATCTAGGACAGGAAATTGTCCGTTAGTCACTGAACCATATAGGAGGATTGAAGATTATTCCGGCATCCAGCCACTTTTTCTTTTGTTTCTCTTGCTCCTCGTCAACTTCGAAGACAATTTCCCATCTTCATCTTACAGGAGGACCATCCTCTCATCGGCAAAGACAATTTCCACTGCCATATATGAGGATTGATATTACATAGCATTTTCATCGTCAGCTTCGGCTTTCTTATTTCCACTGCCTACAAGTCATTAGTCTTTGAACCACATCCTCGTCAACTTCGAAAATTTCCAGCATCCACTGCCATAAAGGAGGATTGATATTACATAGCAGTTCAGTCAACTGAGACAATTTCCAGCATCCTGCCTTGATTTCAAGTCGACTTTCATTCAACAGAGGAAATTTCCAGCATCCACTGCCATATAGGAGATTGATATAGTCATTAGCAGTTCAGCACTCTGCTTTCTTTGTTTCTCGTGCAATTTCAAGTCCACTGCCCTCTTCATCATTGTGAGGTCAATTGTCCAGCATTCACTGCCATATAGGAGGATTGATATTTACAGTAGTTCATTTGAACCCATCCTCTTTATTTCGAACAATTTCCCCCTCTGCCATATGTGAGGATATTGTCCAGTCATTTGAACCACATCCTCGTCCTTCCGAAGACATATAGGAGGATTGAATGCATTTAGTCATTTAGCATGATTCATCCACTGCCATTTGTTTCTCTTGCTTCAACCCTCTCATCTTGTGAGGAAATTGTCCAGCATCCACTGCCATATATGAGGATTGATATTGCATTAGTCATTTTCAGCACATCGTTTTTCTTTGTTTTGCATCCACTGCCATATAGGAATTAGATATTGCATTCATCTTTGAGGAAATTGTCTAGCATCCACTGCCATATAAAATTAGATATGCATTACATAGCAGTTCAACTTCGAAGACAATTTTATTTATCTTGCTTCAAGTGCGTGTCATTTGAACTGTCCTCGTCAACTGTGAGGAAATTGTCCAGCATCCACTGCCACATAGGAGGATTGATATTATTAGTCATTTGAAGCATCCTTCATTACTCAATTTTCCAGCATCTGCCATATCTTGCTTGCATTAGTCTGAACCCATCACCGTCATCTTCGAGGAAATTTCCCATCACTGCTGCCATATATAGGAGGATTTGCATTACATTTGAACCCACATCTCGTCAGCACTTCCACATATTTGATATTGCTCTTGAACCTTCAAGTCTCCTTCATATGGAGAAATTGTCCAGAACCATCCTCGTCACTTGACAATTTCCATATAGGAGATTAGATATTACCCAGTCATTTGAACCACATCTCGTCAGCAACTGAAGACAATTTCATCCACTGCCATATAGGAGATTAGATATTGCATTGGGGTCATTTGAACCACATCCGTCAACCGAAGACATCCAGCATTCACTGTCATACGGGAGATTAGATATTGAAGCCATTTGAACCCACATTTCTTCGAAGCATCCACCATATACAGGAATTGATATTGCATTAGTCATCCCTCGTTTGAAGACCAGCATCCATGTGAGATTAGATATTGCGTCATTGAACCACATTCGAAGAACATATCAGCATCCACTGCATCACATTTGCCACATCCTCAATAGAAGACAATTTAGATGCCACAGGAGATTTGCATTAGTCATTTGAACCACATCCTCGTCTCGAAGACAATTTCCAGCATCCACCGCCATACAGAGATTAGATTTCATTAGCATTTTGAAGAACCACATCCATATTTCGAAGACAATTTCCAGCATCCATTGCCATACAGGAGATTAGATATTGTACTAAATATTTGAACCACATCCTCGTCAACTTCGAAGACAATTTCAGCATCCACTGCCATATAGGAGATTAGATATTGCATTGGTATTTGAACCACATCCCGTCAACTTCGAAGACAATTTCAGCATCCACTGCCATATAGAGATTAGATATTGCATTAGTCATTTGAACCACATCTCGTCAACTTGAAGACAATTTCCAGCATCCACGCTATATAGGAGATTAGATATTGCATTAGTCATTTCCAGAACCACATCACCTCGTCAACTTCGAATTGCATTAGTCATTTCCAGCATCCACCGCTGTCATAGGAGATTAGATATTGCATTAGTCATTTGAACCACATCCTCGTCAACTTCGAAGACAATTTCCAGCATCCACTGCCATATAGGAGATTTAGATATTGCATTAGTCATTTGAACCACATCCTCGTCAACTTCGAAGACAATTTCCAGCATCCACTGCCATACAGGAGATTAGATATTGCATTAGTCATTTGAACCACATCCTCGTCAACTTCGAAGACAATTTCCAGACATCTCGTCCACTGCCATATAGGAGATTAGATATTGCATTAGTCATTTGAACCACATCCTCGTCAACTTTGAAGACAATTTCCAGCATCCACTGCCATATAGGAATTAGATATTGCATTAGTCATTTGAACCACATCCTCGTCAACTTCGAAGACAATTTCCAGCATCCACTGCCATATAGGAGATTAGATATTGCATTTAGCTGTTTGAACCACATCTCGTCAACTTGAAGACAATTTCCAGCATCCACTGCCATATAGGAGATTAGATATTGCATTAGTCATTTGAACCATCCTCGTCAACTTCGAAGACAATTTCAGCATCCACTGCCATATAGGGAGATTAGATATTTGAAGACATTAGTCATTTGCATTTCCTCGTCTTCGAAGACAATTTCCAGCATCCACTGCTATATAGGAGATTGAGATATTGCATTAGTCATTTGAACCACATCCTCGTCAACTTCGAAGACAATTTCCAGCATCCACTGCCATATAGGAGATTAGATATTGATTAGTCATTTGAACCACATCCTCGTCAACTTCGAAGACAATTTCCATCCACTGCCATATAGGAGATTGAATTGCATTAGTCATTTGAACCACATCCGTCAACTTCGAAGACACAGTTTCCAGCATCCACTGCCATATAGGAGATTAGATATTGCATTAGTCATTTGAACCACATCCTCGTCAACTTCGAAGACAATTTCCAGCATCCACTGCCATATAGGAGATTAGATATTGCATTAGTCATTTGAACCACATCCTCGTCAACTTCGAAGACAATTTCCAGCATCCACTGCCATATGGAGATTAGATATTGCATTAGTCATTTGAACCACATCCTCGTCAACTTCGAAGACAATTTCCAGCATCCACTGCCATATAGGAGATTAGATATTGCATTAATCATCATTTGAACCCACATCCTGTCAACTTCGAAGACAATTTCCAGCATCCACGCCATATAGGAGATTAGATATTGCATTAGTCATTTGAACCACATCCTCGTCAACTTCGAAGACAATTTCCAGCATCCACTGCCATATAGGAGATTAGATATTGCATTAGTCATTTGAACCACATCCTCGTCAACTTCGAAGACAATTTCAGCATCCACTGCCATATAGGAGATTAGATATTGCATTAGTCATTTGAACCACATCCTCGTCAACTTCGAAGACAATTTCAGCATCCATCATAGGAGATTAGATATTGCACTGCCATATCCATAGAGAGCATCCACTGAGATTAGATATTGCATTAGTCGATTTTGAAACATCCCTCATTTCGAAGACAATCCACATCCGTCAACTTCGAAGACATTTGAACCCCAGCATCCACTGCAATATAGGGAGATTAGATATTGCATTAGTCATTTGAACCACATCCTCGTCAACTTCGAAGACAATTTCCCAGCATCCACTGCCATATAGGAGATTAGATATTGCATTAGTCATTTTTGAACCACATCCTCGTCCTTGAAGACAATTTTCAGCATCCACTGCATATAGGAGATTAGATATTGCATTAGTCATTTGAACCACATCCTCGTCAACTTCGAAGATAATTTCCAGCATCCACTGCCATATAGGGAGATTAGATATTGCATTAGTCATTTGAACCACATCCTCGTCAACTTCGAAGACAATTTCCAGCATCCACTGCCATATAGGAGATTAGATATTGCATTAGTCATTTGAACCACATCCTCGTCAACTTCGAAGACAATTTCCAGCATCCACTGCCATATAGGAGATTAGATATTGCATTAGTCATTTGAACCACATCCTCGTCAACTTCGAAGACAATTTCCAGCATCCACTGCCATATGGAGATTAGATATTGCATTAGTCATTTGAACCACATCCTCGTCAACTTCGAAGACAATTTCCAGCATCCACTGCCATATATAGGAGATTAGATATTGCATTAGTCATTTGAACCACATCCTCGTCAACTTCGAAGACAATTTCCAGCATCCACTGCCATATAGAGATTAGATATTGCATTAGTCATTTGAACCCATCCTCGTCAACTTCGAAGACAATTTCCAGCATCCACTGCCATATAGGAGATTAGATATTGCATTAGTCATTTTTGAACCACATCCTCGTCAACTTCGAAGACAATTTCCAGCATCCACTGCCATATAGAGATTAGATATTGCATTAGTCATTTGAACCACATCCTCGTCAACTTGAAGACAATTTCCAGCATCCACTGCCATATAGGATTAGATATTGCATTAGTCATTTGAACCCATCCTCGTCCTTCGAAGACAATTTCCAGCATCCACTGCCATATAGGAGATTAGATATTGCATTAGTCATTTGAACCATCTCGTCAACTGAAGACAATTTCCAGCATCCACTGCCATATAGGGAGATTAGATATTGCATTAGTCATTTTGAACCACATCCTCGTCAACTTCGAAGACAATTTCCAGCATCCACTGCCATATAGGAGATTAGATATTGCATTAGTCATTTGAACCACATCCTCGTCAACGAAGACAATTTCCAGCATCCCTCATAGGAGATTAGATATTGCATTAGTCATTTGAACCAACTTCGAAGACAATTTCCAGCATCCACTGCCATATAGAGATTAGATATTGCATTAGTCATTTGAACCACATCAACTTCGAAGACAATTTCCAGCATCCACTGCCATATAGGAGATTAGATATTGCATTAGTCATTTGAACCACATCCTCGTCAACTTCGAAGACAATTTCAGCATCCACTGCCATATAGGGAGATTAGATATTGCATTAGTCATTTGAACCACATCCTCGTCAACTTCGAAGACAATTTCCAGCATCCACTGCCATATAGGAGATTAGATATTGCATTAGTCATTTGAACCACATCCTCGTCAACTTCGAAGACAATTTCCAGCATCCACTGCCATATAGGAGATTAGATATTGCATTAGTCATTTGAACCACATCCTCTGTCAACTTCGAAGACAATTTCAGCATCCACTGCCATATAGGAGATTAGATATTGCATTAGTCATTTGAACCACATCCTCGTCAACTTCTGAAGACAATTTCCAGCATCCACTGCCATATAGGAGATTAGATATTGCATTAGTCATTTGAACCACATCCTCGTCAACTGAAGACAATTTCCAGCATCCACTGCCATATAGGAGATTAGATATTGCATTAGTCATTTGAACCCACATCCTCGTCAACTTCGAAGACAATTTCAGCATCCACTGCCATATAGGAGATTAGATATTGCATTAGTCATTTGAACCACATCCTCGTCAACTTCGAAGACAATTTCCAGCATCCACTGCCATATAGGAGATTAGATATTGCATTAGTCATTTGAACCACATCCTCGTCAACTTCGAAGACAATTTCCAGCATCCACTGCCATATAGGAGATTAGATATTTGCATTAGTCATTTGAACCCATCTCGTCAACTTCGAAGACAATTTCCAGCATCCCTGCCATATAGGAGATTAGATATTGCATTAGTCATTTGAACCACATCCTCGTCAACTTCGAAGACAATTTCAGCATCCACTGCCATATAGGAGATTAGATATTGCATTAGTCATTTGAACCACATCCTCGTCAACTTCGAAGACAATTTCCAGCATCCACTGCCATATAGGAGAGATTAGATATTGCATTGGTATTTGAACCCATCTCGTCAACTTTTGAAGACAATTTCCAGCATCCATATAGCCATTATAGGAGATTAGATATTGCATTAGTCATTTGAACCACATCCATTCGTCAACTTCGAAGACAATTTGCCATATATAGAGATTAGATATTGCATTAGTCAGCATCCACTGCCACTATAGGAGATTAGATATTGCATTAGTCATTTGAACCACATCCTCGTCAACTTCGAAGACAATTTCCAGCATCCACTGCCATATAGGAGATTAGATATTGCATTAGTCATTTGAACCACATCCTCGTCAGCATCCACTGCCATAGGAGATTAGATATTGACAATTTGAACCACATCCTCGTCATCCATTTCCAGCATCCACTGCCATATAGGAGATTAGATATTGCATTAGTCATTTGAACCACATCCTCGTCAACTTCGAAGACAATTTCCAGCATCCACTGCCATATAGGAGATTAGATATTGCATTAGTCATTTGAACCACATCCTCGTCAACTTCGAAGACAATTTCAGCATCCACTGCCATTAGATATTGCGTTAGTCATTTGAACCACATCCTCGTCAACTTCGACATTCCAGACTGCCATATAGGAGATTAATTTGCATTAGTCATTTGAACCACATCGTCACTTGACAATTTCAGCATCCACTGCCACGGGGAGATTAGATATTGCATTAGTCATTTGAACCCACATCCTCGTCAACTTCGAAGACAATTTCCAGCATCCACTGCCATATAGGAGATTAGATATTGCATTAGTCATTTGAACCACATCCTCGTCAACTTCGAAGACAATTTCCAGCATCCACTGCCATATTAGATATTGCATTAGTCATTTGAACCACATCCTCGTCAACTTCGAAGACAATTTCCAGCATCCACTGCCATTAGTCATTTGAACCACATCCTCGTCAACTTCGAAGACAATTTCCATCCACTGCCATACAGGAGATTAGATATTGCATTAGTCATTTGAACCACATCATCCAACTTCGAAGACAATTTCCAGCATCCATAGGAGATTAGATATTGCATTATATTTGAACCACATCCTCGTCAACTTCGAAGACAATTTCCAGCATCCACTATTAGATATTCATTTGAACCACATCCTCGTCAACTTCGAAGACAATTTCCAGCATCCACTGCCATATAGGAGATTAGATATTGCATTAGTCATTTTGAACCACATCCTCGTCAACTTCGAAGACAATTTGAACCCAGCATCATCCACTGCCATATAGGAGATTAGATATTGCATTAGTCATTTGAACCACATCCTCGTCAACTTCGAAGACAATTTCCAGCATCCACTGCCATATAGGAGATTAGATATTGCATTAGTCATTTGAACCACATCGTCAACTTCGAAGACAATTTCAGCATCCACTGCCATATAGGAGATTAATTTCCAGCATCCACTGCCATATAGGAGATTTAGATATTGCATTAGTCATTTGAACCACATCCTCGTCAACTTCGAAGACAATTTCCAGCATCCACTGCCATATAGGAGATTAGATATTGCATTAGTCATTTGAACCACATCCTCGTCAACTTCGAAGACAATTTCCAGCATCCACTGCCATATAGGAGATTAGATATTGCATTAGTCATTTGAACCACATCCTCGTCAACTTCGAAGACAATTTCCAGCATCCACTGCCATATAGGAGATTAGATATTGCATTAGTCATTTGAACCACATCCCTCGTCAACTTCGAAGACAATTTCCAGCATCCACTGCCATATAGGAGCCATATAGGAGATTAGATATTGCATTAGTCATTTTGAACCACATCCTCGTCAACTTCGAAGACAATTTCCAGCATCCACTGCCATATAGGAGATTAGATATTGCATTAGTCATTTGAACCACATCCTCGTCAACTTCGAAGACAATTTCCAGCATCCACTGCCATATAGGAGATTAGATATTGCATTAGTCATTTGAACCACATCCTCGTCAACTTCGAAGACAATTTCCAGCATCCACTGCCATATAGGAGATTAGATATTGCATTAGTCATTTTGAACCACATCCTCGTCAACTTCGAAGACAATTTCCAGCATCCACTGCCATATAGGAGATTAGATATTGCATTAGTCATTTGAACCACATCCTCGTCAACTTGAAGACAATTTCCATCCACTGCCATATAGGAGATTAGATATTGCATTAGTCATTTGAACCACATCCTCGTCAACTTCGAAGACAATTTCCAGCATCCACTGCCATATAGGAGATTAGATATTGCATTAGTCATTTTGAACCACATCCTCGTCAACTTCGAAGACAATTTCCAGCATCCACTGCCATATAGGAGATTAGATATTGCATTAGTCATTTGAACCACATCCTCGTCAACTTCGAAGACAATTTCAGCATCCACTGCCATAGGAGATTAGATATTGCATTAGTCATTTGAACCACATCCTCGTCAACTTCGAAGACAATTTCCAGCATCCATTAGTCATTTGAACCACATCCTCGGAGACAATTTAGATATTGCCATATAGGATTAGATATTCATTTTGAACCACATCCTCGTCAACTTCGAAGACAATTTCCAGCATCCACTGCCATACCTGGGAGATTAGATATTGCATTAGTCATTTGAACCACATCCTCGTCAACTTCGAAGACAATTTCCATTTGCATCCACTCGAAGCCATACTGCCATAGGAGATTAGATATTGCATTAGTCATTTGAACCACATCCTCGTCAACTTCGAAGACAATTTCCAGCATCCACTGCCATATAGGAGATTAGATATTGCATTAGTCATTTGAACCACATCCTCGTCCTTCGAAGACAATTTCCAGCATCCACTGCCATATAGGAGATTAGATATTGCATTAGTCATTTGAACCACATCCTCGTCAACTTCGAAGACAATTTCCAGCATCCACTGCCATATAGGAGATTAGATATTGCATTAGTCATTTGAACCACATCCTCGTCAACTTCGAAGACAATTTCAGCATCCACTGCCATATAGGAGATTAGATATTGCATTAGTCATTTGAACCCATCCTCGTCAACTTCGAAGACAATTTCCAGCATCCACTGCCATATAGGAGATTAGATATTGCATTAGTCATTTGAACCACATCCTCGTCAACTTCTGAAGACAATTTCCAGCATCCACTGCCATACGGGAGATTAGATATTGCATTAGTCATTGAACCACATCCTCGTCAACTTCGAACACATTTTCAGCATCCACTGCCATATAGGAGATTAGATAGTTAGTCATTTGAACCACATCCTCGTCAACTTCGAAGACAATTTCCAGCATCCACTGCCATATAGGAGATTAGATATTGCATTAGTCATTTGAACCCATCCTCGTCAACTTCGAAGACAATTTCCAGCATCCACTGCCATATAGGAGATTAGATATTGCATTAGTCATTTGAACCACATCCTCGTCAACTTCGAAGACAATTTCCAGTCATTTGAACATCCACTGCCATATCCAGGAGATTAGATATTGCATTAGTCATTTGAACCACATCCTCGTCAACTTCGAAGACAATTTCCAGCATCCACTGCCATATAGGAGATTAGATACAGTCATTTTAAACCCATCCTCGTCATCCAATTTCCAGCATCCACTGCCATATAGGAGATTAGGATTATTTGATATTCGAAAGACAATTTAGCATCCACTCATTTAGAACATTAGTCATCCTCGTCAACTTCGAAGACAATTTCCAGCATCCACTGCCATATAGGAGATTAGATATTGCATTAGTCATTTGAACCACATCCTCGTCAACTTCGAAGACAATTTCCAGCATCCACTGCCATATAGGAGATTAGATATTGCATTAGTCATTTGAACCACATCCTCGTCAACTTGAAGACAATTTCCAGCATCCACTGCCATATAGGAGATTAGATATTGCATTAGTCATTTGAACCACATCCTCGTCAACTTCGAAGACAATTTCCAGCATCCACTGCCATATAGGAGATTAGATATTGCATTAGTCATTTGAACCACATCCTCGTCAACTTCGAAGAAGCATCCACTGCCACAATTTCATTAGTCATTTGAACCACATCGTCACTTGCAGCATCCATAGGAGATTAGATATTTGCATTATCCTCGTCATTTGAACCACATCCTCGTCAACTTCGAAGACAATTTCCAGCATCCACTGCCATATAGGAGATTTAGATATTGCATTAGTCATTTGAACCACATCCTTCAACTTCGAAGACAATTTCAGCATCCACTGCCATTAGGAGATTAGATATTGCATTAGTCATTTGAACCACATCCTCGTCAACTTCGAAGACAATTTCCAGCATCCACTGCCATATAGGAGCATCCACTGCCATTAGATATTGCATTAGTCATTTGAACCACATCCTCGTCAACTTCGAAGACAATTTCCAGCATCCACTGCCATATAGGAGATTAGATATTGCATTAGTCATTTTCCTCGTCAACTTCGAAGACAATTTCCAGCATCCACTGCCATATAGGAGATTAGATATTGCATTAGTCATTTGAACCACATCCTCGTCAACTTCGAAGACAATTTCCAGCATCCACTGCCATATAGGAGATTAGATATTGCATTAGTCATTTGAACCACATCCTGAAACAGCATCCACTGCCATATAGGAGATTAGATATTGCATTAGTCATTTGAACCACATCCTCGTCAACTTCGAAGACAATTTCCAGCATCCACTGCCATATAGGAGATTAGATATTGCATTAGTCATTTGAACCACATCCTCGTCAACTTCGAAGACAATTTCCAGCATCCACTGCCATATAGGAGATTAGATATTGCATTAGTCATTTGAACCACATCCTCGTCAACTTCGAAGACAATTTCCAGCATCCACTGCCATATAGGAGATTAGATATTGCATTAGTCATTTGAACCACATCCTCGTCAACTTCGAAGACAATTTCCAGCATCCACTGCCATATAGGAGATTAGATATTGCATTAGTCATTTGAACCACATCCTCGTCAACTTCGAAGACAATTTCCAGCATCCACTGCCATATAGGAGATTAGATATTGCATTAGTCATTTGAACCACATCCTCGTCAACTTCGAAGACAATTTCCAGCATCCACTGCCATATAGGAGATTAGATATTGCATTAGTCATTTGAACCACATCCTCGTCAACTTCGAAGACAATTTCCAGCATCCACTGCCATATAGGAGATTAGATATTGCATTAGTCATTTGAACCACATCCTCGTCAACTTCGAAGACAATTTCCAGCATCCACTGCCATATAGGAGATTAGATATTGCATTAGTCATTTGAACCACATCCTCGTCAACTTCGAAGACAATTTCCAGCATCCACTGCCATATAGGAGATTAGATATTGCATTAGTCATTTGAACCACATCCTCGTCAACTTCGAAGACAATTTCCAGCATCCACTGCCATATAGGAGATTAGATATTGCATTAGTCATTTGAACCACATCCTCGTCAACTTCGAAGACAATTTCCAGCATCCACTGCCATATAGGAGATTAGATATTGCATTAGTCATTTGAACCACATCCTCGTCAACTTCGAAGACAATTTCCAGCATCCACTGCCATATAGGAGATTAGATATTGCATTAGTCATTTGAACCACATCCTCGTCAACTTTCGAAGACAATTTCCAGCATCCACTGCCATATAGGAGATTAGATATTGCATTAGTCATTTGAACCACATCCTCGTCAACTTCGAAGACAATTTCCAGCATCCACTGCCATATAGGAGATTAGATATTGCATTAGTCATCCTTTGAAGACCCAGCATCCATCCTCGATTTTCACTTTGAACATGCCATATGGGAATTCGTCAACTTCGAAGACAATTTCCAGCATCCACTGCCATATAGGAGATTAGATATTGCATTAGTCATTTGAACCACATCCTCGTCAACTTCGAAGACAATTTCCAGCATCCACTGCCATATAGGAGATTAGATATTGCATTAGTCATTTGAACCACATCCTCGTCAACTTCGAAGACAATTTCCAGCATCCACTGCCATATAGGAGATTAGATATTGCATTAGTCATTTGAACCACATCCTCGTCAACTGCGAAGACAATTTCCAGCATCCACTGCCATATAGGAGATTAGATATTGCATTAGTCATTTGAACCACATCCTCGTCAACTTCGAAGACAATTTCCAGCATCCACTGCCATATAGGAGATTAGATATTGCATTAGTCATTTGAACCACATCCTCGTCAACTTCGAAGACAATTTCCAGCATCCACTGCCATATAGGAGATTAGATATTGCATTATCATTTGAACCACATCCTCGTCAACTTCGAAGACAATTTCCCATCCACTGCCATATAGGAGATTAGATATTGCATTAGTCATTTGAACCACATCCTCGTCAACTTCGAAGACAATTTCCAGCATCCACTGCCATATAGGAGATTAGATATTGCATTAGTCATTTGAACCACATCCTCGTCAACTTCGAAGACAATTTCCAGCATCCACTGCCATATAGGAGATTAGATATTGCATTAGTCATTTGAACCACATCTCGTCAATTTGAAGACAATTTCCAGCATCCACTGCCATATAGGAACTTAGATATTGCATTAGTCATTTGAACCACATCCTCGTCAACTTCGAAGACAATCCACTGCCATATAGGAGATTAGATATTGATCATTTGAACCACATTCCTTCAACTTCGATTTCGAACCACTGCCATACTGCCATATAGGAGATTAGATATTGCATTAGTCATTTGAACCACATCCTCGTCAACTTCGAAGACAATTTCCAGCATCCACTGCCATATAGGAGATTAGATATTGCATTAGTCATTTGAACCACATCCTCGTCAACTTCGAAGACAATTTCCAGCATCCACTGCCATATAGGAGATTAGATATTGCATTAGTCATTTTGAACCACATCCTCGTCAACTTCGAAGACAATTTCCAGCATCCACTGCCATATAGGAGATTAGATATTGCATTAGTCATTTGAACCACATCCTCGTCAACTTCGAAGACAATTTCCAGCATCCACTGCCATATAGGAGATTAGATATTGCATTAGTCATTTGAACCACATCCTCGTCAACTTCGAAGACAATTTCCAGCATCCACTGCCATACAGGAGATTAGATATTGCATTAGTCATTTGAACCACATCCTCGTCAACTTCGAAGACAATTTCCAGCATCCACTGCCATATAGGAGATTAGATATTGCATTAGTCATTTGAACCACATCCTCGTCAACTTCGAAGACAATTTCCAGCATCCACTGCCATATAGGAGATTAGATATTGCATTAGTCATTTGAACCACATCCTCGTCAACTTCGAAGACAATTTCCAGCATCCACTGCCATACAGGAGATTAGATATTGTCATTAGTCATTTGAACCACATCCTCGTCAACTTCGATTTCCAGACAGGAGATTAGATTTCCATTAGTCATTTGAACCACATCCTCGTCAACTTCGAAGACAATTTCCAGCATCCACTGCCATACAGGAGATTAGATATTGCATTAGTCATTTGAACCACATCCTCGTCAACTTCGAAGACAATTTCAGCATCCACTGCCATATAGGAGATTAGATATTGCATTAGTCATGAACCCACATCCTCGTCAACTTCGAACCACATCAATTTCCAGCATCCACTGCCATACAGGAGATTAGATATTGCATTAGTCATTTGAACCACATCCTCGTCAACTTCGAAGACAATTTCCAGCATCCACTGCCATACAGGAGATTAGATATTGCATTAGTCATTTGAACCACATCCTCGTCAACTTCGAAGACAATTTCCAGCATCCACTGCCATACAGGAGATTAGATATTGCATTAGTCATTTGAACCCATCCTCGTCAACTTCGAAGACAATTTCCAGCATCCACTGCCATATAGGGAGATTAGATATTGCATTAGTCATTTGAACCACATCCTCGTCAACTTCGAAGACAATTTCCAGCATCCACTGCCATACAGGAGATTAGATATTGCATTTAGTCATTTGAACCACGAAGACAATTTCGCATCAACTTCGAAGACAATTTCCAGCATCCACTGCCATACAGGAGATTAGATATTGCATTAGTCATTTGAACCACATCCTCGTCAACTTCGAAGACAATTTCCAGCATCCACTGACAATTTCATTTGAACCACATCCTCGTCACTCGAAGACAATTTCCAGCATCCACTGCCATACAGGAGATTAGATATTGCATTAGTCATTTGAACCACATCCTCGTCAACTTCGAAGACAATTTCCAGCATCCACTGCCATACAGGAGATTAGATATTGCATTAGTCATTTGAACCACATCCTCGTCAACTTCAAACAATTTCAGCATCCACTGCCAAGACAATTGCATTCATTTGAACCACATCATCCACATGCTGCCATACAGGAGATTAGATATTGCATTAGTCATTTTGAACCACATCCTCGTCAACTTCGAAGACAATTTCAGCATCCACTGCCATACAGGAGATTAGATATTGCATTAGTCATTTGAACCACATCCTCGTCAACTTCGAAGACAATTTCATCCTCGCATCCACTGCCATACAGGAGATTAGATATTGCATTAGTCATTTGAACCACATCCTCGTCAACTTCGAAGACAATTTCCAGCATCCACTGCCATATAGGAGATTAGATATTGCATTAGTCATTTGAACCACATCCTCGTCAACTTCGAAGACAATTTCCAGCATCCACTGCCATACAGGAGATTAGATATTGCATTAGTCATTTGAACCACATCCTCGTCAACTTCGACAATTTCCAGCATCCACTGCCAATTTGCATTAGTCATTTGCATCCACAATTTGCCATATAGGAGATTAGATATTGCATTAGTCATTTCATCCTCGTTTCGAAGACAATTTCCAGCATCCACTGCCATACAGGAGATTAGATATTGCATTAGTCATTTGAACCACGTCAACTTCGAAGACAATTTCCAGCATCCACTGCCATATAGGAGATTAGATATTGCATTAGTCATTTGAACCACATCCTCGTCAACTTCGAAGACAAATTTCAGCATCCACTGCCATATAGGAGATTAGATATTGCATTAGTCATTTGAACCACATCCTCGTCAACTTCGAAGACAATTTCCAGCATCCACATATAGGAGATTAGATTTCATTAGTCATTTGCATCCTCGTCCACAATTTGCCATATAGGAGATTAGATATTGCATTAGTCATTTTTCGTCAACCACATCCTCGTCAACTTCGAAGCAGCATCCACTGCCATATAGGAGATTAGATATTGCATTAGTCATTTGAACCACATCCTCGTCAACTTCGAAGACAATTTCCAGCATCCACTGCCATACAGGAGATTAGATATTGCATTAGTCATTTGAACCACATCCTCGTCAACTTCCAATTTCAGTCATATAGGAGATTAGATATTGCATTAGTCATTTGAACCACATCCTCGTCAACTTCGAAGACAATTTCCAGCATCCACTGCCATACAGGAGATTAGATATTGCATTAGTCATTTGAACCACATCCTCGTCAACTTCGAAGACAATTTCCAGCATCCACTGCCATATAGGAGATTAGATATTGCATTAGTCATTTGAACCACATCCTCGTCAACTTCGAAGACAATTTCCAGCATCCACTGCCATATAGGAGATTAGATATTGCATTAGTCATTTGAACCACATCCTCGTCAACTTCGAAGACAATTTCCAGCATCCACTGCCATAGGAGATTAGATATTGCATTAGTCATTTGAACCACATCCTCGTCAACTTCGAAGACAATTTCCAGCATCCACTGCCATACAGGAGATTAGATATTGCATTAGTCATTTGAACCACATCCTCGTCAACTTCGAAGACAATTTCCAGCATCCACTGCCATATAGGAGATTAGATATTGCATTAGTCATTTGAACCATTATCCTCGTCAACTTTTAAAGACAATTTCAGCATCCACTTCTTCATTGCATTTCATTTGAACCACATCCTCGTTTCGAAGACAATTTCCATTTTGCCCATATAGGAGATTAGATATTGCATTAGTCATTTGAACCACATCCTCGTAATTCGAAGACAATTTCCAGCATCCACTGCCATACAGGGATATAATTGCATTAGTCATTTGAACCACATATTCGAAGACAATTTCCAGCATGAAAGGAATTAAAGTTGCATTAGTCATTTGAACCACATTCGTCAACTTCGAAGACAATTTCCAGCATCCATGCCATATAGGAGATTAGATATTGCATTAGTCATTTGAACCACATCCTCGTCAACTTCGAAGACAATTTCCAGCATCCACTGCCATGCGGGTGGAATAGATTTCATTATAATATTGCATTGCACCATCTTTACTCAGTGTAATTTTTGGGATATAACCTACATTCTGAAATTTTCAAGTCTTTTTTTGCGTTCATTGAGACAATTTCAGCATCCCACTGCCATATAAAGGTTTCATATGTTAAATAGTGCATTAGTCATTTGAACCAATCCTTTTTGCGTCGAAGACAATCCTCGTTTCGAAGACAAGTCTTTTCAAAGACAAGCATTAGTCTGAAAACACTCGTCAACTTCCAAATCATATAGGAAATGGATCGTCAACTTGTAACAATTTCCAGCAAAACTGGAAAACACTGTCCTATCTTTCTCAAGAATGCTTGTTAGTTCACAGATAACCTTCTTATTTTTTGTCTGTTCCTTGGTCCTTTAAAACGTGAACAATCATGGTTCTTCAAAATATTCTAGCCCTTCTAGCTCTAAGCAATGTTTACCCCCTTACTATTCTTCGCTGTCTCTATTCTGCCAGTCATTTGCATAATATTGGTATGTAAGTCGCTCATTGTTTTCGTCCTTCAATACGTCCTGTGAGTGCCCAATACTCCAAGTATTCTTTTCTCATGAGGTGTCCCTATTTTCCTTAAAACTACTTTATTGTTCAAATATTATTCTTGGCACACTTCTGTAGAATTGCATCTCATTTTTTGCCACAAGACTTCCCTTGATCTGTAACGGAATTGCCAATTATTCACTGCCATATAAGAGGATTGATATTAAAACATTACGTCGAAGTCCAGTACAATTTTCTTTGATTCTAATGGCATGTTTCTATCTCGTAATCCTTTGCTTTTAGTTTTTGGATAGCATCTTTCTGTATTCCAGTTATCAAATTTATGTACATAATTGATTCAGACGTCTCCAATTGCCTTCTGACATTTTGGGCTGTCTCTTGAATACCATCAGACATTCTAAACTTTTAACAATTGATTGCTAGTCTTATTTTCACGATTTTTTTTCTTTCAATACTTTTTCCACATTGAGTCATGGTTGCTTGAGTTCTGAAAGGATGTGGCATTTTAAAAAATAATTAAAACCAATAACATACGTAAAACATTTGAGCAAGTTTTTTATTAATCGGTATCACCCCATGCAAGAGAGTAAAGCCAGTAAGACACAAAGGGTTACTGGGTGTAGAAGAATTAGGAATGGAAACATTAAAAATGAACGGCAAGAGAAAAGAGGGCAGTAGATAGCGATTGACATTGCATTTAATTTTTGCAGATTAAAGTTGGCTGGAAAGCATGGAGCCGGAAGGTAGTTCCATAAGCGAGAAAAGAAACTATTAGCTACATCTAGCTAATTCTACTGGAAAGTGAAGAGATCTCGACACCAGTCTAGTACTGCACTTAAATTCAAAAAGTCTAGGTACCATAGCAAAGAGCCCATCCGAAAAATTATCATGAAAAACATGGCGAACTATATTAATTGAGTTGTAATTTAGAAAATTATTGATTTTCTGAAATGAAATTCTTCATTTTAAATCGGAAACCACGGCTGAAATATAAACTCATATATTCTTATGTATGATATTTCATGTTTGTATAAACAAAATGAAATACCAAATTGCCAATATTTTTCCTGTTTACATGACTGGAAAATTATTTTTCTTCTATATAAATAAATGTGAATATCACACTTTTTCAATTATACTCCTAGTAGCTGTAGCGCAACATATCATACCATTTCGGAATCAGGCCGACTCCATGAGCAAAGTAAAAACATTCCAGGTCAGATCCAGACCCACAATTCTGAAAATTTGGATTCCCAAGTTTTCATTACTTTGATTGTTTTTGATGAATTTTACGAGATTTTTATACAACGAATTTTTTTGTGCGTTAACAGTTTTTAGAATTTGAAATAAATTTGGGAATAATCGAAATTTATTGCGACATTTCCAGTGAAAGTCACCAATGCAATAAAAATAATTATTTGTACGGAAAGTAAGGAACTGCGTACAAATGTCTTTAAATTAAATGGCAGCAGAATTATTATCGTTGAACTTTTAAAAGGTAAGCTTAAATATTAATTCAATACTTAAAGGCAGCGACCAATTTTGAATGTTTCTGTAGTTTATTCTTGCCTAACCTATACGGCATCAGTATGCCTCTCAAAAAGAAATCTACCATCAGAGGAACAGATTGCAATCAAAAGAGTCAAGGCTGTAGCAAGGAAAAAAAAGTCGAGTGCAAATGAAAACCCAGATGAAAGAGCAACCAGGAAAGCTTCCATTGCTGAGAATGTGCAAAGACTTAGGGATTCTCAAACTTCTGAACAAGCCGATGGTTTAATCAAGAGCCCTCTGCAGGAGGGTAGCGTAAATGCCGACTGATAGGGGGGGCTTTTTAAACTAGTTTAATATAAATTGAATATTTTCGTTTTATTAACACTCGTGTTATTTGTTAAATTCCTTCTGCTTACGGCCACATCACCTCGTACGTGTGTGGGTGGTGTAATGGATAACGGCTCGGATTTGGAAATCGGACGGCCGAGTTCCAGTCGGGTCCGTTGTATTCACTTACGCGTAAATACACTTGGAAAAGGTAGCAATCCGCCTAATTTCCCTCTAGCTATGAGTTTTTTTAGTAGAACAATTATCACTAAAATCATTGTCTATGAGTATATTAGTAGGACATGTACCACAAAAAACCTTATTGTCTATAAGTTTATTAGTAAACATGTATCACTAAAATCATTATTATCTCCCCAAAAATTCTTACAAATTAAAAATATTTTCTGGAAAAATGCTTGATAAGGTGCAAAAAAATTAAAATGTAATTAAAAAAAAAAGAAAGAAAAATCTCAATACGGAAATCGTGTGTGATTTCTATTTCTAAGCTGTAAAATGAATTTTCTGGGAACAATATACCCCCCCAAAAAAAGAAACCATATAAAACAAAAGACATTATAAGAAACTTAACCGCGCTAATTGAGTTTCCAATGTTCTTAAATTCTGTCTTCTATTAGTCATTGTTTGAATGGAGTCTGCATCGAAGCGGGAAGCAAGTTAAACCTCATTACTTCACGATTTCCTATCAATACATCAGGCATACTCGAGTGGCCAGAACCATTTCATGTCTGGACGGAGACAAAATTCGATACCTTCATTTCCTCCGTGTTAAAAGAAACCGACAAGTCACTACCCCCCGATAGACTGTACGATATCACCTTATAGCGACAAATCCGTTTTGACATATCTGCGAACTGTTAAAAGGAGAATGGCTATGAAGTTGTTTACGAAGCAAAATGTTTGCATCTTCCACTTATTCTGATAGAGGCAGAGGACTTGGTATCAAATTATTCAGTGGAATAACATTCCGAAGCAGACCATGTTAATGTAATTGTCTTATAAAGTTGCCAAAATATGTAATATATATATATATATATATATATATATATATATATATATATATATATATATATATATATATATATATATATATACATACAAAAGAAATAATCACACACAGAATCAATCAGAAGTATTAATGCGATTATTGGCGATAGCCATCGCTAGAAACATAATATATGCATCAAAATACTGTTAATCCATAGTGCGAAGTGATCCTTGTCGATACACTTGATGTCTGTAGTTTTAGTTTGATTTTATAAGGGAAAAAACACATGCCTGATGAAGAATAGAGGACTATTCGTAAGTACTAGCATTTTAACATCATATGCTGCCTATATACATATATATATATATATATATATATATATATATATATATATATATATATATATATATATATGCACTAATATATATCCTTTCAAAATCCCTAAATTTATAAGAAAAGATTGCTCAGTATCGTTTTTAGATACAATCAGTTTGGACACAGGAATCAACACTGCATGCTGATTAAAAGATTCACACTTCAATGCAAGCTTTCGACCACATGATGTTGAAACATTGGTTCCTGTATGATAACCGAAGTTAACCAACGCCGAGTCAGGTTAATAACTTGCTGGGTGACCGCTTGGGGATACCAAGTGCTGCAATCTTGAATGTGCGGCAGGTTTAATGGATAATGAAACGTAATTCTTAATCGGAGATTAGGGTTCCAATTCCCGTTGGGTTTGTTATATTCACTTACGCAGAAAACAATTGGGAAAGATATCAACTGACTTCTTTTCCCCCAGTTATTGGTTAAGACATTTACCATTAAAACTATCACTATCTCCAAAGCCAAATTCTTCCAATGCAACTACACTTATATATATATATATATATATATATATATATATATATATATATATGATTTGTGCAGAACCAACAATACTTTCTGAAGGGCCGAATACAGAGACCTGGAGTACTACGTGCCACAAACGACCCTACACGGGTTTTGAATTCAGAATTTACCTTCTCCCAGACCAGTTGCCATCCAAGTCTATAGAACCCAGTCTGTCCTGCTATTTACCCATAGCTGGATAGAGGAGAAGAGGATACTATTCCCAAGGGCATTAGATCGCAAGGGAATGTGACGGATTCGACGGAATTCGAACTCGGCTCTCCGATTTAATCGACCCCAATCCGATCCGTGCTATCCATCACCATCCGTATTTATTTATATATATATATATATATATATATATATATATATATATATATATATATATATATATATATATATATATATATATATATATATCAAACAACAGGTCTGACGATTGCGTCTAAGATGAAACAGCCAGTCGCCTCTAAGTGTCGACTTCTATGTTCACTTTTATATTTACACACGCTCTATCTCTAATATTGAGCACTTTATTCCATAAATATTGCACACTTTAAGAGTATATTTCTTCATATATATAAATTTCTATATATATATATAAATATATATATATGTATAGTAAGTTGCCAAAATATGTACATATGTACACTAATTTATATCGTTTCAAAATCCCTATATTTTATATATATATATATATATATATATATATAATATATATATATATATATATATATATATATATATATATATATATATTTATTTACATATATATTTATATATATATATTTATGCCGACATATATTTAAATATATAAATATATATATATACATATGTATATACATATATATATACATGTTGATATATATATATATATATATATATATATATATATATATATATATATATATATATATATATATATATATATATATATATGTAGGTCAGTGAATGACTCGAATAGAAATATAATCAGTGAAACGTTATCAGTGCAACAATTATTATTCAGTAAATTCAATGAAACCTGTGATTCAGATTCCTAGCGCAAATTCGGATAATTCTTTCTTTTCTGTGCAAGGAAGTGTAAATAGGTTTTCTTTGTAAGAATTCAATACTTATACAAATCAACTCCGCTGTTCGGATTCAATTATATCGTTTTAAAGATAAAAATGATGCTAGGAAATGAAAGGGCTGCCTGAATTCAAATATTTGTTGGCGTTACATCTACACATTTACATCACACACACACACACAAACACACAACACACACACACACACACACACACACACACACACACACACACACACACGCACGCACACACACACACACACACACACTCTCTCTCTCTCTCACACTCTCACACACACACTCTCTCTCTCTCTCTATATATATATATATATATATATATATATATATATATATATAGAGAGAGAGAGAGAGAGATAGAGAGAGATAGATATATATATATATATAGAGGGAGAGAATAATATATAAGATGCGATCGGGCCTATGTGTGTGGAAAGGCATTTTGGCTGTAATTGATCGTTATGCTAATTTCTTCAGTGTTTCTGAATATCGCGTAACCAAGCCTCAGTTTCATTTGTTTTGGGGTTGGTTGTTATATCTATCTATCTATCTATCTATCTATCTATCTATCTATCTATCTATGTGATGCAGTTAATTTCTATATACCAGTTTCTCTCAAAATGTTCATTATCTATCTATCTATCTACACACACGCAGATGTATACACACACATATACCGGGTGTAGCAGCAAAATTGTCCACTTGCCAGATTAAGATTTGAACCGTTGTATCTTGTAAATGATTAAGGATATCCTAAGTTTTTGTTTTTTAAATCTCTATTGGAATCTACTTGAAGAAAATGAATGTATTTAGCTCTAAGTTGAAATGATGATCCCTCTTCCTGTTGTGGCCTCCTAATCCAGTTTTCCTCTCTACTGTTCCCTCTTTTTAAAACTGATTCTCTGTTTTCTTGATGATCCTTGAATTGAAAATGAAAGCCAGGATATGAAAGTTGGTATCATTACTGAAAACCTGAATGATCTTTTTCGTCTAACCATTGTCCAGTTAAGAAGATACAAAACAACTTTGACCTGTCTCTTTGTACCTGAATACCTCAATGGGTTTTTCAATGATTCTTACGACAAATGGTGTCAAGATGGCTAAACGTCTTATCTGAAAACCGGAAAAAAAAGAAAATAGTTTACAATGCAACTACTCTGATATATATATATATATATATATATATATATATATACTACTCTTATATATATATACTACTCATATATTTATATAATACTCATATATATATATATATACTCTTATATATATATATATATATATATATATATATATATATATATATATATATATATATATATATATATATATATATGCTTTATATGTGCTTTGTTTCCTTTTTTGAGATATTTTGTGGTATGGACAATTATCCCGTGCAGTTACACGATTTGGACAATTTTACAGTTACAACCGGTATATACATCCATATATATATATATATATATATATATATATATATATATATATATATATATATATATAATTGAATAAAAACAGACCACGTTAAAATTCCATGTAATAAGCTATTTCACCATAACCCCTTTAACAAGGTTCTAGATCATCAGATTTTACTTCCAAAACTGAAATAAGTTTTGCATATATAAAAATATATATATATATATATATATATATATATATATATATATATATATATATATATATTCTGGGTATTTAGATAGCAATTGTTCTTTAAGCCAAATACTATTAAAAAGGTGAGAAGACAGAGAAGACACGTCTGTTCGTTCTTCCGTGTTTTTGAATGCCATAAATTATACTAATAGTACTTAAAAAGTAAAATATATGTGAAACCTGATTAATCAATGAAAATCGGACCAAAAAAAATAAATACCAGATTTTTTTTACATATTTCTTTCTCTGTCGAAGCTTTAATAAAAATGAACATGCTATATTGATTAACGTTTCGTATTTCTATTCTATCCATAGCCACCTACGCTAATGCAAATCTCCTCAGGAAAATAAAACTCACCCTATGGCTGATTTTGTTTACATTTTTTTACATTCGTAAAAAACCATACGCTAGATTTAGCTAGGTTATTGCGTCGAATAAAGATAGCTCAGTGTTAGAAACTCTAACCGATATCAAATCTGTTGGGTTTCAATCCTGGCTCGAGACATTCAGATCTCTAGTTGTACTGAGGAATTGTGATACTACGAAACAGTACTGTCTGCGAATACTATATATATTTATATATCAGGTCATCCCATAAGTTCTGTCCGAATTTTAACATTTTGTTAAAATGAACGAAATTTAATGAGTATTTTATAATGTCTAATGGAGCTGAACATTATTTTTATGTTTAGATGCATTTAAACTGATCAAATTTTATTTCAGAGAACAATAAAATTAATTTTTGCTTGATTAAAACCCTGCTGACATGGAAATACCCAAGAATCATCTGAGGCACATAATGCTTGATGAGTTCAAGAAAGGAAACTCAGCAGCCGAAGCAGCTAGAAACATTCACTCAGTTTATGGAGAGGAATGTGTGAATGAAAGAACTTGCAGAAGATGGTTTGCAAAATTCAGAGGTGGAGATTTCATCCTTGAAGATGAATATTGAACCGGATGTCCAGTTGAGTTTGATGAAAAGCTTCTTGAAGCAGCCATGGGAAGAAAATCCTGCCTTATCAGTTGAGGAATTGGCAGTGATTCTCAGTTCAAACCATACAACTGTTCATCGTCATCTTCAACAACTTGGAAAAGTTCTTAAACTTGGAAAATGGGTGCCTCATGAATTGTCTGAAAACAATCTCAAATCCCGAGTTGACACCTGCTCTTCTCTCCATTCTCGCCAACTTGTTTCACCTTTTTTGGATAGACTTGTGACTGGCGACGAAAAATGTATCTTTTATCGAAATGTTAAGCGTCGGAGACAGTGGCTTGGTAAAGGGGAAGGACCCCAGCCACAGCCGAGAAGGGAACTTCATGGGCAAAATGTTCTTCTTTCAACCTGGTGGGATCGCCAAGGAATAATCCACTTCGAATTCTTACCACCTAATGAAACAATTAATGCTCAAATATACTGTCAGCAATTAGAACGTTTGAACCAAGCTTTGAAGAAAAAATATACAAATATATATATATATATATATATATATTCACTAGAGAAACAACGATAATTTTAAGTGATTCTTACGTCACATGGTGTCAAGATTGCTAAACGTCTTTTCTGAAAACCTGGAAAAAAAAGAAACTCAATTATTTTTTTATTTTTTTTTACAAATTTCCAGAGAGACCAATGATAGTCGAAGACAACGCCCTGAACTATGTAACGTCTTTCACCTATCTTGATAGCAAAAGTCAACTACAGTGGAACTTTAGATCATGAAATCCTGCATCGGATTGCTAAGTCTACTAGTGCTCTCAGTATTATATATATATATATATATATATATATATATATATATATATATATATATATATAATTATATATATATAAAATGAATAAAGACAAAAGGAAAACATATCTTAGCCAAAGAATTTCCCCCTCTGAGGGACTTTACCAAGATAAATGGAAGGATTTTATTTTGTTACAAATATTTATAGACAAAAGAATAGATGTTGCTCTTGTTTATAAATACTAGATACAAATAGATATATAGATACTAGATACAAAACAAAATCTTTGCATCCTTCAGGACAAAATATGTCTGCTAAGATAAATTTTCTTTTAGTCCTTATTCATATATTCAAGCTGAAATATAAGAGAGTTGTCAGGACTGGAGAAGAAGTCTCTTATAACCGGGTTTCTCTTATATCTGGGTTTGGTCTATTTTATATACATTAACACAGGCTCTAATTTGAAACCAGAGAAATATATATCCGGGGGTCTCTTATATCCGGGTTACACTGTATATATATATACACACAAAAGTTCATAATTTGAATCAATTAAACTATCTGATCCTCACAAGTTGAAACCGACAGGAGAGTACATTCTCTCTCTCTCTCTCTCTATATATATATATATTCATTTTTTGTTTGGAAGTAAAGTCTGATCATCAGCAGTCCTTTTAAAAGGGCTGTGGTGAAATAATTTATTACATGGAACCTTAAAGTAGTCTGATTTTATTTAAATTATATATATATATATATATATATATATATATATATATATTCATAATACGGGTATTTATATATGTGAATATCTAACATAGAACCATATCCCTCCCTCAGAGAATCTTAATATGTTTGATCAAATAGCACAAAATGGCTGTTTGTTCTTAATACAATAATTTATATTAAAATAAACTGCAAGAAGGAATACAAACTATTGAAGCTGTTCATATTCAGTTGGAACAACGTATTATTAATAAAATTACTTAAAATTTTGGCATGTTTCGCAATATATATATATATATAAATTCCCCAGACACGTGTCAGGCTACATTCACCTGACGTCACGTGTATTTAAATTAAAAAAAAAAAACAACAAAAAACAAAAAAGAAACATCACGTTCACACGACATCGAATTCAATACGTAAATATAATTAATGCGTCAGATTTCAAATATGACGTACAGTGTCATCAGATGATTTTCACATTATATCTCTCTGACCAGAGCTCAATTAAGTCACATTTAAATAAACACGGAGCCCTACCAAACTCTATCCGAAACATACTCGTTTATAATACAGATATAAGAGGATCATGCACATGTAAAAAAAAAAGGTTAAAAATAATGGAAGCATTATCAATAATATAGAAACAGCCAACACTCAATAACATCAACTATGAACACGGCCACACTATGCTAACCGTGTTTGGAAAAATAAAACATTCTCAAAACTCTAAATACATACATAAATTAACACATTCAGTTACAAGTAAAAATCATCCTTGATAATGGATAAAAACGTAACCGAAATCTCTTGGGCATACAAAACATTTAGACAATTTGTACATAATTTTCCTTCTGAAAAGTAGAAAAGTAGAAAGGACACAAGAAAAACCGAATCACAAAATGCAGTGGCTTTTCAGACGTTTTTAATGAAACTTGTATGAAAGAAGGATTGCTGCACACACACACGCATATATATATATATATATATATATATATATATATATATATATATATATATATATATATATATATATAAAAAGGTGGCACTGTAGAGTAGTGGATAGTTGCCCGGATTGAAGAATGGGAGAGCCATTCGAACCGGTTACATTCACAAACGTGCTATTACCGTTGGGAATGGTATTAATACTCTTTTCTCCTCCAGATTGGTTTCTATAGCCTTGTATTGAAGAGAGGAGAAGGAAACTCTGGATTCAAACAGGCTCGTTTTGCGACATTGTTGCACGTAGTGCACCAAATCTCTATATTCGGCCCTTCAAAAAATATGGTTGTTTCTTCAAAATGTCTTCACCACTATAATCAAATCATAGGTGCTGGTGTCTGGGCTGTCGGTTCCTAGGAACTGACCTGCTTGACCATCATACGTCGAAGATGACGGGATAGTCTACCATATATATATATATATATATATATATATATATATATCCAAGTATAGGATTGCTGTATAAGGAATAAATTCCAATAGCCAAAAAATACTATTCTTAAAAAGTGTGCTCAATATAGAGTTGAGCAAATATGATTATTTATTCGAAAAGTATAACATAGATATTTTATAAAATGACTAAAAAAATAGCCATTTTGTTTCGATACACCTGCTGTCTTATCAAATGATGTTGTTGAATGTATAACATTATATTATTTATTCAGCACCATCACTTGAATGTATAACATTATATTATATATTCAACACTATCACTTTTTTTAGTTTCAACACTTGAGGTGTTGAATCAAAACAAAATGGCTATTTTTGTAGTGATTTGATAACACATTTATGTAATAATTTTCGAAAAAATAATAAGTTTGTGTGTTTGTGTATTTAAGTAGCAAATTCTCTTTTAGGCATATTCGAATGAATAAATTACAAACGTGTCTGCTTATTTTTATCGTAATACTTTCATATTCACGAATATTTTCCGTATATTTTTCGTGAACTTAAAAGTATTATGATAAAAACAAGATAAAAAATAATAAAAAATAAGCAGATATATGCAGATTAAGTTTATAGTAGTTTAATGCCTCTGCAAGCTAATTGATAATATTTTCCCCCATAAGTATAAACATGGCTAATGGAAAGGATCTAGCAAATTCTGAAAGAAAGAAACTAGCAAAGTTATTGAGTGAGGAAATGGTAGCATTGGAGATATCAAAGGGACTTCCCAGATATCGAACGATAAAGAGAGCCGTTGAAAATATAATTCAATTGAGAACTAGAATCAAAGGAAAAGGGTTTAAGAACTTGTCTCCTCAAGGAGAACGGAAGCTAAAGCGAATTACCACGAACCAACCACTTTTGACCAGTATTCATATCTTTGAACAGGCTGGTAATGATGGAGTCAAGAAGTACAAAAAGCGTAGAATAATTCATACATTGGCATCTGGCATAAAATCTCCTAAGCAAATTCCACCAAGTAAAAAAAAAAAAAATTAAATGATCAAATTTGGGCCAAAAAATACCTGAAAATTGACTTTTCTAATATAATTACAAAAGAATTTCGGATGACGCTTGATAAACCTGATGGTTGGGCCAAAGTAAGAATTTTATCCGATGCAAACATATCTGTGAGTAACCGAAGACGCCAGTGGGCTGGAATCGTCGGCCAAACAATTGTTGGTTCTTTTAAAGTCGATGAAGAAGTTAAAATGAAGAGTGCTAACTTTTACTATTTCATGGACAAGACTTTCATTTGAAGTTCGAAGTGAAGTTTATATTTACACACGATAGTACTTCCTCTCATATATCTAATGTTACATAAGATATTTTTAGAATAAAAGGGTCACAGGAAAGAAGATAATAGAATGACCACTATTAAGACCCGATCTGAATCTGATCGAAAATGGTCAATTGTTAAGATAAAATAAGATGAAAGTGGAAAACATTATGACAAAAAAGCAGATATATGAGAAGCAATTAAAACCAACATGGCGAATATTTCACCTGCTCAAGTTAAGAAAAAATGAAGAAAATCAATGGATAATAGATTGCTGACAGTAACTTAGAAGAATGGTCCCTATATTAAGTTGCAAATGCTTCAAAGACATCATATATATTGGTTATTTGTTCTATTATAGGTGTTGATCAATTGTTGTGATTTGTTATTGGAGTAATAAAGTGATTTTTTCGTGTTACATAATAGCTGAAGACCGCAATTTTAATAATAAATCCAATAAATTTAATAAAAGATAAAACTACCCAAAAATAAACTGAAAGTTTGTTTTCACGTTTCCATTAATCTTTAAAAACTTGACAAAATATTTCCAATGCAAATTCGTCAACACGTTTTGATATACCCCTTAGAATGGATGACACTTGGTTCATTTTTCAATAGTTTTCCATTATAGTTTTTGTTCATTTTCCAAGACTACTAGAATTTCCCGTATATTAAGGCCACTCTAATTTTTGTTAAAAGATGCTCAAAAGACAATAAATTAATTAGTAAATGTTCACAGGATTTATCTAATTGACCAACTACTGAATTTCGCTGTACAACACACATCCGGTTCAGAGGGTCATTATATGTAACATATTTAACTAACTTAAAATAAACAGATCATTAATCAGTAAGTTTGAATACTAAGGTAGTTTACGTGGTATCGTTTGTGAGTTACCTGTGTTTATTTTAAATTCCATAACGCTTAAACAATACAAAAATTAAAAACAAATAAATAAATGAGTAAATATAAATTAAATATATTAATCTGACATAAATTATCAAATAATTAATGTGTGTGTATATATATATATATATATATATATATATATATATATATATATATATATATATATATATATATATATATATGTCTGTGTGTGTTTGTATCATCTTCTCGACATCATCACTTTTGTTGTGGCTACTATTATACATTGTACACACACACACACACACATATATGTATGTATGTATATATGTATGTGTGTGTGAATATTCCAAAATTAATTGATCCTATTTTAATATGTTAGCCCTGAGATTTAGAGTTGAACGTTGGTGGTAGCATATAATTGCTTTGTTACAGATAGTAACCTGAGAAATTGGCTTTCATTAATGCTTGGTATATTCTTACAGAGACGAAAGAGTGAAGGTCGACACGCATAGGCACTGGGTAATACATTATTCGGTAGCAACAGTGATATATATGGCAAGCCACAGTTTTGGACGACCTTTCCAACCCTCATAATAAAAGTCGACGTGAAAATATATAACTAATAGTAATGAGTATGTAGATAATATAGAGGTTTTTTTAGCTTAAAAGTTGTTACTCCAAACGGTTTCATTCTGTATTCTTGTTTTCGTTGCAATACTCAAGAAAACATTACATATATATTCCACACTTTGTATAATAGTGTGTTCATTAGGGTTTAATGATAATTAATACTTCTTAGTTTAATTATTCTTTGAAAAGTATGAATTTTATTTAAGTTTAGAAATATTTGTTTAAATCTAATCCCAAACAACGAATTGAAAGTATCATGTGAATATATTTTTCTATATAGTTTTATAGTTTTTTGGTGTAAGGTCCTTTCAATTATTACTTTATTCAAAAAAGCTTTTATAGCTCAGTAGCTAGTTGTGTGTTTAAGGGTCCAGGTGTTTTCTTTTTAGGAGAATTTGAAAAAATGAGACAAGGAAGAGAGATTTATATATAAATAAAGTGAGAATAAACGTAATGAACACAAAAAGAGAAAAGAACAAGACAATGCGAGATTTAGATAGATAGATAGATAGATAGATAGATAGATAGATAGATAGATAGATAGATCAGGGAGAGAGCTAAAGGGGGTGTAGAGAGAGATTTTACAAAATAAAAAGACGTTCTCACGAAATGTGAAGTTAGGTCAGAGCTCACTAGATTGTAATGGCCGCCGGGAATTACGAACGAGATGACGGAAAGAGCCAACGAACGCAGCAGTTATGTTAAACCGAAGAGGAAGCGGTTGGAAACAAACAAATGTAGTTGTAGGGTTGGCCTGAATGTTTCTTTTTGTTCGAGAAGTTTGAAGGTCAGAAGCGTTTTTTTTTTCTTACCGAAGTTTCGTAGCGCCTCCAGTAAACCTGACAATGTTCGTCTTTTTGTCATTCGTCAAAATCACGAACCCATGTTCTTAAAGTCTAAAGAAGCCTCGTCATCCTGAAAATAAACTATTCACGTTCAATCACACTCCTACAGGATGGCATTACAATTCATGTATCTTCCTGCATTACAGAGAGCGTGTGTATTCACGCACCTATATACTTTCAGAAAAACCGTAATTCAGGCATGAAACTACAGATAATTATAAGACTTACGTTAAGCCAAGGCGGGCAACGTTATAATAAAGACCGAAGCGCTAACAAATTGTTGGTTCCAAATAAAGAGGCTCGCTTCAAATCTATTTGGTTTGGTTTATTTTGTTTAACGGCATATCAACCTTAATGGGTTATTTTCTGACGACAACATTTTTAGGATAGATTTGGATGAAGAGAATATGTATTCTTTGGTTTAGATTGGTTTGGTTTATTTTGTTTTACGGCATATCAGCCTCAATGGGTTATTTAATGCCAACAACATTTTTAGGATAGATTTGGATGAAGAGAATATGCATTCTTTGGTTTAGATTGGTTTGGTTTATTTTGTTTTACGGCATATCAGCCTCAATGGGTTATTTAATGCCAACAACATTTTTAGGATAGATTCGTATGATTAGAATATGCATTCTTTGGTTTAGATAGGTTTGGTTTATTTTGTGAAACGGCATATCAACTTCAATGGGTTATTTAATGCCAACAACATTTTTAGAATAGGTTCGTTTGAATAGAATATTCATTCTTTGGTGTAGATTGGTTTGCTTTATTTTGTTTAACGGCATATCAACCTCAGTGGGTTATTTAATGACGACAACATTTTTAGGATAAATTCGTATGAATAGAATATGTATTCTTTGGTTTAGATTGGTTTGGTTTATTTTGTTTAACGGCATATCAACCTCAATGTGTTATTTAAGGACGACAACATTTTTAGGATAGATACGTATTACTAGAATATGTATTCTTTGGTTTAGATTGGTTTGTTTTATTTTGTTTTACGGCATATCAGACTCAAAGGGTTATGTAATGCCGACAACATTTTTTATTGCTGGTAATATTTTGCTTTGTCCAAAATCTGTTTTTGGTAATATATTTCCTTCAAAATTGTATTGCTGGTAATAATGTTTTTTCAAAAATGTATTGCTGGTAATAGTTAACTATTTGCCCATAGCTGGGACCCTAACAGGTGCTACCACCCCGTGTCAGGGTGGACTGGGATCACCAGCAATTATGAGGTGGTTCTACGCTTCTCAAAATCTGATCAGAGGCCTTGCTGCTGGATGTAGTTTATCGTCTTAACCAGGACGCGGATGTAGTTTAACGTCTTACCCAGGGTGATTCAAACCTATTGATATTAATTATAAACGCAAATATTTTTGACATTTGGCTACCGAAGTCTGTACTCATCAAGGCATTATGCAGGGTTTCCCCACAAGAACTGGCATCATTTTAAAAGGAATTATCTTGAAAACAACTAAGTCTAGCTCAATGAAATTGAACAGTTTAGCTGTTGAACATCATAAGTTTATTATGAGACCGATTTCATAAGTGTTCAATTTTTGCACCGCCTGTGACACGGAACACGTCAAGTTAGTAGTTAAGCTCTTGCCAAACACGCTGTAGCTTATCTCTTAGAACGGCTCATGAGCAAGCATAATAGACATCCTATGTCTGTTATGTTTAACAATGTATGTTTGAATAATGATCTGCTGGTCCAATACACTAAATTCAAACACACACACACACACACACACACACACACACACACACACACACACACACACACACACATACACACACAGACACACACACGGGCACACACACACACAGACACACACACACACACACACACACACACACACACACACACACATATATATATATATATATATATATATATATCTGTGTAT
>CAHIKZ030005063.1:2035000-2072500 GCA_903632075.3 Acanthosepion pharaonis
GTGGATGGACTGTGGTATTTCACTTGCGATTCGCCTTGATTCACTTCTAGCTCACCACAAGCAGTTGATTACTTACTACACGCCGCTGGCGAATTACGTATTTTGTTTTTGTTGTAAATATTATCGTTCCAATTCGAACCTTCGGTTTGGTTATTCTTATTCATTAACCCTCCCCTATGTTACAACAATATCTATCGTTGGCAACACTATCATTTACTCCCGCCTCGATAGTAAGGCTCATCCGTCAGACAAGAACAAAATGGTGACAGATGCGCAAAACGACCTCAAAACCGTTGTTAACAGGGGAAAAATGTCTAACCAATTTTAACGCCCCCAAAACTAAACTGCTCTCTATTAATCATCTAAGAGACGCCTCTGCCTTCCATCAGCATGGCTGATGCTATCGTCTTAGAAAGTGAATCATTTCGCCTTCCCAGGTTAACGCTTTCAACTGATATAAGGTTGAAAGACTACATTGAATTCATCGTTAGATCAGATGCTAAGAAAGTTTGTTCACTCTGTAGAGCGAGACAATTTTTCTCTCAAGAATCTATCATGCATATGTATGTCTACCATTCATCCGTGTTTAGAATATTGCTGCCATATATGGTCATGTGACCCTGCTGTTTACATTGATCGTTGATAATATCCAAAGAAGAAACTGCAATATTACTGTAGCAGTTTGGCTTCATTTACTACAAGCTTTGTATGAAATATTATCTTTCTTTTATTTCTTTATTCTGACAAACCTGGTTTCCTCATTTCTCCCCCTTATTAAGTTTCTATCCACGCCGGAGTTAAATCATTCATATATTCAGCATGAATGACTTATACAATCGTCTTGCAATTCCTGTTCATGACGTTCGCATTAAATTTTCTTAACTCTTCTATTGTCTTATGTTTTAATCCTAATTCTCTGCCTGTTGATCGAAGTGACGGTCTACCAAATAAGAACCAGTGACTGTAAAGCATTCATCATTTCACGCTTTATTTGTTTATTCCAGTTATTGGCATAGCAGAAAAGCATTCATGAAGAAAATTAGGGAAATTAAGAGAATAATTGAAGACAATTTTATGGCTCTCTTTTATTATTGCACCTCTGTACAATAAGAAAAGAAACACGAAAAAAAAAAAAGAAACGGTGTTTAGATTGTTTACATTATAAATCTTGCCAACAAGTTTCCAATAATATATCGATTATAATCGGAATTCATCGATCATCTGCTGGACTTGAGATATCCGACAGAAAACAGGTAGTTCTCTACCATGAAATTAATTGCAACGAGAGTCAAAAAAACATTCTGATAAATTGCTACCATTTAAATTAAAGGAGGTACAAAAATTAAATACATTAATGTCTTTATAAATCACGTTGGACTTTCTATAATAAATTTGAATTATAAAACAAACAAAAAACCGTAGAATTGCAGAATGAGAAGATACCGTAACATCTGATTGACCAACAGTTTTCCCTGAATATTAGAGTATATTAAACGATTACTAAATCGAGATTTATAGACGAGTTTTCGTATCTGTTGAGATGTTGTGAGTCTCCCGCGTGTCGGTGTATGAATCAAGACAAACACAGTTGTAGAGGAAAATACTGGTATATTCATAAAAGCAATTAACAATAGAGTGATTAGTAGAACGAAGGTTGGTTAGTACGAAACAATATCCAAAGTCTATAGTCCAACGGTATGTAACGGGTAAGCTTATCTGGACTGCTAAGATATTTAGCCACCCCCCACGAGGGTGTCATGTGGCACAAGGCCTTTTTAACGTGGGCATTCCCGAGCCATTAGGCTCGGCCAAAAAATAGCCCATTTGAACCCGCATAAACGGGTTCAGGGCCGGTTTTACCTCCCCGAAGGAGACTCCGCCCTTCGGCGTAGCCTCCTTCAGGTTCCTCCCGCCCGTAGGAAGAGAGTTGAACCGATCAGTCGCTCAGAAAGTATCTGTACGGCTAAGATATTTAGCCACCCCCCACGAGGGTGTCATGTGGCACAAGGTCTTTTTAACGTGGGCATTCCCGAGCCATTAGGCTCGGCCAAAAAATAGCCCATTTGAACCCGTATAAACGGGTTCAGGGCCGTTTTACCTCCCCGAAGAAGCCTCCTTCGGGTTCCTCCCGCCCGTAGGAAGAGAGTTGAACCGAGCAGTCGCTCAGAAATTTTCTGGACGACTAAGATATTTAGTCACCCCCCCCACGAGGGCGTCATGCGGCACAAGGCCTTTTTAACGTGGGCATTCCCGAGCCATTAGGCCCGGCCAAAAAATAGCCCATTTGAACCCGTATAAACGGGTTCTGGGCCGGTTTAACTTCCCCGAAGAAGACTCCGCCCTTCGGCGTAGCCTCCTTCGGGTTCCTCCCGCCCGTAGGAAGAGAGTTGAACCGATCAGTCGCTCAGAAATTTTCTGGACGACTAAGATATTTAGTCACCCCCCACCACGAGGGCGTCATGCGGCACAAGGCCTTTTTAACGTGGGCATTCCCGAGCCATTAGGCCCGGCCAAAAATAGCCCATTTGAACCCGTATAAACGGGTTCTGGGCCGTTTTTACCTCCCCGAAGGAGACTCCGCCCTTCGGCGTAGCCTCCTTCGGGTTCCTCCCGCCCGTAGGAAGAGAGTTGAACCGAGCAGTCGCTCAGAAATTTTCTGGACGACTAAGATATTTAGCCACCCCCCACGAGGGCGTCATGCGGCACAAGGCCTTTTTAACGTGGGCATTCCCGAGCCATTAGGCCCGGCCAAAAATAGCCCATTTGAACCCGTATAAACGGGTTCAGGGCCAATTTAACCTCCCGAAGGAGACTCCGCCCTTCGGCGTAGCCTCCTTCGGTTTCCTCTCGCCTGTAGGAAGAGAGTTGAACCGAGCAGTCGCTCAGAAATTTTCTGGACGACTAAGATATTTAGTCACCCCCCACGAGGGCGTCATGCGGCACAAGGCCTTTTTAACGTGGGCATTCCCGAGCCATTAGCCCCGGCCAAAAAATAGCCCATTTGAACCCGTATAAACGGGTTCTGGGCCGGTTTAACCTCCCGAAGGAGACTCCGCCCTTCGGCGTAGCCTCCTTCGGGTTCCTCCGCCCGTAGGAAGAGAGTTGAACCGAGCAGTCGCTCAGAAATTTTCTGGACGACTAAGATATTTAGTCACCCCCACGAGGGCGTCATGCGGCACAAGGCCTTTTTAACGTGGGCATTCCCGAGCCATTAGGCCCGGCAAAAATAGCCCATTTGAACCCGTATAAACGGGTTCAGGGCCGGTTTTAACCTCCCGAAGGAGACTCCGCCCTTCGGCGTAGCCTCCTTCGGGTTCCTCTCGCCCGTAGGAAGAGAGTTGAACCGAGCAGTCGCTCAGAAATTTTCTGGACGACTAAGATATTTAGCCACCCCCCCACGAGGGCGTCATGCGGCACAAGGCCTTTTTAACGTGGGCATTCCCGAGCCATTAGGCCCGGCCAAAATATAGCCCATTTGAACCCGTATAAACGGGTTCAGGGCCGGTTTAACCTCCCCGAAGGAGACTCCGCCCTTCGGCGTAGCCTCCTTCGGTTTCCTCTCGCCTTTAGGAAGAGAGTTGAACCGAGCTGTCGCTCAGAAATTTTCTGGACGACTAAGATATTTAGTCACCCCCCCACGAGGGCGTCATGCGGCACAAGGCCTTTTTAACGTGGGCATTCCCGAGCCATTAGCCCCGGCCAAAAAATAGCCCATTTGAACCCGTATAAACGGGTTCTGGGCCGGTTTAACCTCCCGAAGGAGACTCCGCCCTTCGGCGTAGCCTCCTTCGGGTTCCTCCCGCCCGTAGGAAGAGAGTTGAACCGAGCAGTCGCTCAGAAATTTTCTGGACGACTAAGATATTTAGTCACCCCCACGAGGGGGCGTCATGCGGCACAAGGCCTTTTTAACGTGGGCATTCCCGAGCCATTAGGCCCGGCCAAAAAATAGCCCATTTGAACCCGTATAAACGGGTTCTGGGCCGAGTTTAACCTCCCGAAGGAGACTCCGCCCTTCGGCGTAGCCTCCTTCGGGTTCCTCCCGCCCGTAGGAAGAGAGTTGAACCGAGCAGTCGCTCAGAAATTTTCTGGACGACTAAGATATTTAGTCACCCCCCCCACGAGGGCGTCATGCGGCACAAGGCCTTTTTAACGTGGGCATTCCCGAGCCATTAGGCCCGGCCAAAAATAGCCCATTTGAACCCGTATAAACGGGTTCTGGGCCGGTTTAACCTCCCGAAGGAGACTCCGCCCTTCGGCGTAGCCTCCTTCGGGTTCCTCCGCCCGTAGGAAGAGAGTTGAACCGAGCAGTCGCTCAGAAATTTTCAGGACGACTAAGATATTTAGTCACCCCCACGAGGGCGTCATGCGGCACAAGGCCTTTTTAACGTGGTCATTCCCGAGCCATTAGGCCCGGCCAAAAAAATAGCCCATTTGAACCCGTATAAACGGGTTCAGGGGCCGGTTTAACCTCCCGAAGGAGACTCCGCCCTTCGGCGTAGCCTCCTTCGGGTTCCTCCGCCCGTAGGGAAGAGAGTTGAACCGAGCAGTCGCTCAGAAATTTTCTGGACGACTAAGATATTTAGTCACCCCCCACGAGGGCGTCATGCGGCACAAGGCCTTTTAACGTGGGCATTCCCGAGCCATTAGGCCCGGCCAAAAAATAGCCCATTTGAACCCGTATAAACGGGTTCTGGGCCCGTTACCTCCCCGAAGGAGACTCCGCCCTTCGGCGTAGCCTCCTTCGGGTTCCTCCCGCCCGTAAGAAGAGAGTTGAACCGATCAGTCGCTCAGAAATTTTCTGGACGACTAAGATATTTAGTCACCCCCCCCACGAGGGCGTCATGCGGCACAAGGCCTTTTTAACGTGGGCATTCCCGAGCCATTAGGCCCGGCAAAAAAATAGCCATTTGAACCCGTATAAACGGGTTCTGGGCCGAATTTAACCTCCCGAAGGAGACTCCGCCCTTCGGCGTAGCCTCCTTCGGGTTCCTCCCCGCCCGTAGGAAGAGAGTTGAACCGAGCAGTCGCTCAGAAATTTTCTGGACGACTAAGATATTTAGTCACCCCCACGAGGGCGTCATGCGGCACAAGGCCATTTTAACGTGGGCATTCCCGAGCCATTAGGCCCGGCCAAAAATAGCCCATTTGAACCCGTATAAACGAGTTCAGGGCCGGTTTAACCTCCCGAAGGAGACTCCGCCCTTCGGCGTAGCCTCCTTCGGGTTCCTCTCGCCCGTAGGAAGAGAGTTGAACCGAGCAGTCGCTCAGAAATTTTCTGGACGACTAAGATATTTAGTCACCCCCCACGAGGGCGTCATGCGGCACAAGGCCTTTTTAACGTGGTCATTCCCGAGCCATTAGGCCCGGCCAAAAAATAGCCCATTTGAACCCGTATAAACGGGTTCTGGGCCGAGTTTAACCTCCCGAAGGAGACTCCGCCCTTCGGCGTAGCCTCCTTCGGGTTCCTCCCGCCCGTAGGAAGAGAGTTGAACCGAGCAGTCGCTCAGAAATTTTCTGGACGACTAAGATATTTAGTCACCCCCCACGAGGGCGTCATGCGGCACAAAGGCCATTTTAACGTGGGCATTCCCGAGCCATTAGGCCCGGCCAAAAAATAGCCCATTTGAACCCGTATAAACGGGTTCTGAGCCGGTTTAACCTCCCCGAAGGAGACTCCGCCCTTCGGCGTAGCCTCCTTCGGGTTCCTCTCGTCCGTAGGAAGAGAGTTGAACCGAGCAGTCGCTCAGAAATTTTCTGGACGACTAAGATATTTAGTCACCCCCCACGAGGGCGTCATGCGGCACAAGGCCTTTTTAACGTGGGCATTCCCAAGCCATTAGGCCCGGCCAAAAATAGCCCATTTGAACCCGTATAAACGGGTTCTGGGGCCGGTTTAACCTCCCGAAGGAGACTACGCCCTTCGGCGGAGTCTCCTTCGGGTTCCTCCTCGCCCGTAGGAAGGAGTTGAACCGAGCAGTCGCTCAGAAATTTTCTGGACGACTAAGATATTTAGTCACCCCCCACGAGGGCGTCATGCGGCACAAGGCCTTTTTAACGTGGGCATTCCCGAGCCATTAGGCCCGGCAAAAAATAGCCCATTTGAACCCGTATAAACGGGTTCTGGGCCGGTTTAACCTCCCCGAAGGAGACTCCGCCCTTCGGCGTAGCCTCCTTCGGGTTCCTTCCGCCCGTAGGAAGAGAGTTGAACCGAGCAGTCGCTCAGAAATTTTCTGGACGACTAAGATATTTAGTCACCCCCCACGAGGGCGTCATGCGGCACAAGACCTTTTTAACGTGGGCATTCCCGAGCCATTAGGCCCGGCCAAAAATAGCCCATTTGAACCCGTATAAACGGGTTCTGGGCCGGTTTACCTCCCGAAGGAGACTCCGCCCTTCGGCGTAGCCTCCTTCGGGTTCCTTCGCCCGTAGGAAGAGAGTTGAACCGAGCAGTCGCTCAGAAATTTTCTGGACGACTAAGATATTTAGTCACCCCCACGAGGGCGTCATGCGGCACAAGGCCTTTTTAACGTGGGCATTCCCGAGCCATTAGGCCCGGCCAAAAATAGCCCATTTGAACCCGTATAAACGGGTTCTGGGCCAATTTAACCTCCCGAAGGAGACTCCGCCCTTCGGCGTAGCCTCCTTCGGGTTCCTCCCGCCCGTAGGAAGTGAGTTGAACCGAGCAGTCGCTCAGAAATTTTCTGGACGACTAAGATATTTAGTCACCCCCCACACGAGGGCGTCATGCGGCACAAGGCCATTTTAACGTGGGCATTCCCGAGCCATTAGGCCCGGCCAAAAATAGCCCATTTGAACCCGTATAAACGGGTTCTGAGCCATTTAACCTCCCCGAAGGAGACTCCGCCCTTCGGCGTAGCCTCCTTCGGGTTCCTCTCGTCCGTAGGAAGAGAGTTGAACCGAGCAGTCGCTCAGAAATTTTCTGGACGACTAAGATATTTAGTCACCCCCACGAGGGCGTCATGCGGCACAAGGCCTAGTTAACGTGGGCATTCCCGAGCCATTAGGCCCGGCCAAAAAATAGCCCATTTGAACCCGTATAAACGGGTTCTGGGCCGGTTTCACCTCCCTGAAGGAGGCTCCGCCGAAGGGCGGAGTCTCCTTCGGGTTCCTCTCGCCCGTAGGAAGGGAGTTGAACCGAGCAGTCGCTCAGAAATTTTCTGGACGACTAAGATATTTAGTCACCCCCCCCACGAGGGCGTCATGCGGCACAAGGCCTTTTTAACGTGGGCATTCCCGAGCCATTAGGCCCGGCCAAAAAATAGCCCATTTGAACCCGTATAAACGGGTTCTGGGCGAGTTTTACCTCCCGAAGGAGACTCCGCCCTTCGGCGTAGCCTCCTTCGGGTTCCTCTCGCCCGTAGGAAGAGAGTTGAACCGAGCAGTCGCTCAGAAATTTTCTGGACGACTAAGATATTTAGTCACCCCCCCACGAGGGGGCGTCATGCGGCACAAGGCCTTTTTAACGTGGGCATTCCCGAGCCATTAGGCCCGGCCAAAAAAATTTGAACCCGTATAAACGGGTTCTGGGCCGGTTAACCTCCCGAAGGAGACTCCGCCCTTCGGCGTAGCCTCCTTCGGGTTCCTTCCGCCCGTAGGAAGAGAGTTGAACCGAGCAGTCGCTCAGAAATTTTCTGGACGACTAAGATATTTAGTCACACCCCCCCACGAGGGCGTCATGCGGCACAAGGCCTTTTTAACGTGGGCCCTTCATTAGGCCCGGGCGTAGCCATTTGAACCCGTATAAACGGGTTCTGGGCCAGGTCATTTTTAACCTCCCGAAGGAGACTCCGCCCTTCGGCGTAGCCTCCTTCGGGTTCCTCCCCCGCCCGTAGGAAGTGAGTTGAACCGAGCAGTCGCTCAGAAATTTTCTGGACGACTAAGATATTTAGTCACCCCCCCACGAGGGCGTCATGCGGCACAAGGCCATTTTAACGTGGGCATTCCCGAGCCATTAGGCCCGGCCAAAAAATAGCCCATTTGAACCCGTATAAACGGGTTCTGAGCCGAATTTAACCTCCCGAAGGAGACTCCGCCCTTCGGCGTAGCCTCCTTCGGGTTCCTCTCGTCCGTAGGAAGAGAGTTGAACCGAGCAGTCGCTCAGAAATTTTCTGGACGACTAAGATATTTAGTCACCCCCACGAGGGCGTCATGCGGCACAAGGCCTTTTTAACGTGGGCATTCCCGAGCCATTAGGCCCGGCCAAAAATAGCCCATTTGAACCCGTATAAACGGGTTCTGGGCCGGTTTCACCTCCTGAAGGAGACTCCGCCTTCGGCGGAGTCTCCTTCGGGTTCCTCTCGCCCGTAGGAAGGGAGTTGAACCGAGCAGTCGCTCAGAAATTTTCTGGACGACTAAGATATTTAGTCACCCCCCACGAGGGCGTCATGCGGCACAAGGCCTTTTTAACGTGGGCATTCCCGAGCCATTAGGCCCGGCCAAAAATAGCCCATTTGAACCCGTATAAACGGGTTCTGGGCCGGTTTACCTCCCCGAAGGAGACTCCGCCCTTCGGCGTAGCCTCCTTCGGATTCCTCTCGCCCGTAGGAAGAGAGTTGAACCGAGCAGTCGCTCAGAAATTTTCTGGACGACTAAGATATTTAGTCACCCCCCACGAGGGCGTCATGCGGCACAAGGCCTTTTTAACGTGGGCATTCCCGAGCCATTAGGCCCGGCCAAAAAATAGCCCATTTGAACCCGTATAAACGGGTTCTGGGCCGAGTTTAACCTCCCGAAGGAGACTCCGCCCTTCGGCGTAGCCTCCTTCGGGTTCCTTCCGCCCGTAGGAAGAGAGTTGAACCGAGCAGTCGCTCAGAAATTTTCTGGACGACTAAGATATTTAGTCACCCCCCCCACGAGGGCGTCATGCGGCACAAGGCCTTTTTAACGTGGGCATTCCCGAGCCATTAGGCCCGGCCAAAAAAAAATAGCCCATTTGAACCCGTATAAACGGGTTCTGAGCCATTTACCTCCCGAAGGAGACTCCGCCCTTCGGCGTAGCCTCCTTCGGGTTCCTCCCGCCCGTAGGAAGAGAGTTGAACCGAGCAGTCGCTCAGAAATTTTCTGGACGACTAAGATATTTAGTCACCCCCCACGAGGGCGTCATGCGGCACAAGGCCTTTTTTAACGTGGGCATTCCGGAGCCATTAGGCCCGGCCAAAAAATAGCCCATTTGAACCCGTATAAACGGGTTCTGGGCCAGTTTAACCTCCCGAAGGAGATTCCGTCCTTCGGCGTAGCCTCCTTCGGGTTCCTCCGCCCGTAGGAAGAGAGTTGAACCGAGCAGTCGCTCAGAAATTTTCTGGACGACTAAGATATTTAGTCACCCCCACGAGGGCGTCATGCGGCACAAGGCCTTTTAACGTGGGCATTCCCGAGCCATTAGGCCCGGCCAAAAAATAGCCCATTCGAACCCGTATAAACGGGTTCAGGGCCGATTAAGGCCTTAACCTCCCGAAGGAGACTCCGCCCTTCGGCGTAGCCTCCTTCGGGTTCCTCTCGCCCGTAGGAAGAGAGTTGAACCGAGCAGTCGCTCAGAAATTTTCTGGACGACTAACCCTCACTCTCTCTCCAGAGCTGACTTATATAAGAGGGACCAGTCCATTACTAGTTAGAAGGTGGTTGAGCCCCAACAGTATCACAAGCAATAGCTACTGCAGCCGATAGGAAAAAAAAGAAGAAAATACGGTTTTAATATATGTATGTACACATACAGGGTATCCCCTCCAAATCAGGCATTTAAAATATGAATATCTGATTGACTTCATGTCACAGGAAAACGAAATTAAATAGGCTTCATTGTGAAAAATAAAATATCTTTTTATCAAATTTAGAACAAGATATTCAAAGGGCAGAAGATTAAAAAAACAAAAACGATTTCACAAAGCTTTACAAATACTCAATATACGCACCACCTGTGACGCGACACGCATCAAGTCGTTAGTTCAGCACCTGCCAAACACGCTGTAGCACATCTTGCGTAACATTCTCAAGCACATTAGTGATTCTCTGTTTAAGTTCCTCTGGGTTTGTAGGAAAAGGGGAGATATAGACACGTCCTTTCAGATAGCCCCGTAAAACGAAATCACAAGATATCAAGTCAGTTGGACGTGGTGGCTAATTCAATAGCACATTGTCATTATCACTGGCACGTCCGGCCCATCTTCCTAGTAGATTATCAGTGAGTTCAATCCACACCGTGGCACTGGAGAATTACCACACAATTATTTTGGTAAGGTATGCTTAACGAAAATTATCATCAGATTTCAGCAGAATAAGACAGTCCATAGGATAGCAACAGTGCGGGTTCGTCACAGACACTGGAACAAGGAACGCAATATTTATGCCCAAAATGAGTTCAACAGATATACAAAAATAGAACGAGAACTAAGGGGTCTCACCGGACTTATTCAATCTATACAGCAAGGTGATACTGAGAGAACTAGATGTCCTACCATCATTCATTATTGGCGAGCAAACTCTCAGTATAAGATATGCAGATCTGTTTTGATAGCAGACACAAATGAAAAATATAAAATCTCCTTGAGAAGGTAGTTATGGAAAGCGAGATGAAAGGACTAAACATAAATTGCAACAAGACAGAATCCATGGTTGTTAGCAAAAGGGTGAACCGAAAGTGTGAATATCAAATCGGAGATACCAAAATGAAACAACTGCAGGAATTTAAATACCTGATAAATCTTTTAACAGAGCACGAAAAGTGCATCACTGACACACTAAGATAGACAAAGAAGCATTCTACAAACTAAGCAGAGTACTACTACTACTAATAATAATAATAAAAAAACTTTGCTAGAAACAAGAAAATAGTACTAAACTGGTACATGATATCTATCCCCATGTATGACAGTGAGTGCTGGACAATCTCCTCAGAGATGAAGAGGCGACTTGAAGCAACAGAAAGGTGGTTCTACAGAAGGATAGTGAGGATAGCATGGGCTGAACACGTGAGCTGCCACAAAGCTTCAGAGAAAATTGAGACAGAAAGGAAACTAATATTTGACACCAGGAAGAGTTAGTTTAGGTTTCTGGGACAAATAATGAGGAAGAAAGGTTTGGTGAATCTGATACACACAGGACAGATTGAAAGTAAGAGAGTCAGAGAAAAGCACATGAGATAGTAAGCATGGGTTAATGGAAGGCGAAATAACAGAAAGACAATATTTATTAATAGGTACAAGGTACAGGAAGTAGTGGAGAGACATGATCACCTATATCTTGTGGGTCCCACGGCACATAAAGAAGAATTCTTATATGCCTTTCCATTCGGGCTTGTATATTTATTTTGGCTGTTTTTGAAACCTCTTTCCGTTTGTCGTATTCTCCGGCCGGCATTAGGTGTCTGTCGTACTCGGTAACTTTTTTCGTAAGAGATACATTTTCTAATTGATTAAAGCGATGGTTAATACCTATCTTGTTTCCCGTTCGAATGTGCGTTCGTGCCCTAGGTCGTGTAGTAACTAATAATCATATACTAAGGTTGAGTGGAAGAAACGCAAAATGTAACATGAACATTAACTGATATGAAATTTCCCCGTAAACATAAAAAATAGAATGGGAGTACACTATCCCCGTTAATTGAATAAAGGGTTCTGTTCCCTTACTGAGGAAGTTTATGATGTCAGACAACTGAAGAAGACCGGTGAAGGTAACAGTTGAAAACTTATGAGTATAATCAGATATGTACCATGCGTGATACACGCTTCGGCGATCGTGTATCTATATCATGACTGACAAGGCAGATTTTTTCCCGCAGGTTGCCATTTCTTTCTGAAGTAGACCAGTTGCCATCCAAGGCTATAGAACACAGTATATCCTACTATTTAGCCATAGTTGGAAGAATAAGAAGAAGGTGGAGAAGGAGGAGGAGGAAGAGGAAGATTTATATATTTTGCAAGCATTTTAGCACCTAAGTGAATGTAATGGAATTCGAACTCGGCTATCCAATTTCTTAATCCGAGTCGCTATCCACCGTGCCTCCAAGACAAAAACATACTCATAGAATTACTCGTTAGCTACAGGGACGAAGCAGAATATTTGTTAAATAGATTTATTTCTAGGTTATTTCAAGCCAGACGATATTTTTAATTTGTAAGAAATTTTTTTTTAGAGATAATTTTTTATTGATACAAACCTACTAATTAATCCATTTCTGGAAAGACCAGTTGCCATCGAAGACAACCAGGTCTGTCCTGCTATAGCTGGGAGTGTGGGGGAGGGGGAAGAAGAAGCGGATTCATATGTTTCCCAAGGGTATTAGCACGTAAGTGAATGTAAGGGTTTCGACTGGAATTTGAACTCGGCTCTCCGATTCCTCAATCCGAGTCGCTATCCATTATTCCACCGAACCATAGAAAGATATATAATACTGAACACGCGGGCAACCGGAGGCGGTGTAATGGTTAGCAATTTTGTCTCGCTAGAAGAATTACGACTGAGTAGTGAGTTCAATCCTCACTCGGTGTCCCATACTTTTGGCATTGTGCCACATCTAAGCTACGCTTGGAAAATCGCTACAATATTGAATATACTGATATGCATTAGACTCAATTTTTTTTTACATGGAGTTTGAGCGTAAACCGAATATTTTACGCAATTCTTGATCAGTTAAAATTGTTTGTGATAAATTATTCTGCCTAAGATTTAAAGAGGGAAAGCTTTTCGATTTAAAATTAGGAATAGATGACAGTTAGAATACTTAGCACACTCCGGCCTGTCAGAAATGTGAGTGATAAGTTATTTTATCTCCAACTTAAAGAAGAACTGTTTGTCGTCTTCGGGCATTCAGAAGGGAACGGCGAAATGGTTATTTTGACAAGGTGCCAGAAGTAAAATTAGATGATTGCGTGGCAAGAATACAGAAGTAAATGGCGATGTCAGAGACACAAGGCGAAGAGACAGGGAATTGACACCAGAAAGACAATATATTCATATCGAGGGACGGAAATTAGCAAAGCTTTAGGAAGCATTTTGACGCCTTCAAAACGAAACTGCTCTATTTTAATCATCTGAGGGAACTATTTTTACCTTCCATCAGCCTGGTTGAGGCTAACATCTAGGAGAGTAACTCCATGCACCTTCTCCCACTAAAGTTTTTCCGTGGACATGAAGTGTAAAGATTAAATTAAATCAATTACTAGGTCTGCTGCTAAGAATGCTTGTTCACTGTGTCGGTCTAGACAATTTTTCTCGCCAGAAACTTAGACACGTTTATAAGTGTATCATTCGTCGATACATTATATATTGCTGTCACATATGATTTGGGACAACACCGCCGACTCAACACCGCCGACTCAATACCGCCGAGCGAGGCCCGGGACAACTCAGGACCGGGACAAATCAGCACAAGAAATATATAACTTTATTTATAACCGAATAAAATTAATTGTATTAAGGATTAAAACCTTAATTAATGAATATTTTTCTTCAAATAAGGCATGTGAAAAGGCATTATGTAAAATATGAACCACTTTTTGTTTTTAATTCTTTCTAATAAAGTAAATCGTAAAGAAATTTATTTTTTAATAAAGTAAATTGACATGTCAAAAATAATTCAGTAAACCAATTTGGATGCACGGTGGAGTAATGGATAGCTGCTCGAATTCAGAAATCGGAGAGCCGAGTTCGAATTCCAGTCGAATCAATTACATTCACATACGTGCTAATACTCTTGGGAGAGGTATGAATCCTTTTCTCCAGTCCAAGCTATAGATGAATAGCAGGACAGACCGGGTTTTATAGCCTTGGATGGCAACTGGTCTACCGCAGAAAAATGGCAACCTACTGCGGGAAAAAATTGCCTCATTAATCAATTATCGAAAGATACATGATCGCCTACGCGTTTATCAAGCTTGGCAGATAACTAACTAACCAAAAACAATTATTTTTTATAAAGTAAATCGTAATCTAATTTACAATTCGCAATATTAAATGTTATAATATTTTATATAAAAAACAATTTTAGGATTTCGATTTACTTTATTACAAAATAAACATACATTTCTACTTGGCTCGTCAATTCCTTCATCTGAACAGATACCATCTACATCAACCGAATTTGAGATGAATAAACATTGAGACATAATTGTCTGTTCTCCGATGTTATTTCGAGTACAGAGAAGAAAAAAAAGGCTAGATCCAGATTCATAAGAGACAAATTTCAGAAATTCTAGCCTAACACTGAAACATTAACTAAAAAAATATTTCATTTTTCTCCTCCGCTTTTTGTAACAAAAATTACGTTAGAAAAGTTCAATAAAAACGTCATGTAATCTTTACTGCCCTCTTCTTATTGGCCCCGTCTATTCTCCTGCATATTATTATTATTTACTTAGACTACTACATGTTCCGAGACTACTTCAGACAGATTGAGAATTTTTACAATCGGATTAAAATTTATGAAAACATCAATGAATTTGTTGTGATTTTAAATTACGACTCTAAAAAGAAAACGAAAGTGACTGCATAAAATAAATTTCTAAATAAATAAAGGTCAAAGGTCAAGAATAAATGAAGATCAAAGGTCGATGTGTTTAGTACGACCAATTTTTCATTCACTTTTTTGAATTATTACACATTCATCATGTATCAAAAATTTAATTAATCCACTTACTAAGATTGAAACAATAAAAATGTTACACACACACACACACACACACACACACACACACACACACACACACACACACACACACACACACCAAGGTTTTGACACTTTCCTTGATTTGGATGCTGTAGAGTATTTTAGTGTTATCCCGAATATTTGTTTTACGCTGATAGTTATACACCCTCTTCTCTCTCTCTCTCTCATTCTCTCTCTCTCTCTCTCTCTCTCACACACACACACACACACACACACATATATATATATATATATATATATATATATATATATATATATATATATATATATATATATATACAGTGTATCACAAAAGTGAGTACACCCCTCACATTTCTTCAAATATTTAAACATATCTCTTTATGGGACAACACTGACAAAGTGACACTTTGACACAAGGAAAAGTACCCTGTCTGCCGCATGTATAACAGAGTTAATATATTTTCCCCTCAAAATAACTCAAAATATAGCCAGTAAAAGCTAAATCCTTGGCAACAAAAGTGAGTACACCCCTTAGGAAAAGTTGTCAATATTAACATACAACATGTCAAATGTCAATATTTTGTGTGGCCACCATCATTATCCAAAACTGCCTTTACTCTCCTGGGCATGGAGTTTACCAGAGCTTCACAGGTCGTCACTGGAATGCTCTTCCACTCCTCAATGACGATGTTGCGGAGCTGGCGGACATTTGAGACTCTGCGCACCTCCACCTTCTGCTTGAGGATGGCCCAAAGATGTTCTATTGGGTTCAAGTCTGGAGACATGTTTGGCCAGTCCATCATCTTTATCCTCAGCCTCTTCAGTAAAGCAGTGGTTGTCTTGGATGTGTGTTTGGGGTCATTGCCATGCTGGAACACTGCTCTGCGACCCAGTTTCTGGAGGGAGGGGATCATGCTCTGCTGCAGTATTTCACAGTACATGTTGGAGTTCATGTTTCCCTCAATGAAATGTAACTCGCCAATACCTGCAGCACTCATGCAGGCCCAGACCATGACATTCCCACCACCATGCTTGACTGTGGGCATGACACACTTATCTTTGTACTCCTCACCTGGTCGCCGCCACACATGCTTAAGGCCATCAGAACCAAACAAATTAAATTTCGTCTCATCAGACCATAGGACATGATTCCAGTAATCTATGGGCTTTGTTGACATGTCTTCAGCAAACTGTTTGCGGGCTTTCTTGTGTATTGCTTTCAGAAGAGGCTTCCTCCTGGGGTGACAGCCATTCACACCAATTTGATGTAGTGTGCGGCGTATGGTCTAAACACTAACAGGCTGAATCCCAATCTCTTTAATGTCTGCAGCAATGCTAACAGCACTCCTACGCCGATCTTTCAAAGAAAGAATTTGGATGTGACGGTCAGCACGTGCGCTCAGCTTCTTTGGACAACCTACTTGAGGCCTGTTCTGAGTGGACCCTGCTCTTTTAAAATGCTGGATGATCTTAGCCACTGTGCTGCAGCTCAGTTTCAGGGTGTTGGCAATCTTCTTGTAGCCTTGGCCATCTTTATGTAGTGCAACAATACGTTTTTTAAGATCCTCAGAGAGTTCTTTACCATGTGGTGCCATGTTGGAACTTTCAGTGACCGGTAAGAGAGAGTGTTAGAGCTTCACTACAAATTTGAATACACCTGCTCCCCATGAAAACATGGGCATAGTTAAACTAATGAGTCACATGACATTTTGGAGGGAAAATGAAAAGCAGTACTCAATTTAGACATTTAGGGGTGTAGTTTCTTAGGGGTGTACTCACTTTTGTTGCCAGGGATTTAGCTTTTAATGGCTATATTTTGAGTTATTTTGAGGGGAAAATAAATTAACTCTGTTATATATACTGCAGACAGGCTACTTTTCATTGTGTCAAAGTGTCATTTTGTCAGTGTTGTCTCATGAAGAGATATACTTAAATATTTGAAGAAATGTGAGAGGTGTACTCACTTTTGTGATACACTGTATATATTTGTGTCAAAATGCAGTTAAGGAGTAGCCAAACACAACTGCTAGTTTCATGTGAATGAAACGAGCAGTCGTGGTCGGCAACTGCCTACCTGCATTTTGACTTAAATATATTAATACTCTGGCATTTCTTATGGCATTTAGCACCCATTTTTGCCAGTGCGCAACTTTAGACAGATTCTTTTTGGAGGGGTTTTATCCATATTTTATATATTATATATATATATATATATATATATATATATATATATATATATATATATATATATATATATAGTTGTTGGTATACACTCAGTATCAGAGATACAGTGCATGTAAATATAAAAATGGAACATTGAAGTCAACACTCAGAGGCGACAGACACTTTCATGCTAAATGCAATTATCAGACCTGATGATGTTTCACTTATATATATATATATATATATATATATATATATATATATATATATATATATATATATATATATATATATGTGTGTGTGTGTGTGTGTGTGTGTGTGTGTGTGTGTGTGTGTGTGTATTTATGCGTGTGATGTACCCTCCTCATTCTGTTTCTATGTTTCTGTCGTATGCATCACTTCCATCTCGATCGGAATATTTGCTCTTTACATTCGTCTCTTAGCCGGTCGATACGAGACATTTTAAAATTTCTGATAGCACTCTGAAACACACATTAATATATATATATATATATATATATATATATATATATATATATACATACACATTCATATATATATATATATATATATATACATATATATATATATATATATATATATATGTGTGTGTGTGTGTGTGTATACATACACACACACACACAAACACACACACACACACACATATATATATATATTAAATTTAGATATTGAACTACCCACTGCTTCCTCAGTTGCCGTTATCATCAAACTGGCATATTAAATTCTGCATAATCTTTTTCATAGCTGAATAGTATGTACTTCGCCAGAGTTACATACAGTTATTGTATTCATATTTGTCCTTCTCCCAGACTGGTTGCCGACCACGTCAATACCACGAATAGTCTTACCCCCTACCCAAAAAAAAAATATCAAACTCAAAAGTATTTTCACTTTATTGACATTGTTTACATCGTTCGGACTGTTTTTCTCATCTGTATTGCCATATTTACGACGTTTCTACGGTTGTACTCTCCGACCTTCTTCAGGTGACAGGTTTTAATTTCCAACCAAACCCTTTATTTAGTCCAGTAGCTGCTTATCCTTTTCTCTGATTATATATATATATATATATATATATATGTGTGTGTGTGTGTGTGTGTATGTGTTTGGTTGTGTGTTGTGAATTTAGATATTGACCTACTCTCTGCAGAGAAAAAACAATCTGCTACAAAAATGCAGCAAATTGAAAACCGTCAATACTATAAATAGATTTTCCAAAGAAAGATGTCATGAACAAAAATATTTGAACTGTTTTCTTATTTACATATTATTACAAAGATATTAGTAAATTAGTTTCTTTGATGACGAATCGTGATTTCAGACTATATATCTGAGATGAAGTATTTTAACCATTTACATTATTTACATCGTTCGGACAGATGTCCTCATCTGTATTGCCATATTCACGACGTTTCGGATGTCGTATGGTATAGATTTTAATCTCAAACCAAACCCTTTATTTAGTCCACATGTCATATCTGAGTTTCAGTTAATTCGCTTTAGTTACTCAACTGTCCATGTTTTTGTTCTCTCTATTGTGGCCAGGTATAAAATTCACAACTCTTTGCGTTAGATGACTTTTGGGATTAATCGACCAACGCATTTATCTACTGGGTCATGTATCCATTTAATCTATACCCCCGTGAACTAAATAAAGAATTCAACAGTGCAAAAGAGCAATGATTTGTCAAGAAGGTAAATATTATAAAATATCAATTCTGTATGATGTTTACGCCTACCCGGCAGAATATAAACTAGCTTCATATTGTTCAAGAAATTTTCCGCATATCAAAGCCGATGAATACGTTAGAGAATGGAGCAGCTTGGTCTGAAAATGAAAATAAAAATTTTAAAACAAATTTAAAAAAAAAAAAAAAAATACCGCTTTCTTTTTTCGCTTCAATTTCTTTCTGTTTTTTTTTTTTTTTTTTTTTTTTTTGTTTTATCAGTATTTCAACTATCATTTTGTTATAAAGGAATAAAGTACCGACACTTGAGTTTGAACATAGATCGCCAGAGAGGGGTTCCTATTATTGAATCAAGTGCATCACGTGACCCTTTAGGAAACGCATATATGTAGAAACTAGTTGATGACTAACGATTGTTATTTATACACTATCCTCTATTACTATCAGTCAGTTACATACCATGCGTGATACACGCTTAGGCGATCATGTATCTATCGATACATGAGTGACGAGGCAGATTTTTCCCCGCAGTAGTGTGCCATTAATGTCTGCGGTAGACCAGTTGTGAGGCATGACTATAGAACCCGATCTGTCCTGCTATTTACTCATAGCTGGGTGGAGAAGAAGAGAATTTATATCTTTCCCAAGGGTATTAGCACGTAAGTGAATTATTAGGACGTAAATGACTATATAGACCGCTATTCTCTACTCTATTCACTATACTCGATTCGGATCACGACGCGGATTACTGTTCGAGTGAGTATTATCGAGAAAGTTCTATTAGTACGTGTCTTATACGAAGGCGTCTGATACCAGTATTGTTCGACCTCGTATTACATGTTGTATCTGAGATTAAAATTTTTTGCTACGAGCATTACGAAAGTGACAACGAGTATTCGTTGACAGTACAAAATTTGCAACGTGTGTTTGTTGACATCACAAAACATTTAATGCTGAAATTTAATTTTCTTTGGAGCGTTAGTAATTTTTTTTACAAAAAATGTTTTGCACTTAATATTTTTTCTCAAAAATGTATTGCTGGTATTTTTTTTTAATTTTTAAAGATGTATTGCTGGTAAAATTGTTTTCAAAAATGCATTGCTGGTAACTTCTTTTTTCAATAATATATTGCTGGTTATATTTTTCATTTTTAAAAATGAATGGCTTTTAATATTTTTCTTTTTAAAAATGTATTACTGGTAATAATTTTTTTTCAAAAATGTATCGCTGGTAATATTTTTCATTTTAAAAATATATGGGTGTTTATATTTTTTTTCAAAAATATATTGCTGGTAATATTTTTGATTTTAAAAATTGTAATATTTTTTTTTTCAAAAATATATTGCTGGTAATATATATATATATATATATATATATATTTATATCGAAAATGTATTACTGGTAATTCTTTTTTGAAAAATGTATTGCTGGTAACTTTGTTTTTTACAAGTGTATTTTGGTAATTGTTTTTTCCGAAAATGTATTGCCGTTATTTTTCCTACAAATGTCTATTTTTATACTATTATAGTGTTTTGACCCCAGTTTGGAGGTTAACTATTTTCACATAGTTGGAATCATAACAGGTACTCTCTCCCCAGGTCAGGGTAGACTTGGAAACAGCAGCAATTAAGGGGTGGTTCTACGCTCATTAAATCCTGATCTGACGCCTTGCGAGTGGATGTAATTTATCGTCATACTCATGACAATATATTGGTTCAATTGCGATTCGAAATTATTCACGTCTACTTAGAAACTAAGAATTTTCCCTCAAAATGATAAGATCGATGAAATCAATGTCTGATTATGTTCGATACATAAATTTGCCTCAAGAATATTATATTTAATTTTGTTCTCTTCTTAAGCCGACAACTGTCTTGTTTCTATATGGTTCGTGATTTGGTTTTCCCGCAGGAATTTTTACAAAAGATTAATAGCAATCATGTCAAAAATATTAATTTAACTCACCAAGGATTTAAAATGTGGGTTAATTTTTTTTTTAAGCATTTCACCCCAAGCAAGGCGGGAAGCCACTAGGACGCAAGGGGTTACAGAAAATTTAGAGCAAGATCAGATAGGAGTGATAGAAGAAAGGATGAGGAGAAGGGTAGTGGATAGATCAAGGCAACTAGAGATGTCGATTGACATTACATTTGAATAGCTGGAGATTATAGCTCACAGGGAAACAGGAATAGGGAAAGGAGTTCCACAGGCGAGAGGTTCGAGACATAAAGCTATTGGAGTAGAAGAGACGGCTACATTTAGGAGTTACGACAGTGAAAGTGTGAGAGCGGGATGCCAGGCTCGTAGGGCGCTTGAATTCGCGAAGTCTGGGAACCAGCGAATGCAGCTCCTCGGAGCAATTGCCATGAAAGTATTTGCAGAACAGACAGAGAGAGGCGACGGCGCGTCTGTGAGAAAGTGACTGCAGACGAGATGCCAGAGCAGGGCCAATTATATTGCATATCCACCTCTGGAGCCTATCAAGAACCCTGAGGCAAACAAAATGGGCTCCAGACCATATATGGTAGCAATACTCCATGCAAGGGTGAATTGTTGATTTGTAGATCTGGAGGATCGATTCCGGGGAGAAAAATTTCCTGGCGCGGCACAGGGAGCCGACTTTTCTTGCGGTGGACGAAGCAATTGACTCAATGTATTTGTTCCATCTCAGGTCAGCAGTCAACGTGAGACCGAGCAGCCGAGTTGTTCTCGAGAAGTTGAGCGTCAGACATTCTAATGGAGGGCAGGGAAGGATCTCTGTGGTGATTAATAGAGAGCAGTTTTGTTTTTGAAGCGTTAAAGTTGACCAACCAATTCCTGCCCCAGCTCACAATCAATGTATTATAACCTCAGTAGATATTCTGGACAACTAACCGTAGTATCATTCGAGTAAATCGAAAACGTCCAAGAAATATCAATCTCTAACAAACAACGTAACATAGTGAAAGAGCAAAGGCATTTTACATTATAACTCGCACCTGAGCGGTCATACTATTATGTCTCGCTTATGCTACTCGCCGTGACGTCATTAGAAATGGCCCTCGACTGACTCTAACGGACTGGTATTTACCTAGTCTCCCCACTGAGGCGTACACTTGGGCCAACGGTTAAAATATATCTAGCCCCCGCAACCGCGGTATTGGGCACTTTGCATTGATAATAGCGATTGCCTGACTCCGACTGACTTCAGTCGACTCACGTTGAATTCTTTATTTAAGGCCTCTTGCTTAGTTCGTTTTTATTACCGGGGGGTAACAACAATTACACCCTTTAATATGAAGTAATAAACTTGCCTGACACGATTTAATTTTATTGCTGAATCTATTTCAGAACATATCTAGGAATAATAATAGTTGTAGATTTCTTGGCATATTTTTTGTATACGAACCAATATCTTCTTTCGTTAGAAAAATTAAAAAAGAGCATTGAACTTTGACATAATATCAGACCTCCTATATATATGTACGAAATTCCGGAGAAAAAAAGACGAAGACATATCACTCTAATAATTGAACTATGTACTTAGTTCATGTCACGTTAAGTGGAAAACACTTACAACAAAAGAATTCGTGGATTTACCAAATTACAAAATTCATATAAAAAATTCTCACTTGAAATATTTGAACTTTAGCGTTGTGACTTACACGTTCCAATATTATATAACCGTTAATAAATAACACATTCTTAAAAAAAACAACTTTCGGTCTACAACACATTTATTTCATCTCCGAGTTTTGATTTTAAAGGAAAAAATTACAACCTGATGATGAGGACAGGAAGTCCTTGAAAGTACTTGCTGCTATAAAAAAATACACCAGGTCCATCTGACATACAATTTTATACATAAGGATTGCATCATTCAGTGGATTGTTAGTAGTTTAATGCTTATATTAAGTCCGTTAGCGAAGAGATTTTGCCATTAATTGCATTAATATTGCTAATTGATTCAACGTATGATTATCTTTTTATAATATATATATATATATATATATATATATATATATATATATATATGCGTGTGTGTGTGTATTAATAATTTCACCACAAGTAGGGAAATAAAGCCACAAAGACACAAGGAATTATTGAGTGTGAAAGAATAAAAAAAGAGAAACATTATTAAGAAGGGAGAACAATAAAAGAGGAATGAAAACACAACAAATACAGATTGATTTTGCATTAAGATTTTTAAAGATCAAAGTTAACTGGAAAACGAGATGCCGGAAGAGAGTTCCACAGGCGAGAAGTGCATGAGAATAATAGTATAGAATTTAGGGTTATATATAGCTATTTCAATTGTAAGGTGATGAGACCCGTCTGCCAATCTAGTACTGCGCTTAAATTCATTAAGTTTAGGCACCATAATGAACAGCTTATTCCAGCAGTAATATGTGCATTTTCTATAAATATGTACATTTTCTATAAATATATAGATTTTCTATAAATATTTTCAAAATGTGAAAGTGACTGATGTGTTAAAGTGACTCAAGTCGACATGCGAGGTCAGGATCAGTAACATTGCGGATTCTTCCTTGGATTTTATCAAGGCTGCCTAAATATAGAGAAAGAGTACAAGACGTGTCAGAAATATTCAAAGCGTGGGCGAATGGTGGAATTATAATTATGTAAGGTAGATTCAGTAAAACAGCTTTCCTAGCAGGAGATCTAGCAATTGATTCGATATAATCTTTCCGCATCATGTTCGCGGAGAAGCATAGAAGAACTTAAGAAGCGAACCACTTGACGTGTGTCGTGTCACAGGTGATGCGTATATTGAACATTTGTGATGCTTTCTGAAATCAGTTATAAAATCTACATCCTTTTGAATATCAAAGTTTGATGAAAAAAAATTCTTATATTGATCAACATGAAGCCTGTTTAAATTCATTTTCCTGGGAGATGTAGTTTCTCAGATATTTGCATTGTAAATAATGAAAAATTCTTTTTAGACACTCTGTATATTTATAATCGGTATCTTACTGACCCGAATAATATTTGTGAATGTATTATTTTAAAGAAAAAAAGGCACATCGTAGAGTTTCCCTAGCACAATACTGTTAAAAGCCTCTTGCTTGAAGAATGAAGCAGTTCAAATTCCAGGTTAGAGATTAGCAATAATGATGCTGTTCAAACTCGCCTCGGTACACTGATCCAAATTTTGTATGAATATTTTGTTACAGTTTTTTGTGTATATGTAACTAGTGAGCCAATCCAAATGACTTAACTACCTTTATAGTCTACCAATAGAAGGTTAACCAATCAGAAGACGCAGAACATTCTATCCGTCGTGTATAAAGGCGGCCATTTTTGTTTAACCTACCAGAATGACCAGTGCCAACTTGTCAGGCGAAGATGACAGAAGGAATTACTACACTCTGCTACTTTGCTGCGATATCCACTGCTAACCTGAACTAGGCTTTCCTACTGCCTCCGAAATATTCACTGCTAACCTCTGGATTCTATACTCGAAGACGACCGTCATCAAATGTCTAACATATTTATTCACTAATGAAATGATTAATAATTTAGCATGTAATAATGATATTCGTGAAATAATGATCAGTTGATATAGTAAAAAATTATAATTATTTACTTTGATAGAGAATGTTTTATACAATATTCCATTACATCGCTTTTCACGGTTATCATCATTTATACCTAAATTTTCAAGTATTATTCTTAGTAATATGCTAAGTTTTCCGCCCGAATGTGAGCGGGAGTAAGAGGCGCAATATATGACTACAAAATTAGTTATATTGACAGGGTTATGATGAGAGATTAATGGTCGAGGGAGAAAAGTTTATTGCTGACAAGATAGTCAGGGAGGTAATTTAACCAAATATGTACCCCTGTTGTCGCACCTAGACAGCGGTAACGAATTATGTAACGCAACACGTTGGTCATCCTGTTCTTTCAGCTCATGTTGGTTTCCATTTAGCTGACTCTTCACTCGAAGAACTATCGTGTTGGAATCGATCATAAACGAAAGTGATATGTTCATCATTAATTAATCATAGCTAAGGATCGGAAGCTCATGAAACATTGAAATTAAGTTAAAATATCTCTATATATTTGTTGTGTGTGTGTGTGTGTGTGTGTGTGTGTGTGTGTGTGTATTATTCCAGGATCATTTCCCAACTTGGTCAAGGTGATCTTCGTCCTCTCTAACCTTCTTTCTGTTGCCTCACACGTTTCAAGTCCGATTTCATTTTCAAGTCTTTTTTCACTGCTCTTTGAACTGTCATAGCTGAAACTTCTCTCTCACGTGCCAAACGTCTTATAGATTAAGTTAGATACTTTCAAACTGATCTCTTTAGCTCTAAGTTGAAATGATGATCCCTCTTCCTGTTGTGACCTCCCGATACAGTTTACCTCTATGTTGTTCATTCTTTTTTTTAAAATTATTCACCGTTCTCATCATGGTTCCCGAAAGAATTTCGAAGATCGGAGCCAGAGTATGAATGTTGGTTCCATTACTGAAGGCACGAAGGATCTTTTTCCTTTTACCAATGCTTATTTTCGTTGACACAAGACTATTTTAATCTCTTCTCTTTCTAGCTGAACAACTCAAAGGGTTTTTCAGTGCTTCTTACGTCAAAATGGTGTCAAGTTGGCTAAACGTCTTATCTGAAAACCTGGAAAAAAGAAATTCAGTTAGTTTAGTGATGTTTTAGATATCAAACATTTTGTGGAATGTACAATTATGCTGTTACACGATTTGGGCAAATTTGCTGTTACACCCGGTATATATATATATATATATATATATATATATATATATATATATATATATATTGTTACGTTAGAACATGTACATACCCACTACAAAACCGATCAACGTTAAAAAATGAAAACTTTTTTAATGTTTCGATGCGACTGAAATATTTTATTTAGAAATGCGGTTATCGATTCATGCCTTCCATTTCTCTCATTGGTAAGTTCCCCATAAAAGGTATAAAAGAATTTACATGTGGAGAATGAAAGGAATCTAAGTGATTAGTAACAGCGAGAGGGGAAAAAGGTGGGGTCTGGGATGGAGGGAGGTGATATAAATTAAGAAAAGATGAATCCAGCGAATGGAATTTCCGTCGAATCGCAGAATTTGGACTTTAACGGTCTGCTAGAATTGTTAAGTTACTGTTTCTAAAGCAAAAACATTCTGCGCTTGGAGATAATTCTTCATTGAATGTAAAAGAGTACTAAAGTATTTTATGAAACGGACTTTCTAATATAGATTAGAATACTAAACGGATTTAAAATCTTTACATTACCATATTTCTGGTTTGGTTTATTTTGTTTTACAGCACAACAACCTCAATGTGTTATTTAATACCGACAACATTTTTAGGATAGATTCGTATGAATAGAATATGTATTCTTTGATTTAGATTGGTTTGGTTTATTTTGTTTTACGGCATATCAACCTCAATGGGTTATTTAATGCCAACAACATTTTTTTATTGCTGGTAATGTTTTGTTTTATCAAAAATCTGTTTCTGGTAATATTTTTCTTTCAAAATTGTATTGCTGGTAATAATTTTTTTCAAAAATGTATTACTGGTAATAGCGAACTATTTGCCCATAGATGGGACCCTAAAAGGTGCTACCACCCTGGGTCAGGTTTGGCTTGGAAACACCAGCAATTAAGAGGTGGTTCCACGCTCCTCAAAACCTCCTGATCAGAGGCCTTGCTGCTGGATGTAGTTTATCGTCTTACACAGGACGCGGATGTAGTTTAACGTCTTACCCAGGACGAGCCATATTTATTATACTTAACTAAATTTTACTTTACGATATGAATTAGAATACTACATATTTTTTCATTATTGTATTATTTTTTTGGTATGGGCGTTACAAAAGAGAAAAGTAATTCAAGTAATATAACGATTACATTTTTGAAAGATAAATAGGTGGTGAATAAAGGTAAGATAATATTAGAATTAGTATTAACCTTCAGATTTCTAGAAACTAATTTGGAAAAGAGAATTGCTGTTATTGCATAAAGAAAGTTATATAACTTCCTAGCTTGGCTTATTCAATTTTTCAGTGACGTATTAATATATTCCGTTTGTTTCTGGCAATCTTAGCAGTCAGATTTTGTACAGGGTTTACGTTTTTAACTGTTTTATCTTACGTGTGTGAACCTGAAGATTATGAAAGTACTTCTGAAAGTCAAATCGAATTCGTCTGCAAACTTAATTATTCACCCCTGCATAAAAATCCAGTAACCTGTCACCCAACGTATTGAAAAGAAGCAGAACAAACACGACTTTTAGAATAAATTACAACTTTAAAACTCCAACGATATCATCTGTTGGAAAAAAGGAGACAGTTATTGATTTTATGAATATCATTTCTGTCACAAATCAAAGAGTAAAGACGATTATAATATATTTGGTTTGGTTTGGTTGGATTTTACGGCATATCAACCTCAATGGGTCATTTAATGTCGACAAAAATTTATTTTTGATAATATTTCTTTTTTAAATCTATTTCTGGTAATATTTTTCCTTAAAAAAATCTATTTCTGGAAATAATTTTCTTTCAATTATGTATCGTTGGTAATATTTTTTCTTTTTTAAAAAAATGTATATATGTATATATATATGGTAATATATATTTTTCTTTTTTATCGCTGGTAATACTTGTTTTTCAAAAATGCATTTTTTTTGTAGATTTTTCTGTAGATCCCAATTTCTTTAATGAAATTCATGATGTTACTTGGATTAGTATTTTCGAATAAATCCTTTAGGTTATCCAATTTGTAGTGTTTACTACGGATTAGTCGGAGATGGCAATTTAGTAGGATGTGTTTGACTATATAAGATTCTTGGCATGGGACACATGTTGGAGGTACCTCATTCTTTAGTAGATGTTAGTGGGATAATATATTCAGTGTTTTTAAAACGTGCATTATATATTCAAATAGTTAGTGTTTTACTTTATGCCTCCGCTTGTTACAGAATAGAATTTTATAGCACATCTGCTCGGACAATTTATAAAATCTCGAAAGAACAAACAGATATGAAATATTTTTTTTATTTGTACATTAAATCGATTTATCTCTGACATCGTCATTGTGAGTTCAGTCCTTAGGTCAGGCATTGTGGACTTGGACCCAATAGATACAAGTGACCAATAACTAAACATTACTAATTAAAAATAAGAACTAGACGATAAAAGTAGAACTCTTGTATACGATCCCTAGCTAATGATAGGCAAAATGATCGGCCCCTTGTACCGATCTAGTAAGTACCCGACTTCTCATGCTATCCTCTATATTTATTAGAGCCAGATCAAGCCCACAATGAGGTACTGTTGCCATATTTAGGAGGGAGATATTCATTTCTCACTTTCCAATCTTGATAGAGTTCAAAAGTGTCTCCGAGTCCTTGTGGGAGAAGACTTATTTTCCACCTTCTAACCCCACCCTCACAGGCGGGTGTGGTGAGTCTCTCACTACTCCATCACTACTAATATTGAAAGTGTTCGGACGAACTTCATTCCTTGATTCTGCAAGCTCTAGTCTTTATGCCTAGAAGCCGCCATTTTACTTATATAATAGCAAGCCTCATACATTTCCTCCATATTCCATCGGCGAGAAGTAAGTTCCACTCAAACAGCTTCTTCCCACGAACCACTGTTCTATAGAAGAGACACTCAAGAAGATGTTTCCCCTATCACTACAATCTTATCCTGTTCAAGTCTGGAGTTAACCGTTAGCTTATACATATAGAGTACCCCTAACGTAGTCCTCTACCTCAAGCGGACGTCGGGCCTTGTACATGGTGAAACATACTGTAAAAATATCCCTGGATATGAGCGTTGGAAAGAAAACAATCTACCCCCCCACCGTAGATTAAATAAAAGCTTCAGTTCAGAATTCCATGTTCGTTACCCAGATCGATATTTACTTGAGGAAGGCCGAGGAGGCAAACGGCTGTAACGTTGTGATAGCAACAACAATAATGAAGAAAATAGTCTGAATATTAATCGTGATTTATCTACATTATTTACTTTCGAAATAATGCCCTTATCTTTATTATTATTATCACAACGTTTCGGCCGCTGTGCACATCTTCAGGTGTCTGTAAATCCGGGTAACTTTCAAGTTTTATCGAATTGGACTTTACGAGGTAGATTGTTCTAGTGCTAGTCTCCATGTCTAGGGATATCCTCTTCTGGATTTTTTTTTATTTTATTTTAGTACTTCTCAGTTTTTTGTAGTGGGTATCTTTCCACTGAAGATGAGTCTATGCTGCCCTGACAAAGGTTTGAACTCATAATTAGTACAGTCACCCAGGGTATTATCCTAGAAAATCAAAAACATTATTCCGTAAATTTGATTTTGAGTTCAATACCGGGACAGGTTAGTATGGATTTAGAATCAGTGGAAACAGGATTAGGAAGTTACTAAACAAAAAGAAAAAAAAACCCACGAAGTATTTCTAAGCATGAATATCCGAACGGATCCCCCCCACCCGAGTAAATAAAGGTTTCAATTCGAAATTCGTTGAATATATCTATGACTGACTAACATCTGATGAAGGCCGGTGTTGGGCGTTGGGAGCACATCGACCGAAATGCTGTAATAGTAACGACAGAGATGAAGATATATATATATATATATATATATATATATATATATATATATATATATATATATATATATATATAGTCCGATGTAATAGTTAACATGACTGTTGCTAAAGGCAACGGTGCTAAAGTATACAGATTGAAACTGTTTGGCACAGATTGACCTTCAACTCTGTCTCGTATACAAATGCATTTATAACGTTCTCGCTCAAGTCAGTTGTTTATAGCATTTCTTGGAAGGTGTGTCTGTCGAGTATGGTCTTCCCCTCATACCACAAAAATTCAATCAGTGACCATGGCAGGAGTTTTTGACGAAGAAAAAAAAAAAACATTCCCCAAGTCCGACAGGCGCCATATTCCACAGATCCCGCCTTGTGCGACTTTTCCTCTTCAGATATCAAATCCCACTTGAGAGGAACAATATTTCAAGATGTCGCAGAAATCCAAGAGAATGCAACGAGGCAGCCTCTTGCTATCTCATCACTAAAAAGAATTCCAGGAATGCTTGCGTCAGTGGAAACGATGCTGGATAAAGTATTTGGCTTCAGAATGAGACTACTTCGAAGGAGATTAAATACCGAATTCATATGCGTCATAGTTTTCTTTTTTATAATACCAGGCCCGGTAACTTTTAATCAGACCTCGTAACTCCGATTATAAATAATGTTAAATTCTTAGTACTGAAATTCAAACAGAAATTAAAGTAATTTTCACCCCCCCCAGAGTGAGCAATCTATGACTCTATTGAATTTAGAAATAAAGATTTGGCGATGCATATTTAAGACGGATTTTAGTCCATTATTGATTTAAAGCTTATTTGACATAGGAAACGTTTGTTTTGTAATAAAATTATTTTGACAGACTACTTAAAATGTCTATAATGTCCAACAGCACTAAATAAGCTGTCACTTGTCAGCCAACCATTTTCTGCTTCTTGATTTCATTATCTGATTTTAAACTCTGTAAATAGATTGGAATTCACGTTATCGATAATAATTAGTTGCAGAGACACCGAACGGGGATTATGATTGTGAGTCGGGTTAGAGCTGTTGATATTTTTTATATGAGGTATTTACATATTTACACTATTTGCATACATTTACGGAATGTTCTCATCTTTATTGACATATTCACGACGTTTAGACCGTTGCATTCACCAAAGACACATGGCCAAATGGTTGAAGTAACCCAAAAGTGGCTTACCCGAATGATTTGGGAGTTCAATACCTTGCCACAGCAGAGGAAACAAAATGTTGGAGAGGTGTCTTACTAATGGGAAGTAAGTGAATATAGGATATCGAAAAAAAGCAATGAAACATGGAATTAGAACAATCTATCCCCATCGACTTTATATAGGGTTGGGTTCTAAATTCCAGCATATATCACCTGAAGAATGCCGGAGTGTAAAACGATCGAAACATCGTGGATATAGCAATAAAGATGAGGACAATAGTTCGAATGATGTAAATAGTGTAAAGAGTCTGGTAAGTTTGAAAATGAAGGTTATGTTTTTTATTGTTTTTTTTTCCAGGGAACTGCAACTTAACTGTTTATTCTATTAACAATATTCCAACGAGCAATCTCAGATGATCAGTAAACATCGATGCAGCTGAAATGTCTTGGAGACGTAATGAGAAAGGACAGCTTGGAAAATCTGATACGAAATGAGGTTTTGAAGAGGATGCAAACAAGGTGGAAGCTTATATGTAATATCAGGTAGAAGCAGCTGAAATGACTTGGACACGTAATGAGAAAGGGCAGCTTGGAAAATCTGATACTCGGATATATGGAAAGAGACATAAGGGAAAGAAAATGATGACATACCTAGAGGAGGCTAGAACAAGGCCTGGGGGAAGTAGCAAAGGGACAAAACTCATTGAGAGCTACAAGGGATAGAGGGAATTGGTGAGCCATGGCCGCCTACTTCCTAAATGGACATGACACATAAAAAGATTAGAAGAACGGTGTCAGCGAATGTTGGACGATCTCAAAGATGAAAAAGAGACTCGAGGCGGCGGAGGTATGGTTCTACAGAAGGATGGCAAGGATATTATAGATCGAGAGTGTGAGCAACGACGAGATTTTAGAGAGGATGCAAATAAGGTGGAAGCTTATCCTTAACATCAGATGAAATTTCTTGGACATTTAATGAGAAAGGACAACTTGGAAAATCTGATACTCGCTTATATAGAAAGAAAGACAAGGGAAAGCAACTCATGACATGCCTAGCGAACAGTAGATGTGAGAACAGGGCGAGTGGGAAGTAGTAAAGGGACAAAACTTATTGTGAGCTAGAAGGGATAGAGGCAACTGGAGAGCCATTATCGCCTACTTCCTAAAGAGACATGACACATAAAAAGATAAAAAGAACGGAGTTTTGCAATTGACATCACTCTAACAGATAATTAGCATGATAACTGGTTTGTAAGTATCAGTACCCAAATAAGTCAGCAATATCGTTTCATTTGCATAATTTTATATGGATCCTCCCAAGTCACAAGATACAGTTCTATCCACAAAGACGCTCAGTACGTTGAACGACTATTTGATACACCTTTGTGCAAATTAATTGAACCAACCTCTTTAGTTTCCTTTCTTTCACCATACAGTCAGTTTTAGACCCACTGGAGTGACAGGGTGTAATCGATTTTTATTTTATTCCTCAGATTAAGTCATTTGCAGTGGTATGCGTTAATATGAATCTATTTTCGGGGTGTATTATGAAATTTGTTTAGCCTTAAATAATATTGCGTCATCCGTGATTGCATCAGATTTTCATCACACTCAGACACTGTTGTCTCGACTGTCGATTAGTTTTTCTCCGGCCATTGTGTGCGATGAGCGTTACTCCAAGGAAGAGTACGAACATTGTACCACGGCACGAACATAATGGCAAGCCTTACCAGTATTAAAGTATTATCGACTGGCTCTGAAACTCTCCTGATTTAAATCTAATCGATAATCTGTGGTCAGTCTGCAAAGACCGACTTCGTGGAATGGACATCCGAAGTACTAACATGTGCAGTGGGTCATGCTTCATTCGAAAAATATGAAAAATGTAAGTAATAAAGGAATTATTCGTTTTCTTTCAATTATTTTGCACAAGGGTGTCTTGTCCTTTCCAGACCTAAAGCGAAAACGGATATATGGGACCCATTTTGAGAAAGCTATTGTTATAATCGAGAAACGATACTAGGAGAAAGTCGCCTGCATGTAGATAAAAAAAGGATTCAGTAATTATACAAAAATAGAAAAGTATATAAGAAAATGGTGTCTTCTCACGCAACTTATTCAAACTATACAGTAAGACGATTCTGAGAGAAGTAAATCTCCTACCAGGATTTATTATTAGGTAGCTACAATCTAAAAAATATCACATATGAAGATGAAAGTAGTGAAAGAAAGCAAGAACAAAGGACTAAACGTAAATAGATAGAAAACAGAATCCATAGTTGCCACCAAACGGAACAGCCCAACATACAAATTACATATTGGAGATACCTAAATGAAGCATATACAAGAATTTAACTATTTGAGAGGTGTTTTAACATAGGACGCAATGTGCAACACCGAAATCCGGGATAGCAAAAGATGTCTTCGAAAAGCTAAGGAAAGAAACAGGAACATTTCGTTAGAAACAAAGAAAAGAGTTATGAAATGTTCTCTAATAACAATCCACCTATATGGCAGTAAATGCTGAAACATCTCATCATAGATGTAGTAGTAATTTGAGGCGATCGAAATGCGGTTTTACAGAAGGATGCTGAGAATACCATAGACTGAATATGTGAGTAACGACGAAGTTTTGTAGAACATGGAAACAAAAAGGACATTTATACATTACACCAAATGGAGAAAGTTGAAATTTCTTTGGCACATAGCAAAGAAAAAGAACTTAGAATATGTGAAACTCCATGGCATATTGAAACCAAGTGGGACACAAAAGGAGGCAGCGTATAAACCAACAAACTTGTGCAAATGGTTGACGGAACAGAGATCAGGAGAGATAGCAAACAGAAGAAATTTACTAAGAGTTACAAAGGACAGGAAATTGTGGAGAACCATGGTCGACAATAGCGTGAAGGCCCAAGGTATATAGAAAAAGAGGAATATAAAGATGGTGGGAACATAGTCGGCTCCTTCTATCACTCAGAAAATATCTACGTCCTTCTGCCATGCTCTATCATTACAAGAGTCAGATTAGACAAAGAAATAGACTATTAGTTAAATTCCCAGATGAATTCTGTGGACAGACAGATTGGCATCAAATGACAATTGGAAAAAAATCTTACATTTTGCCGATGCATTTCGTCTTCCGACTTTTTCAATGCAAAAGTGAAATCGAAATGTTTTTGTTGTTATAGTTACATTAAAAAAAAACAAATTTAAAAATATAGACGCTTGTGCCTAAGCCTTTTTTTTTGGTTAATGTAAATTCACGCGTCGGAAAAATGTAAGATTTTTTTCCAATTGTCATTTGATGCCAATCTGTCTTGTCCACAGAATGCATCTGGGAATTTAACTATATTGTCGACATGGGGAAAAATAATAATAATCCTTTACTATAAAGGTAATTTACATTAACCAGAAAAAAAAGGCTTAGGCACAAGCGTCTATATTTTTAAATTTGGATTTTTAATGTAACTATAACAACAAAAACATTTCGATTTCATTTTTGACTTGAAAAAGTCGGAAGACGAAACGCGTCGGCAAAATGTAAGATTTTTTTCCAATTGTCATTTGATGCCAAATAGACTATTGCTTTCATATATCGTTTGTAAATACGATCACACATAGATCTTCACATCAGCCTGTCTAATCATCATATCTTAACAAACAATCACTCTGCTTCCCGGTTTGTTGTGCTGCTACGGGAGGAAGACAGTGAGTGTTTTTCCCCCTTTTATAGAAAACCCAGGGGAGAAAAAAAAAGAAGCAACATCACAAGAAAGTATCAGGAGGTAGATTTTTTTTTGTGTGTGTTAAAACGTTTCTTTTGATATCCCTGGTGTTAGGTTGCCACACCTCAGAAAATATTAACGACTCACCTAACACCATAAAAAGTAAACAACCGAAGGGAAAAGAGAGAGAGAGAGCGAGCGACTTATTATTTCAGCTGGAAGATTGTGTTAAAGGGAAGTAACTCTGTTGTCCTTTTTTCTGATTTCTGCGACGGCAATATAACACGTAAGTCAAAAAGATATTTAACTTATAAACTGAACACACACTATGTTTTTTTTTTAAGCATAATTTCTTTAAAAGTTGGTGTCTGGCCACTCGTGACCTGAACTTAAAACTAATTGAGGTCCGCTTACTGGTTAACCCTATTTCACCAAGAAGTTTAGCCTCAAAAGTACCTGCTTGGAAGATGTATATAAAAAATGCAAGACCTTAAGCAAGTGGGCAGTTTCTAGATGAGCGATCAGAAAATGCGATCATGGACGATTCTTTTTCTACAGCATCCTGGGTAACAATCCAACAGCAAGACCTCTGATCAGGAGGTTTTGAGGAGCGTGGGACCACTTCTTATTTGCTGGTGTTCCCAGGTCCACTCTGACTCGGGGTGGTAGCACCTGGTAGGGTCCCAGTTATGGGCAAATAGTTAACCACGTAACTGAGTCTACATCCACGTCCTGAGTATGACGATAAACTACATCCGCGTCCTGGGTATGACGATAAACTACATCCACGTCCTGGGTAAGACGATAAACTATGTCCAACAGCAATGCCTCTGATCAGGAGGCTTTGAGGAGCGTGGAACCACCTCTGAATTGCGGGTGTTCCCAGGTCCACCCTGACCCGGTGTGGTAGCACCTGTTAGGGTCCAAGTTATGGGCAAATAGTTAACACCGAAACTGAAGTAAAAAGCAATATAAAATACTACCCGCAAAACGTTTTTGAAGAAAAAAAATCTATTACCAGCAATACCTTTTTGAAAAAAATAATATTACCACCTCTACGTTTTTTGGAAAAAAAATAACGTTACCAGCTATACGATTTTGGAAAAAATAATATTACCACCTCTACGTTTTATGAAAAAAAAAACGTTACCAGCTATACGTTTTTGGAAAAATAATATTACCACCTTTACGTTTTTTGAAAAAAAATAACGTTACCAGCTATACATTTTTGAAAAAAATAATATTACCACCTCTACGTTTTATGGAAAAAAAAATAACGTTACCAGCTATACGTTTTGGAAAATAATATTACCACTTTTACGTTTTTGAAAAAATAACGTTACCACTATACATTTTATAATATTACCACCTCTACGTTTTATGAAAAAAAATAACGTTACCAGCTATACGTTTTTGGAAAAATAACGCTTTTTTTGAAAAAACATAACGTTACCAGCTATACGTTTTTGGAAAAATAATATTACCACCTCTACTTTTTTTGAAAAAAAACATAACGTTACCAGCTATACGTTTTTGGAAAAATAATATTACCTGCTATACATTTTTGGGGAAAAAAATAATAACAGAAATAGATTTTTGACAAAACAAATATATTACCAAGAAAAAGAAAAAAATAATTGTCGGCATTAAATGACCCATTGAGGTTGATATGCCGTAAAACAAAACAAACCAAACAAACCAAATTTGAGATTTGAAATACGGACACAATCTTTTGCAAACAAAAATACTTTTAATTGGATAGGTAAAATTGAACAAATAATAACGAAAATATAGTAAATTCTTATAACTATAATTCTCAAAATATGTGTGTGTGTGTATGTGTGTGATCTGATTTTGATTATGCGCTTACCAGTTTTCATCCAATTTCAGTGCCAGTTTTGAGTCCAAATTGTTGGCGACAATGGCTCTCCACTACTTCCTTTCCATTATAACTCTTACCAACTTTTTACTGTTTACTGTCTGTTCTTGGATATATATCTTTCATAAAAACTTTAACAAAAATTAATAGTTTAAATTATTCCGATAATTCTCAAAATGTATGTGTGTATGTATGTATGTATGTATGTGTGTGTGTATGTGATCGGATGTTGTGTATGCGTTTCCGCAGTTTTCATCGGATTTCGTCGAAATTTTTTGTTTAATAAATAATTCTTCAGTGCCGATTCTGAGTCCAAATTGGTTGGAAAAATTCTAACCTTGAAGGTGAAAAATCGAAAAAGCTGATTTTTTTTTTTACACTTTGCGCAAAAAATCAAAATCAAAACGTAATGTCTGCAGAAAACAGCGTTCAATTAATTTAGACAATTGAAATCTAACGCAAAATATTATTAGATTTTAAAAAAAACATATATTATAAATAAAAATTATCGTATATTATTATTATGACGATCCATGGAAGCGGTTCCTTCCTTGTAAGATTGAAAACAAAAGACGGACCTTTTCAGGGCCACCCCCATTCAAATTGTTAACACCCCCCATTTGAGGGATTTGCCCCAGTTGCACCCAAATGTTGTTACTAACATTGATTTTCGGGTGGGCTGACTTTAAACTTAAACTGCTCCAAATGAACGGCAAAAATTCCCAGTAATGAAACACCCGAGCGAAGGTGGGTTATCCTGCTAGTAACGGCTAAAAGGCGAAGCACTTTGCAAAACATTTCAACTGAACTTAAGCTCGTATATGTTACGTCAAAGAGGGTCGATTATCGATAGTCATTCTAAATGAGTTGTAGTCAGATGACAAAAGACGCTGAATGCTGTATATGTAGATGACCAATGAGAATATGAGGGTCAATGTTAAGAGACTTGCGTCATATCGCACGTTGGGTACTAAATATTCTCTGTGATTTATGAAATACTTGAATCTACGTCTGGCTTCGCTCACAATCTCCTGGTCTCCGATTCTGCCCATGGTAGCTATGAGTTCTCCTCGCAACATTGTAATTATTGGTTCTGAAAAATGAAGAGTAAGAAGACAGGTTATACAGCTAGTATTAAATAAGAACGTTACAAAAACTCTAACGGAAATATGTTTTGTTGAAATCAAATCAAATGTCCACTTCCGGGAAATTACAGAGAGCAAAATATATTTTATGAGGCGAAAGTAAAAACAAAGGAAGAAAAGATGGAGAAAAGATGATTTAAAGCAGAGAAACTAGGAGACGGAGACCGATATTGATGGTCAACCAAAACGAAAAAACCGTGTCTGCTCTGCTTTGTTGAGTGAGATAGATGCTCTTTGTTTTTGGTGATGATGGGGATTCATATCTTTTGTAAAGGTATTTTCGAAAAACCAACGTAACTACCTCGAATGGCATCTGAAATGTCACTTTCCACTAAACTACGTGGGCATGATATAAATACTTGCTGTTTTATATTCAAACACTTTTTTTTAAACTTCGTCTCAATGAAGTCCATTATCAAAAAAAAAAAAAAAAAAAAAAAAAGGTGGAAATAAATACCGGACTGCAATT
>CAHIKZ030005063.1:2077500-2090000 GCA_903632075.3 Acanthosepion pharaonis
ATTACACAACAAGAAATACGTAAATAGTGAATCAGATCATCCCCGCCCTTATTATACTTAACCATTTACATGAATCAGTAAAATGTAGTTTAACAAACAACTCCAGCAATGAGGACATATTTGACGAAGCTAAAGTTAAATATGTAAAAACATAAAATACATAGACAAAGACGTAGAAGGGAAAAATTTAAAAAAAAAACCGCAACGTGTTATGTCTTACACCCCAGTTACAGCCGCAGTGTAAAAGCTAATCTCGGAAGAATCTTTCTCAAGCTAATAGACAAACATTTTAAAATTTCAACAACAGTAAATAAGATCTTTAAGCAAAATAACATAAATATAAGCTACAGCTGCGTTAGAAATATCGAAAATCTGTATCTGATCGTAATAATATATTCTTGAATAATTATATAACTTACAAAAAGAACGACTCTAACGAAGAAAGATTAAATAATATTAAAAAAAGAAAATGCCAGAATAGTATAAACTGTCCATTAAATGGACAATGTTTGGTTAATAATATTGTTTATAGAGTGAATATACAAAATAAGTAAAACCAAAAGATCTTTTACAATGGTTCACCTTAAACGCATTTAAAAAATCGATTTTATAATAAAAGAAACAAAATTTGAAGTAAGGATAATTACAATAATTATACATCTTTCTCAAAATATTATTAGGAAATATAATATGGTGGAATTATACCGAAGATTACGTGGCAAATAATGGCTAAAACTAAATCTTAGAATCGTAAAGGCAAAAGTTGTAACTCTAACCTTCTAGAAAAATTGGCTATTTTAAAAATCGAACCTAATTTATTAAACAAAATAAATTGATTAATGGTCACAAGTAGACAAAAGTCAGATGATTTTTTAAAATCGATTTCACCCCAAGCAAGAATTTGAAAACAGAAACTTTAATAAGAAGGAAGAAAAGAAGACTAGTCAGTAGAAAGTGATTGAAATTGTATTTAAATTACTGAAGATTGACTGGAAATCATGGAACAGGCAGGGCGTCCCACAACCGGGAAGTGCGAGAAAAGAAACGGTTACCATAGAAATTACAGTTACGTCTAGCCAGATCAACTGTAAATCGATGAGATCTCGACACCAGTCTAGTACTGCGCTTAAATTCATTTAGTCTAGGTACACTGGAGAAGAGCTATTTTTATTTTGCTATATACAGAAATGCGACACAAGGCCAAAATAGGGAATGGGGAAAAAGGACGGCCCACTTCTCTCTTAACGTTAAACTTAGCTAATCGCAAACACTGACCTAAATATACAATAATATTCCTAACACGAAAACAACGCATTCTTACTTACTTTTCTTACTACAACCACCATAATACCTCATTGTCTCTATGAAAGTCCTAACTTGTTCCCATATATACAATTCGTTGTCTATGGGGGAAGGGTAATAAAACAATAATTTTAAAACTAACCCCAGTATGTATATATAATATGAAAAGAAAATATTACAAGAAACTAAACAAACAGCTGCCATAAAAGCCGAGAAGGCGCAATGAATCACTCATCTGGAGAAGCAGAGGAGAACTTGGTGAGGGGAATTAACAGGAGATAACTGATAACTGATATCCATTAGACATGGCACGTGGAACTAGAACAGTCTACCCCAGTGAGCGAAAAAAATAAAGGGTTCAGTTCGACATTCCAACTACCTGAAGAAGGCCGGAGCGTACAAAAGCCGAAACGTTGTAATAAATATGGCGACAAAGATGAGGACAATAGTCCAAATAATGTAAATAGTAAACTAGGACCAAGAATAGAGCCTTGGAAGACATGTGTATTATTGAAAAAAAAAAAAAATAATCTAGAAAAGTGGCCTTTCAGGATAACTTTCAGTTCACCATTTGATAACAAAGACTAAATCAGTTCGTAAATTTGTCCGGAGACACCATAACGTTTCAGTTTGTGAAAAAGACCAGCATGCCAAAGCCTGTTGAAAGCTTTCGAGATGTAAAGGTATTATTGAGGTATTATCTTCCTAAATCTCGTTAGGTTTTATTATCGTTTGCTTGTTCAGGTTAAAGACCAAATCAACCTGTTTACTTATTACTTATAAAATTTCTGAGAAAATTATACAGATAATAAAAGAAAAAACTATGTTTAACTTATTAATTACTCCAATGATGAATGTAATTAAGAATAATTCATGGCTGCCTATTTTTCGCATTCGTTTCTCTTCAGTGCTTAAATCTTATGTATAAGATTCAATATATTTGACTTGTTCATTTTCTTGTGTTTAAATCGTAGAAGCAAAGCAAAATCTCAAATTAGACCAATGTATACAGCCAGTTTGTAAAGAAAATGCGAATTTATCAGTTTATTATTATGGTAATGGCAATATTAGCCACTCATAAGGAAACATACGGCGTTCAGTAGCCAAAGCAGCCAGTGCTTTACCCCTTAGAGCCTTAGCTACCGCTTTACCGGTGGTAGAGAAAAATGACGTAAAGCCCAGCCACCGGTTGAACAGTGGGCAAACACTTGTAACTATTGTTATATTTACCATGAAATATTACATACCAATTATTTACGAATTTTGACTCAGGAGCTCAGGCAGAAGGGTTAAAATTGTTCATGAACGCAGGGCTCACAGGGTTAAATGTATAAAATAGGTTTCTTACATTCACATGAAGCTCTTAACTGTCTTTACAGTATCGATTGGGGCGTCCATCCTAACATTTTGTTTGAAGTAGTGGTTTCTTTTATTTGATACTATGTTTTTGAGATTGTGTAGCGCCAGGTCAAGAGGTTTGAAGAAGCATGGTCCTCGCTAAGACTTACAGGTTTCATACGCTCGAAGCCATTTTTATCATTTGTTATATAGGAATAAAATGTAGCTGCCGACACTTGCATTTGAACGTAGATCGCCAGTGAACAAACCTCGACGATCCCATTATTGAATTAAGTGGATCACGTGACCATGGGGAAACGCATAAGTAGAAAGAAGCATGACATCTAAATGATCTTCATTTCTAGTCTATCCTCTATTACTATACGATCACCATTTTTAAGCTATCCTCTATTACTATACGGACCGCTATTCTCTACTCTATTCACTATACTATTTTTCTATTCGGATCATTTTACGGATTACTATTCCAGCGAGTATTATCGAGTAAGTACTATTAGTGCGAGTGCTATTCGAAGGCATCTGACACCAGTGTTGTTCAACGGTGTTACTATAGTTGTATCTGCGATTACAAAGTTTTTACTACAACGAGCATTACAAAAGTGACAAGGGCTGTTTGTTGACATCATAAAATCATGAATTTGAGAAAGCAGTTGTATACCGTTATCAGATTAGACCATTGGCACTCTTCATTGCGTCCATATGAAAATCTTAATCTGTGCTGAATGTGTGAGAAAATGCTTCTGCTCACGCATAATACGCACCCCTTGTTTGATAATCAAACCCTATAAATTGTACCTCTCCAATTTCATTACGGTCAGCGTTTTCTACTCTTATTAAAAATGGTCTTAAACATAGAATAACATTATTCTAATTTAGTTTTATGATAATTCTTATTTCATTTTACATTTGTAGGAACATATGATTGTATTTGACATCCTTATAGGGACACAATTGCCCAATGTTAGTGTCAAATTGTCATATGTTTGTGGTGAGTAGTCATTTCGAAACTGAAATCGACTTATGAAACGGGAAATTTTTACAGATATTTTTTGTAGTTGTGCATAATACAGTTGTCTTGTAAATGGAATTTTAAAAGCATTCTGAATGTAAAATAAAGAAAAAAGTGTGCAAGACAATAAGAAACACTACTTGCCAAAAAAAAGTAAAGTTTTGTTGAAATGAGTTGAAAAATATAGGAAATCCGATCGCATATATAAACACACACACACACACCCCACACACACACACAACCAACCAACCAACCAACCAACCTGGGTTTTTGTAATAAGTATAACGATAAGTCGATATTAATAAATATAACTCGATATGAGTTGTTCCCTTTCATTAATGCCGTGTGTTTTCAAATTGATTTCATTTACCAAAAACAATTGTGTTTTTCTAATTTTTGGCGCTGTCAGAACCACCGCAATGTAATTTTACGTAGTCCTGTGAAGTTTTGTTGAAATCGGTTGAAAAATGTAGGAAATCCGATCCAATATATAAACGTACACACACACACACACACACACACACACACACACACACACACACACACAATCTGCGTTTTATAATAAGTAAGATAAGATTTATTCTTTGTTCTCTTTTATCTAAGGACTAAAGGTTTTCTAATCTGTCAGGTAATTCAAAATGCTATCACATTAAAAGAATGTGTGAAATACTTGCTATTCCTGATAGAATTTAAAGCTGGTTAAATAGCTAGTATCTTCTAGAATTAAACGGAAGAAATATATTTCGCTGGTAACTGCAAACAGATTTCTTAATTGGTTTGAATTTGTCTGAAAGCTAAAAAAATCCAATTTACTTATTTAATAAAACTCGAAACGACAGCGAATCTAAAAATCTAAGAAAAATATTAATAACGAATATTAAATACACATTTCATTAAATATACTTCACTATGTATGCTAGCAATATTATCTTCCGTATATAAATGGTGCGGTGGATAAATTGTCGTCTAAAGTATGCCAAAATGAAAATAACACTGGCATCTCATTTTAACAGATATATTTACCAAAACTACACAAAGATATCTCGAAATACTAAAGAGCAAATTTATTCCATAAAATCGCCATTGTCTTTAACCACGGTTACCAGACGACTTCCGAATATCCTGCAACTCTTCTGGACGGTCACCTTGTTTAAATTGGTAAATGCTACCATAATCCTTGTTTTCAGTTCATCTTTGGTGTTACATGGAATTTTGTTCGTCTCCCAACACATATGCGCCCACACATAATAATATGGCCGCAGAAATTGTCTAACAGCCATGAATAGGTTCTTCTGCTGTTTGTGTGGAATAGTTCAGAGTCCTGTTGTCAGACATAGGGTTTTCCAGCAGCCCCACTCTTGACCTAGAACAGCACTACCTCCTAAAGGTATTTGATGTAGGCCTGCGTGTTGAGGCTGAGGACCTCGCCACCACATTCGGGAGTTCTTTTCTTATCAGAACGATCAGATAGACTTTACCTTCGTAATCACCATTAGACTCATCCAAATCTTTCCTAATCATCTTCACTGTCTGATACCCAGATACCCTTCAATGTTCGTATTGTAGCTTCCAGTGCGAATGCCAAACAGTACAGGATGCCGTTTCCAAATTTCTGGTGGAGTGAATTGCATCATGATGCTCTTTTTCTCACAGACGGTGCGATCTGACCCTAATATATTATGCAGGAAACATCTACACCAATATTCCAGTCCACATTCACAATATAAAAATACTAATCGACAACACAACTATCCTACATCAAGAAGACAATAAATTTAAACTACAGATTCTCGAAGTAATATACATTAAAAAATTAAAGCTGTCACTTATGAGAATCAACTAAGAATACTGTAGTAATGTCCTGAAATGTCTATAAAAAGAACAGATTTCCACTCTTTAATGCGCGCGCGACCTTGACATTACAACACAAGAAAAAATTCCATAGTGAATAATTATTTCACGTTCCAATGAACGCTAAGCATGACTGTCAACATTTGCAGTTGAAAGCAAAAAGAAAGATTACAGTAATGGATATCAAAAAACAGTTTTGGATTACTACTTGCACCCGTGAACAACACAGTTTTGTCATATTACTTAAAATCCCTGAAGATGATCTTGGAAGAAGATCGAAAGTACTTGGGAAATGGAAAATAAAAAGGATTTTCACAGTTATAGCACATTTCTCACAACATTTAATTGCAATACATGGGAGCTTATTCGTGAGTATGAAAGCGTTTTATTAAAATAAAACACAGATATAATGTCTGTAATTTATTTAATCAGACGTTACTGATATTATAATTTACAAATGATTGTTTGATCTATTTTTTTACGGACTGTCAAACTTTTACAGGTTATTTAAAGTCCTAAAATATTTTTAGATTTAACATTTTTTGGAAATAATAAGCATTTACTGATATAAGTCCTACAAATTTAACCCATCGCTTGTAGGAGACGATGCGTATTCTTACTGTTATGGTCCGGTTCCTTGTACCACGGTGATAGTCCAAGGTAGAACCAATAAGGAAGAACTCGAAGGCGGATATGGAATAACACAGATATATTACAAACAGGACTATATAGAGAGAAGTAGAAAGGTGTTAGTACGAACAATCAGGTTTAGTAGTAATGGTCTGAACACGGCTCTGTTTCGGACTGCCTCTGACTCGACTGACTGACTCGCTCTGACTGATTGACAGACACCTGACGGACTTCACACCAGACTTCAGACTGAACTCTAGACATCAGACTGAACTCTAGACTTCAGACGGAACAGTATCTAGTCACCTCCCCCCACGACGAGAGCATCATGTGGCACAAGGCCGGTTTAACGTGGGATCTCCGAGCCCGTGGGCTCGACAAAAAATATGCCCTTTGAACCCGTATAAACGGGTTTAGGGTCGGTTTACCTCCCGAAAGAGACTCCGCCCTTCGGCGTAGTCTTGTTCGGCTTCCTCCCCGCCCGAAGGCAGAGAGTTCAACCGATCAGCCGGTCAGCCGGTCGCCCGACTTTGGACTGAACTCCCTACTTCCTCTTGAGGCGCAGTATTTATTACGTATGGAATAGTCCATTATGTTATTATGGGTAAGGTCCCATAACACCCTTTCCAAGACTATTTGCGCGTCTGTGATATAACAAACCAGACTGGAATTGGAACTCGTCTCTCCGATTTCCAATTGCGAACCGTTATTCTTGATACCATCTCCAAGCTAACAGCAGCTGATATCACAGCGTTAACCCAGCTAAGTATTGTTCAGTCTAGACGTTGCTTAACTTCGGTGATTGTACGAGAAGCAGCGTTTGAGCTTCATTTAGCCGTATGCAGTTATGATAGTGTAATATTTATTTGTTTTCTATTATCAGAATAGGCTACCTATTTTCCGACTGAGCGTAAGGGTAATTGAATGCAGTGACCATGTAATGAGGCAATTAATCAATGGCTGCGTGTCTAACTCTATTATCATTGACCTTCTGGAAAAGGCTGACTTGGCATTATTAATAGACATATCTGCGGAGTTGATCTTCATATAAATGGAAGATGCCATGATGTTTGTCGAAATCTGTCGCTGAAATCGGTAATGTTTATCTTCTCCATGACATCGGCACAGTCAGTGTACTTGTTAATTAATAAAGAAAATGCAGTGTGTCACAAACTTGGGTCATTACGTTATTTTTAGCACTATTAACAATAAACTGTTCAAATCTCTCTCGACTTACGATAGCAAATTCAAAATAGCATTTTGCTAAATATATTCTTGCTACATTTAACTAATATAAAATAAATTGTTGTAACCTAGGTAAGATTATTGAATAAAATAATCAAACGAAGGTTAGTAATGAAAAATAATACTTAGGACAAGAACAAGACATATAAGATTCGCCAGCGGCGAGTAGAAATAGTAGGCCAAATTTAATGCATAAAACGGTTTCGGGCAGCTGCTTCCCGAGACGAGACTCTGCCCCTCGACACATCTTTGTCTGAGGATCCTGCCCAGAGGCAGAGAGTCCCCCAGATTACGAATCTCAATCGACCAACATAAAGGTTTATTAATATATAATATATAATATATATATATATATATATATATATGTGTGTGTGTGTGTGTGTGTGTGTGTGTGTGTGAACCAAATATTTTCTGTATGTACAACATAAATGAATAATCACGGCCATTTATTTTTAAAAGTTTTATGAAATAACGTTGAAGAATATATATATATATATATATAGATCTAAAAAATGTTTGTCGCTTTATATATATGTTCTGTTATTTATAAAACAAAAAAACTTACTTTGAGTTTACTGTGTGTGTGCTTGTCTGCCTTTTATAATATGTCTTTCAGTTTATTATTTAAAATGGCCATCACGGTTTATGCAAATATTAAAGTGGACATTGAGGACAACACTTAGCGGCGACAATACCTTCCCATCTTAAACTCAATCTACAGGTCATTTTTGGGCTTGAAGTTTGCGTATAATTAAGAAACTGTCACTGCTGCATGTTATATGTATTAAAATATATATATATATAGAATATATATATATATAAACAGACATATACACACACACTTTATAATTATATATATATATATATATAAATATATATATATATATATGATGTGTTTTGTGTGCATTATTATGGGTGTCCATTTAAATTAAAATTATTATGTTAACAGGGCAATATAAATAAAAGATGAAAAACTATACTTTGAGTTTTCTTAATAAAGTCCAACAGAGGACGAAATTCCGTTTCCTTCTGCCTTTTCACACACATATGTCACACACACACACACACACACACACAACATCACATATATATATATATATATATATATATATATATATATATTGGACACTCCTTCCTGTTGCACTTTCTGCTTATATATTCAGTACATTCTATATCCACGAACCAACAAGAACAATATCGATGGAAATGTCACTATATAATATATATATATATATAGGTATTTTTTAAAGACATTTTTGAACGTTGTTTTTTACACAAGTATAATTAAGATACAAAATCGTTCGGTAGTCACGTCAGCGTAAATGCACGTATAGGTATTCGAATGTGAAAGAACGAATATTATATATATATATATATATATTTATATATATATATATATATATATATATACGTTAAACTTTAATAAATAACACACACACACATATATATATTTGATAAGTTTTAGTTATATATATATATATATAAATTGACCTTGTCTACCGAATGATTTTTGTGTGTGTGTGCATGTGTAAATGACGGTTCCGTATAGGTTTTCTGTCAAAGAACGAATATTTTCTTGAAAATTTTCGACACACACACACAAACAGCATATATAAATATATATAAAAAAACAACGTTAAATATAAAATATATATATATATATATATATATATATTTATATATAGTTTTGAATGAGAGATTCATGGAAGATTGAAGTTTATAAGCAGTAAATTCGACCTTGTCCTGAATGATTCTTTTAGCCGAACGTTAAGGCTTATAAATATTCAAGGATATTCCATATCCAAAAACCAAAAGAATTCTTGGTAAAATTTTAGTATCGCAAATGGAATTTTTAAATATTGTATATAAAAACAACGTTAAATATATATATAAATATATACCTTGTCCATTTCTTTTTTAATATAAATATCATTTTCAACGTGATGCATATTCTGTATTCCTGCATCAATAAAATGCTTTCATATCAGCAGCATTTATTGTTCGAAAAAGTTGTTCGTCTATAAAAGCTGCTTTAATCTTTGTTGTCCATACAACAATCAAAGTAGGAAGCCTCCATATAATAATTCACTTTGAACCATTGATATAGATTATTATTAAATTAACTCCCGGTTCCACCAGGTCTTACCTTCATGTCTAAGACCTGCCATGGTACTTATATAGTAGCAAATCACCCGCATTACTTCCGTCTTCCATCGGCAATAAATTCCACTCAAACAGCTTCCTCCAGTGAACCATCTCCCTATGAATCAGGCTCCCTAGAGGATGTTTTTCCGATCACTACAATCTGAACATGTTCAAATCAAGACTCAAACGCTTTCTCCCTATCCATATAAACTACCCCTTATCAAAACACTCTACATCGAGTGGCTCCCAAGCCTTGTACAGAGTGAGCATTACTCTAAAAAAATGTATAATCTTAATAATATTTGATAGTCGGGACATCTGTTCGTTTTAATTTGTTATGTAAACTCCTGACTAATATTTTATATTACTGTATTAGGAAGATTTATGTCATATCACAAAATGAGTGTTATTGGTAACATGTAACCCTGATCAACCTACCGTATGGTCAGGACATCGGTGACTAAACCAGCTTCCAGTAAAAACAAAACGAAGGTTTTCCAACGGCGAACGAACTGTCTTGTGGGAGTTACGACCATCTAGCAGATTGTTAGAGACGGGAGTCCACAGTTATACAGTACTGTTCAACAAAAGTGACTCACCTGATTTTTTTTTTTTTTTTACTAAATATTCCCTTCTCTGATGAAACAAAAGATGAGCTAAATTCAAAGGATAAGCGATCTAAAATCCGAAGAAGAAGCTTTGAAATCTCTTTGAATTTAGCAGTAAGTACTGTCAAGCATCCGTTCAGTATAATATTCTGGGGATGCTTTTCTTTTCATGGAACTGGTTTCTTAAAACCTATGGAAAAACTCCCAGGAGCGAGCAGTACAAGAGAATTTTAGTCTTGTCTGCTCCCTTCTGCTGAAAGGGTGCAAATCGACCCCACCAAGCTCATTTTATGCAGGATACTGCTCTCTGTCACAAATCAAAATTGATGAAGGAATACTTTGATGAGAAGCAGGTGAGTGTTATGACATGGCCACCCCAATCTCCTGACCTCAACCCCATAGAAAACTTATGGTGCATTATAAAGTACAGGCTCTCAAGAAAGCAGTTGCGCAACAAAGAGAATTTGATTGTGAATTTCATATCCGAATGGAGATGAGATTTGCCAGAACCTAATCAAGTCAATGCCAAAAAGAGTTGAAAAGGTTATTCAAAATAAAAGAGGACCCATAGATTATTAAATATTTCAAACTATATTACCTATTATAAATAAATTATACCTCTATTATTTATTTAAATCTGTTCAGTTATTTTTCTATTGATTACTAGTTGTAGGAAATAAGTTAGTCCTTTTTTTCACGAAATCTCATTTATATCCAAAATTATAATTATCAATAGAATACCTTAGGGTGAGTAAACTTTTTTACTAGGTGGTCGGAGAAGGGTCTTTATATTAGTAAAATTAAAAATTAGTTTGATCCCAAAAACAATAGGTGAAAAAATTTTTAAGTAAAAAATCAGGTGAGTCACTTTTATTGAACATCATTGTATATGTAACCAGTGTATTGATTTCCGGACGGATATCTTGTTAGAATGGAGTCAGCGACCAGGACGAAGGGCTCCTGCAATTGAATCAATGGTCATGTGTCAATGACCAAGACGATTATTAAAGACGGAGGACATTGGTTTGGTCTGAAGGGATGGACTTCGTCAGGTCTACTTGGTCAAAACATGTTACGCATGAATGAATACTGCTCTGGCTTTAAACCTAGATATTTGAAAGGGACAAGTCTGGAGCAAAGGTGCGCAGTGCCCCTACGACCACACTCAGATATGGAATTCATGAAGTTAGTATAGGCACGAGTGCTGATAGAAATTATCCTGCTATATAACAGAACTTAGCATGTACAAACTGGCATATATTTGTCTGACACATTGTTTTGGCAAAAAGGCGTTTATACGCCATCGAATACGGTACATTTTAATATATAAAATCTACTTATAAATCTACTTCGCTTTCAATCATTTTTTGTGCATATCCCAAGTGACGAAAAGTGTAAAACTAATTTTAGATAAAGGTAGTATGAATGTTAATTATTTAAGAAAATAATAACAGAAAACAAATTATCTATAAATGTTTGCCTTTAAATGGCGTGTATCATTAATTAACGTTTCTTACTCTAAAAGAATACCAGGATCAAATTATCTCTAGCTAAATAGAGGGGTTTAGGGTTTCGTTCAGGGGAGGTTGACGGAACTAGCCCGCTTGGACGGGTTTAGATGGGTTTTATTTTTGGCTGGGCCTACAGGCTCGACATACCCACATTAAAAGGCCTACATTCAATGGGTAATTGATAAATACCATCATTAATTGACGTTTCACTGGAGATCAGCGGATATCATCAATTGAATATTTAAACTTTGTCCAATAATGCAGGCTTTAATTACTCACGATTTGAATCTAAATAACTAACTGGCAGCTCTAGTATTCATGAAGTAAATTAATTTTGGTTTTTTGTCTGCACTTAGAAATGGAAGAACAAAAAACTTCAACGTCTTCAGGTACACTTCGCGAAAAGAAAATAAGCGAAAAATGGGTCAAGTGTCTGATGGATTATATAATAGATGAGCTCTTGGAAGAAACGTTTATTCTGCCATTTACAATTTCCCCCATTATGAGCATTATTATATCCGTGATATGATAACACCCTATTTCACGGACGGAACGGCTGAAACGAAAAAGAATGACAAACATATACAAAAACATATATACATATTCGTGTTTTACGCAAATACAAATATAAAATATGTCTACACAGCAGGTAGAGTGAAACGAGAACGAAAAGATGGTGTCATATATATAATATGTGTTTCTGGAGAAACCATGTTTAAGATTCCAGATTCAAGCGGGCCGGATATATTTACTATGTCCCAAGCGAGCGGATATTCCCCAAAGAGGGAAACGGCGAGTTTTGGGTTTTCCAAGTTAAGAATTACAAGACGGAGATTGTAT
>CAHIKZ030005063.1:2095000-2157500 GCA_903632075.3 Acanthosepion pharaonis
GCCTCGCCCGGGTTCCTCTCCGCCTGAAGGCAGAGAGTTAGACTTTTACTTACCCCGGAGGCAAAAGACACGACCAGCATTTCAACTCATCTAGCCGATTCGATTTTCTAGTCTAATAACCTTTTGGAAATCTTGCACATGATTACATCAATAATTCCAGTTATAGATGGAAACCTCGGTTTGATACGAAAAGCTTCCAATAGACTCATTGATGGGGATCCCTGGAAGCTGACGCCTTCAAGAAATACAAAAACATTTTACTCGAAAGTACAGTTCACACTTTACAAAGAGCTTTAGCTTTGTAAAATGGTGTGATTTTAGAATTTATTTTATGATTTTTACAAAAATGCTAAGTGAAAAATGTCATGAGTATATAAGAGAAATTGAAGATGTAATAATAATGATAATAATAATAAAAGTAAAAATAATAATGATAATAATGATAATCCATATACAATAAGAAAAAATACATGTGAACGAAATAAAAAAAACGCTTGTGTTCAGATGACATTTTAAAAAGAAAAAAAAATCTCATGTAACTGTTATATACCGTACTTATGAATACTAATGGGCATATCCCAATCCTCATAAATACTTTGGACACTGTTTTCAGTGGTGGGGTACTATGCTGTCTACACTTGTCAGTGCGGGAAGGTCTTGCCGTGTCGAACTCTCTGCCTTCGGGCAGAGCGGAACCCGGACGAGGCTATGTCGAAGGTCAGAGTCTCGTCCGGGTATGTAGACAGATACCAGATCACGCGATTGCGGTGTCTATGGGTAATTTTTGCCCGAGCCTACGACCTCGGATTTCTCCACATTAAAGTTAGCCTTGTGCCGCAACCTACCTCGTGGGTAGGCAGGTAAATATCATAATATGCTGTTTACCACTAGCAGTGGTTTATCTACTTCACGCAGCTGGCGAGTATTGTATTTTGTTGATGTTATAAAGATTATCATTTCATTTCCAAACGCTGTTTTGATTATTCTTGATTCAGTAACCCCTCCTAGGTTACAACAATAATAACAGTACAATAATAAGAATATCAGAATAAAAGAAGTTGCAAAATTTACACGACACCGTAAAGAATAATAAATGTTTTGTGAAAAGAAAGACGAAACGATAGCGCGTCTATCTACGGCGAAGTAAACCGGATTCACATGAACAGAAAAGTAGACATGACGACACGGTGATAAGGATTCACTTGGAATTCGATATAACGATTCAGATATCGAAAATGCTGTGAGCACAAAACGGAAGTTATCCTTGAAAATAGGAAGCCATTTTGAAGTCGAGAAAAAGGGGAAAAACTGCTAAATTGTTGCTGATAAGTGAAACTGGACGAGGATTAATCTTAAAAATATACAATATAAAGAGTGACAATCGTGTGTAGAGCTATTAAAATATGAAAAGGACCCCAAAAAGTGAAGACATTAGAATTATTATATATCGAGGATAGATTTGACATAATAGCGTTCTCACTACATTTTTGTTGCAAGAAATCGAGAAATTGGAGGAGAGTTTTTAACGCATGATTTCCATTAACGTCTTATTCTGTTTCTAGGGTAAAGATAATAGCAACAAGCATTTTCAATATTGTGCAATATCTTTTTTTCGTTATAAACTTTGCACTTTTCCATGCCAAAACGATTTTGCCATTATTTGTTAAATAGACGACCGATTGTCCTGATATATATTTACAGATTCCTGATAAAATCCAAGAATCCGCAATGTTATTGCTTCTGATTTAGCATCTTGGCTCAAGCCAATTTCCCCACCCGCCTTATTGTGGCTTCCCTATGCCTTTTCTACAAATACCTTCGTGGTGAACTTGCGGCTATCTTACCTAAGCTATACGAATTTAAGCGCAACACTTGATTGTCAACAAGGGCTAATCAATTTACAGTTAAAATAGCTACATGCAACCGTAAGTTCTATTCTAACAGTTTCTTCTATTGCACCTCTCGCTTGCGGAACTCTCCTCCGTCACCTCTGTTTCCGGTCAACTTTGATCCACAAAAAATTAAATGCAATGTCAATCGTTATTGCTTGTTTCTTTTATTCGTCTTCATTTATTACTTTTTCTTGTTCTTTCACGCTCAGTAACCCCCTTGTGTCGTAGTGGCTTTATTGTCTTTCTTGGGTAAAATTCTTAAAAGAAAACTAGTCAAATTCTTGTAAGGGAAATAGATTTCAAGTGTCTTAATAAAAAACTTGTGACCCGACTCGACTCCACTGGACAAAAGAAATTGAAAAACCATTCCCTAATGTCAGCAGCTTGTAATGTTATTGATCCCGATGTCGAATCTCGGCTTCACTTTCCCACCACCGTAGCGTAGCTTCCCTCTACCTTTACTATAAATAATATCATGGCAATTATTCTTATGAGATTTCCTCTTTGGTACCCCGACTTCATGAATTTAAGCCTAGTACTCGATTGGCAGTTAGGTCTCATAAGTTTACTGATAAAATAGCTAGATGGAACTAGATAAAAGGTATATTTTAATAGTTCCTTCTTTCGTACTTCAAACGAATGGAACTCTCTTCCGGCTTCCTGTTAACTACAATCTTCAAAAACTTAAAACGTTGCATCAATGGCCATTAGTCTATCTGAATGCTCGTCTTATATCCGTTTTCTCTTTTCTTTCACTAATTAATTCCTTGCGTGTTGATGCCGTTAAGAATATTAAAAAGGCCATTGCTTCTTCCACCGCGAGGAAAGTTGGCTCTCTGTGCCGCGCCAGGAAATTTTTCTCCTTGGAATCGATAATTCAAATATAGAAATCAACCATTCGCGGAGTATTGCTGCCATATATCGTCTGGGGCACCTACTGTTTACCTCGGAGTTCTTGACAAGATCCAGAGACGGATATGTAATATAATTGGCCCTGATCTGGCGTCTCGTCTACAGTCACTCTCTTACAGACGCACCGTCGCCTCTCTCTGTCTTTTCTACAAATACTTTCATGGTAATTGCTCTGATGAGCTGCTTTCACTGGTTCCCAGACTCCATGAATTCAAGCGCCCTACGAGGCTGGCATCCCGCTCCCACCCTTAACACTGTAGAAACTTTTAAATGTAGCCGTCTCTTCTACTCCAATAGCTTCATACCTCGCACCTCTCGCCTGTGGAACACTCTTCCCAATTACTGTTTCCCTGAGAGCTATAATCTCCAACTATTCAAATGTAATGTCAATCGACATTTCCAGTTACCTTGATCTACTCACTATCCTTCTCCTCATCCTTTCTTCTATCACTCCTATCTGCTCTCGCTCCAAATCTTCTGCAGCCCCCTGCATCCTAGTGGCTTCAGGCCTTGCTCGGGGCGTAATGCTTAAAATAAAACATTCCAAAGTGAATAAAAGGGCGAAATGAATAAAAATGACATATAAACAATTGTCTGTGGGTCGTAAGAAAGATATAAAATAAAGAGAAACAAGATAGTAAAAAAATTAGGGGATGGCAGGAACTCAGTGTTAAAAAAAGCAAAAAGTGAAAAAAAAAAAGAAAAAAATCACGGACAATTAAAAAAGAAACTGAAAACCTTGGAAGAATATAGAAGTAAATGGTTTGAACAATGTCGCAAATGTGTTTGGATTAAAACTCTAATAAATCAGAAGAATTAACGTCTAGTTCCTAGTCATCGCTGGTCTTCTGAACATGAATAAAGGTTTATTTACGATTGGATTTCCGGTTCCTTTTAAAGTCTTTCACTTCTGCTTCACTTCCAGTAACCCATTGCGTCTTAGTGGCATTAACGCCTTGCTTGGGGTGAAATGATTAAAAACAGGAAAGAACAGATGTCGGAATCGCAAATGCAAGATAGGTAGAAATAGGAAATTCGCTAAAAACCTGGATGCAAACAAGTTACTAACTTTAAGCAACGGTCATAAAAAAAAAATACTAAAGTTGGCCAAACAAGTGCATAAAAACTGATTTGTTAACAATATACTTTAGTAATAAATATAGATCTATATTGGAAGGATCTAGTGGAAGATTAGCGATTCGATCCTTTATAGAAAAAGACTGAAATGTCAAAAACTGGGTGGTAACGTAATGTTTATACTTGTATTATAAGCAGTAAACTGATAGGTCTTTCTAACAGTTGATGTTGTTATCAAGATTAATGCAAAGAATTAATGTCAGCCGTAAAAATCGAAACCAAAAGTTTGGAGGTTATGGATAACAATGCTTCTTTGCATCCCTTGGATTATTGATAGTTTGGCGAAAGACAAATTTCAAAGACAATCAAATCAATGGAATGGTCCCATGGCTTCCTAATACAAATTGATGGTCAACCATTAACAGAGACTGGAAATATGATTCAAGCATTGAATTTCAGCAGGAGTTAATAAGCTATTACAAGTATTGTTGAACCCAATACGTCAGAAATATCAACAAAATCAATGAAGAAATAGGTAGAAAGGTTATAGAATGTCAACATGCGAACATATAAAATAATAGAATTATATTTGATATATTCAGTGTTATATTAATTTTTATATGGCATATTGAATTAATAAAAATTTGGTATCGTGGGCTATAGTTTCTAGACTTATATTCTGTGTAAGAAAATGTTAATTATTTTGTACTTTGATCACGAAGCGTTATTTCCTAATCGATTTGTATATAAAGACAATAAAATGACAATTATTCTAATAAAACTTGGCTTTTGTTACTGTTGTAGCATACCTGCGGACGATAATGGGTATGTCTCCATTCACATATATACAGTAGTAAATACTGTATGTTGGTCTGCAGTTGGAAATTCGTATCCAGCTGTGCTGCTCAAACTCTCTGCCTATGGGCAGAGATGATTCCCAAACGAGGCTATGTCGAAGGGGAATTATTGTCCGAACCTACGAGCTCGGATATCCCACAACAAATTCTGCCTATGTCGAAGGGCAGAGTCTCGTCTCGGGAAACAATTACCCCATCCCGTTTTATACTGGGTCTACGGGGAATTTTTGATACCCCACATAAAATTCGACCTTGTGTCACATCTGACAGCGTGGAGCGGTTGGTAAGATATCGTCCCGTTGGAGATTCATTGTGGAATTCACTTGACCCACTTCTAGCTGTTGACTACTACTTCTACCGCTGGCGAATCTTATATGTTTTGTTCTCCTCCTAAGTATTATCGTGCATTACCAACCTTCGTGTAATTATTTTATTCAGTAACCTTCCCTAGGTTACAACAGTTACCAAGACAGAGGGGAAAATAAGGCCATGATATTTGCAATTCCAAGGATTTGGAATGAGCCAACTGATCACTCAAGCAATTGCCTCTTCTGCAGGGTGGACCCTTCCAAACTTCGAGCTGGCAAGAATGCGCCTGCCGTCATATATCCAGACCTTCTGTCATACATCGCTTGCCCTGAGATTCCCGTACACATTGTCCAAAGATGGAGCGGCCATCTTCAGAAGAAAACAGCAATTAAAAAGAGAATGATGTCATTGATCCAGATTCCAGAGTCGTAGTTGAGGAGAGAAACCCGTATTACCCAAACCCGATCTGAGATCTTGGGCTTACAAAGACCAATGTCGAGCTTTTTACGTCGAATCTCAAGCAGTGGAATTTGTTAGATGAAAGTGGCAAAATCGCCCAACAGAGAAAGCGTCACCAGTGATTTGTAAGCTTCTTCGCCCGATAAGATAGACTTTGATTCAGCCACAATATTATCTATCTTTGAGGGAATTGGAATTCCCTGTATTCCAAGCGAGCGATACCTCTTCATTGCCAACTCATCCGGGAGCCTAAAAGACGTACTGCCTCATAACGTGAACATGTATCCATCTCTTCCTAAGCTCATTCAGTGCAGCATGAAAAGGAATACAGTAATGCCAAGATCTTTCTAGATGCCTTGAAATATGAAGAGTAAGGTTGGAAGGTTATCCGACATTTCTAAAATGTAGGCCTTCCTTATGTTTTTCTAAGGAGGCTTCACCAAGTTTCCGTGTTATTTTTGCCTTTGGGGCAGCAGGGATACACTGGCGGGACTGGCAACGGCGGGGAGAACAACGTCAAATGCGAGTCACTGTTGGACTACATGAAAGTATTGTTTCCCCCACTGAACTTAAAATTGGGCCTTATGAAACAATTTATTACAGCTCTAGATAAGGACTCTGCAGCCTTCAAGTACCTTTCAGACTTCTTCCCGAAGCTTCCTGCTGCAAAAGTCAAAGCCGGTGTTTTTATCGGACCACAAATAAAGAAGACCAGAAAGTGTAAGGAATCCCCACAAAAGCACATTTGGACTGAGAAAGCAGCGAGTTTCGTTTTTTTTCCTAGGGAACCGTAAGACCGAAAACTATATGAAGCTTGTCGCGAACCTGGCGAATGACTGCGGCAAAACGGGCTACAGGATTTCCTTCAAGGTTCATATCCCTGACGTTCATCTTGATACAGTCAAGAAGAATATGGAAGTGTAACGCTTCCACCGGGATATACTGAACTTTGAACATCTCTTCCAATGATCGTATATCGAAAACAATGATTGGAGATTATATTTGCGAGGTTGTAGAGAAAATGGAAATAAAAAGGAAAATTATATTTATCATCAGAAAGAGACAATTGAAATTTCTGGGGAGTGTAATGGGGGAAAAAAGATTTTTCGAAGATCTGATACTCACAGCACAGATTGAGGAAAAGAGGAACAAAGGAAAGCAGCGTGTAACATACTTGATGGTCCTGACCAAATAAAAGGTCGAACAGGGCTTGGAAGAAATAAAATGATAAAACCTATTAAGAGTTACAAGGAACAGAAAAATGTGAAGGGCTATGTTCGCCTACATGCTTGAGGAACACGGAACGTAAAATAAGAATTTAACCACACCTAAATCATTTATCGCTGTTTTTAAAATTCATACATTAAAAGGGAATTTTACATGATATATTCATTTTATACATATGTGTATATCCTGAGAATTTTACAAAGCTACCTTGATTAATGCGGAAACAGTGACTTAACGAATAAAATCTGACATAGTTTATTAATTTAAGGTAGATAAATGTATTACTTGATAACAGCCCCACATGTATGTAAGTTAGAAAGATATATTAAAATCTAACGTAAATATATCTTAAAATCTTTTCCAAGTTCATTCCAATATTGTGTGGACATTGGCTTGCAGTAAAAATATTGTTATGTAATGTAATAATTCTGTGATGGACATCACTTCAGATAACCAACCCATTTCTTATTTTCAGGAGAAACATGGTAATATTTAACGTAAATACTGGTTCTCCCAGGATAAATGTAACCCACAAATGTGAACGCCATTTATTTTCTGTTTACAAACTCTATACAAACCATAAATTTCTAAAAAAAAAAAAAAAAAAAAAAAAAAACTAGAGAAGTTAGCAAATCTACTCCTACAAAAAACATATCATTAGTTTTACTGGAAAAGATTTTATCGTCATTTATAGAATATGCTCCAAATGTGCTCTGTTCTTTCTTCGTGACGCTCAACGGCTGCTCTTGCGCGTCTTCGAAACAGAAGGGTCCACTAATGCCATGTTTTGGTAAAGCTGCCCAAGCAGTGCATTTTAGTGAATGGAGGGGTCTTTCCAGAACCTCATTTCGGTGTTCTGAACCCCAGAATACATTGTTCTTACTATTTACATGACCTGAGAGTAAAAAGTGCGCTTCATCTGTGAACCATACATTATTGGGAAACTATGTCTCGTCTTTAATCTTGTCTGAGAACAAGTTGCAAATGTCTACTTTCTTTTCCTTTTCAGCAGCTGTCAGTCTTTTCTTTTATTTGTATTCTGTAAGGGTAAAGATGAAGATCTTTGATCAGAATACGCTGAACAGATGATTTGGTGAGCCAAGATCCCGGCACCTTCTACAGACGGATTTCAACAGAATCCTGCCTACTGAAACTTGGACAACTGCTATATTTTCAGGAGACCTTAAAGTAGATTTTCTGACAACTTCGACTGCTGGAGACATTTTTCTCATGTTGGTGATTGTTCCTGTAGCCCCCGACTTCTTGATCCACCAGTAAATGCCAGTTTTTCAAGGGGTTCTATATGCTTTCTGCGGAAGTTCATGATGGTATGTTTATATAGGAATTTCCCTCTAATTGTCTCAGCACACAGGGAAATTTCTATTCCTCTGTAAAAAGGCATTGTAGTTGGTGTTCTCAGCTATCTTCTCAGCTTTCTAAATCTGAAATATAAAAGCAAAATATTAAATATCAACAAAATTATATACGTTTATTTGGGTTACATTTATACTGGGACAATTTGAAACATTTTCCCAATTGGTTCGGACTAATTTTATTGTGAAAAAATTGATTTATCCGAATAAATTCTGGCATAGCTATTGAAAGCTCTCATCAATGTTACAAGGTATTTATATGAAGCCAGGTCTATGTAAATGAACAAACAATAACTGGAGATTTTAGTGAAAATGACAACTATGGGACTTATCAAATGGAGATGTGAAAAGCTTTTCATAAATATATTCAAAATTGTGTGCTTGAATATTCATATCTAGCCACGCAGCAATATTAACGCCAGTCTGTATTAATTATTTTCTACGCCATGTTCAGTTTCAGCTGCCAGTTATTTAAGCCAATAGCTGCCAATTTATTGCGAGATGAATATATCTTTGTTGCTTATAAGGAGCTTAGCTTCTCAGGGGATTAGTTGAGGATGAGTAAATCTAAAATGCCATAATGGGGCTGGTGGAGTGTTTCTTGTCAGAAAGTTAAAACGAATATAGCGTTGTGATATAGACTTCTACTTGGTTATCCTATAGATGACGCTTCTTAGGCGATCACTGTCTGAATGCAGAACATGTGATATGATCGATACATAACGATAGTTGTTACAAGACAACACATTTACCGTATTTGGCGGCACATAGGACGCACTTCAATTTCAGCAGGACAAATCAAGAAGAAATTAGTAATTAGTAAAACTGGTAAAATTATTAGTAAATAGTACAGCCTAGGCTATATTTATGAGGTATTATTTGGCTTAAACAAGACATGGTAACAATTAAACAAAAAAATAACAGGAAAAAAGAACATGATCCTATAAAATCTTTATTATATCCTATATATGATCTGTCCAACCGGCGTCTTGTAAACGTTATTGGAATAATTAAGATATAAAAATTCTGATTGTATTTATACCAATGCAAGTTATCGCAAGAAAAATATTAATGAAACAAATATATTTAACAAATATATAATTTGAATTTATCTCATATAATCTTAGTGAAACAAAGTACTAATATTAAATTTGATGAAAATAATATAATGAATGTTATCAATGCTAACACTTTTAATCTGAATAATAGCCTTTTAAATATTGTCAATAGGAATATGAAAGTTGCTCTAAAGTCTAAGCTAATAGGAGTTGCAAAGTAGCTAATTTTGACTGACTATCGTGAATTTTAAACCTACGTATGGTATATAAGACCCAAGGGAATTTTGAAAGATATTTTTCGTAAAAAAAAGTGCACTTTATATTCCGTCAAATACAAGAAATATTACTATTAAATTAAACATTTGTCAAAGTTAATACACGGAACTGGTAGCGCTAACTCCTTGCATATAATTTTAGTGAAATTAAGTACTAATATTAACCGAGAAGAAATTAATATAATGGATATTACCAAGCTGATAGGAATTGCCAGGTAGCTAATTTCGTCCGACTGTCGCGAATTTTAAACCTACATATGGCATATAAGACGCAGATGAATTTTAAAAGATATTTGTAGCAAAAAAAAAGAAGTGCGTTTTATATGCCATCAAATACAGTAGTCTTATCAAATCTTGAAATTAAACTAGCCCTGAACAGACGCCCTTCTAGATCCTTCTGTACTTGATGTCCCCTGGGGTTCTATTCTCGGTGGCATTTTATTTTAATTTTCATTAACGACCTTCCTGGTGACATCAACTCTGAACTTAGTATCTATGCTGATGACACATCCATCTTGATACTATGTCTTATCAGTTCCATAAGGTCAAATGTGGCGGTTGATCTTAAAAAAAAAAAACGATCTAAAGTCTGTTGTTAGTTGGGGCAAGGAATGGCTTGTTATTTTGAACGCCTGGAAAACTAAACTGATCTCAGGAAACCATCTGAAAAGCCTCTTTCTGGCTTCTATCTACTGAAGCGAACCGCCAGGGGAATGACTCGTTGCGTCTTCTTGGGTTAACATTCTCCATTGGTTAATATGAAATGGAAAAAAACAAAAACACATTGAATCCTTTGCTAGGTCAAATGATAAGAAAGTTTGTTCACTGTGCTGTGCCAAAAGATTTTTCTCTTCATTATCTATCTTACATATCTATGTCTATCATTCGTCCAGGCTTTCGAACATTGCTGCCAAATATGGTCCGGTGCTGCTGATATTTATCATAGATTCTTAAGTATATCCAAAGGGGAATCAGAAATGTTATTGGTCCAAAACTGGTGTCTCAGCCTCAGCCATTTTCCCACCGTCGTAACGTAGCTTTCTTGTACCTTTTCTATAAATACTTTCATGGTAATTGTTCGGTGGACCTCTTCGCTATGGTATCTAAACGTTATAAATTCAAACACAGTAGTAGATAGGCAAAATGATATCATAATTTCCAGTTGAATTAACTTGATGTTCTATGACAGCAATTTCTTTTCTAGCACTTATCACTTGTGGAACTATTTACCGGCTCTAAGCATTCTGGCAACATTTTCTCTTCAAAAACTTTAACGCAATATCAATCGTTATCTACTTTCTTCATGATTGCTCTTCTTTTGTTCTCTCTCATTCATAATGTTTTCTATTTTCTAATTCTTTCACAACCAGGAAGCCCTTGTGTCTTAGTATCTTTATTGCCTTGTTTGAGGTAAATTCGATTAAAAACATTTGAAAAAAAACCCTAAAAACTAAAAAGTAACGGTTTAATGATTCATTCCGATTTACTCATATGTTTCTCCAGCCGAATAGGGCTGCTGTTCATCTACGTTGGAAATGGGGAAAGTAGTGTTCATTCCTTGCATCTCTCACCCGCTTCGATAGTTTACCTTGCAAAAAAGTTCTTTTTATATAGATTGAACTCTTCCCTCGCGCTGTTATTTTTTTTAGAAAAGTGTATTTCTGCTTCTAACTTCCTCAGTTTGACCTCAGGGGTCACATACAATGCAGAATAAAGGAAGTGGATTTGGATGGCTGAACGAGCGTGTGAATGATAGACAGAAAAAGGTTTTTCGAAGAGACGAGTCTAAAACGTCATACAATGTAGACGTGTTTCCTTCGTGTCTCGGAAGCGGCTTATAGTTAAGTTTAAAATCCGGGTGTTGAAGTTCTTTCATCTCCGGACCCCAAAACTATTCGCTACCCAGCCGGGAGAAGACGAGATAAGATCCAAGAATATGAGTGAAATGGCTCAGTGGACCCCCACCAGGGAGAATACAAGAATACCAATTTCATTAAAAAATTCATAAATCATAGCCCCCAACCCACATACGTCCCAGAACAAAATAATTTGGTTGAGACTGAGAGGAGTTAGATTAGAGTGTCACCATAATTGCTTTTAGCTCTTGTCATCTTTGGAGGAACTCTTTGCTGAGTACTGGGATGCTCATCGACATTTTCTTCTGTGGGAAATGAGTTCGCAGTCCGCAAGCTTTGGTAGGAGGGTTCGAGGCATAGAGATCCCAGGCTTTTCTTTGGGCATTCGTTGTCTCTTATATTTGTCTTCTGCTGTTTTCCTAGAATGTTGTTTATTTTGTGAGCATGGATCTTCTCCTGTTGATTCTTTAGAAGCGAGAAGAAAAGTCTTTCTGCATGAAAGCCATTGTTGAGGTGGTCCGTGGGTCGCCACTCTATGACACGCACACTTCATCTGACACCACCCGCTACGGCAAACCCGGGCTTGACATGGAGGTAAAAGACAGGATTTTAATTAAAATCCTCAATTAAATTTCCATTCTCCCAGTTACAGGTCACTTAATGAGCATCACAATATATCTCGACGGAATATCGCAGATTTCAATGTAGCCTATCGTGAAAACTGCTAATGGCTAAATTATATGTTACACTGAATAAGGAATACTTTTTCAATCATAAAAGTAAGTTTCTATTGTAGTGTAAGTCAGTTATGTGCCATGTCTGATAAACGCTTAGGCGATCATGTATTTTTCGATAGATGACTGACGAGGCAGATTTTTTTCCGTAGTAGGTTGCCATTTCTTTCTACAGTAGACCAGTTGCCATTCAACCCAGTTTTTCCTGCTATTTACCCATAGCTGGTGGGCGAAGAGAAGAATTATACCTTTCCCAAGGGTATTAGCATGTAAATGAATGTGATGGATTCGACTGGAATTCGAACTCGGATCTCCGATTCCTCAATCCAAGCCGCTATCTATTACTCCACCGTGCCTCCCCTATTGTATTGGGTTGGCCAAAATGTTTGTTCGGTTATTAAGTAGAACATTTTTTTAATAAACCGAACTAACTTTTTGGCCTAAAAAATCATTCTATTCTTCTTAACCATTCTCCTTCTTCCTCGTTCTCAGTAGAACAATAGCTTGTACGCTCGATTCAAATCTCATTCTATGCAAATTCGTTATCCAAAGTGAGCTACATGGATTTAATTTTTTGTCAAAGTAGACATCATCCAGTTTTTTCTAAAAGTTTGTGTCTTGTGAAAAGAATCTATTCATCTCGAACAAGGTAATATTTAACACGTATTGTCTGATTGACTATTATTACTGAATAATGTATTCGGCCATCATTCGTTGCCCCATACCAATATAAAATCACGCTGGAATAGGCTTGGCTTCAATTACACAGCAGACTGACAAGAGAAGCAAAGTACATAGATCTCCTCAGATGACTTGTTCTTAGCGACATCGAGAAATGAACTTTAAATCTGAAATATATATTTTTTACTCTTTTCTTTTTCTGTGCATTATTAATATTTCTGTTCCTAATTCTTCCACACCCTGTAACCCTTTGTATTTTAATGGCTTTAGTGCGTTCTTTAGGGTGAAAGCGATTAAAAATCTATAATTCATCTATGCAATGAATATTGCGACCAATTTTGGTTTAGTACGCGCCTGAGACAAACTGTTGAACAGATGGATATATGAAGAACTTTACCAGAGAAGCATGCATAGAGTTATTTATACATCACGAATCAAGAATATAAAGGCCGCATATAATATTATACGTTTTGGTGGCTAATTGAAATTTCAAAAATGGAGAAAAAAATTCCATGTGACATGTTTTCTTTATCAAGGAAACTTATTATCTTGAATCAATTGATAGATCTGCTAGTAAAAAAAATTGCTTCACTGCACTTTGTTGTTCAAGAGAATTTTTTCATCAGAATCAAATTATAAATGACTGTCTACTGTCCTGATTACTTCTTTTTTATTTTTCTCCTCATTATTAATGTTTCTGTTCCTAATTCTCCCAAACCCTGTAATCCCTTGTGTTTTACGGGATTTCCGGCCTTACTTGGGGTGATATTGATTTACAAAAATATATCTAATTATCTATCTATGCAGGAAGAGGATCGGACTTCAAACTTATTAAACAATATACATACATAAACACCCCCGCAGAAACATACACACACACACACACACACAGACACACACATATATATGTGTGTGTATATATATATGTGTGTGTGTGTGTATATATATGTATATATATACATGTGTGTATATATGTGTGTGTATATATGTGTGTGTATATATGTGTGTATATGTATATGTGTGTATATGTATATGTGTATATATATGTATATGTGTATATATGTGTATATATATATGTATGTATATATGTGTATATATATATATATATATATATATATATATATATATATACTCTCACAGAGGTCGCAATGGGTAAATTGTCGCCATTTTATATATTTTTTTACACTTTTCTCTTTCTGTTCTTTATTAATGTTTCTGTTCCTAATTCTTCCACACCCTGTAACCCCTTGGATTTTAATGGCTTTACTGGCTTTAAAAAAAAAACTACAATTCATGGATGAATTATATATTGCGACTAATTTTGGTTTAGTGCTCTTGCCATATATCCAGAGATCTTTTAAAAATATCAAAGAGTGGTTTGTAATGACCTTTTATTCAGAACTCAATCACTTTCCCACTCCTGTGACAAGGCTTACCTCTATTTTTCTATAAATAATTTAATGGCAATTGTTCTAATAGATTGTCCTCCTCAGTACGTCGATCACATGAATTTTCTTTTCTCTCACTTCTCACAGGTGGAACTCCCTTCCGATTTCTTGTTTCCTTGATTACTACATTCTTTAAAAGTTTAAAGGCAATGCCAATCGCCACCTTCTGTCTTCCTGAATCTTGTTCTTTTATTCCTCTTTCTCGTCACTAAAGTCTTCTCATTCTTTTTTACTCTTTGTAACCACTTGAGTCATAGTGTCATTACTGCTTTCCTTGGGGAGAAATGATTAAAAAAACAAAAAAATAAAACCAATTATGAGACACCCAAGACACGTGTTGTCATTTTACCGACGTACATTCGACCTTAAATAATCCAAGATAATTTAAGAAATCATAAAGTCAAGCGATCCAGCCCTGAAAGAAATTTACTTTGTGCCAAATGTAAATAGTTTTCTCATTAATTTACAGCAACAAGCACATATTTTCATTTCTACTTTCTAAATAAACGAATCTAAAATATAAAATCGATATTTCAGTTCGTAGATGTTTTTATTTCGAAATCAACAGAAATTGTCAGTTTCCATTAGCAGTTTCCATTAGTACTTGATCTTGTACGTAATGCATCTCTGTAAAATCTTCCGATTTGTAAAAATTAATAGTCTCCATATTATATATAACTTAAGTGTACTAGTAATCTTCTATAGTGTTTTCTTTCTCATTTCTACCCATACAGATCCAAGACATTTAATTTCTATTATAAATACATCGCAATATATATCACGAAACAAAGTGTAGATATTTTTTATTTATATTTGGAAAAGACTGTACGATGTACCGTATTTGACGTTATATAAGACGCACGGGTGTATAAGGCGAACTCGAATTTCAGCAGGACAAATCAAGTGGAAATTAGTAATTAATAAATCTAGTAAAAAATTATTAGTAAATGGTAGAGCCCAGGCTATATTTGTGAGGTATATTTTAGTTAAACAAGCCATGATTACAATTAAGCGAACAACAATAGGAAAAAAAGAACATGAGCTTATAAAAACTTTATTATATCCTTTATATAATCTGTACAACCTGCGTCTTGTAAACGGCTTATTGGAATAATTAGGATATAAAAATTCTGATTGTATTTATACCAATGAAACCGGAAGTTATCGCAAGAAAAATATTAATGAAACAAATATATTTTACAAATACATAATTTGAATTTATTGCATATAATTTTAGTGAAACAAAGTACTAATATTAAATGTGATGAAATTAATATAATGAATATTATCAATGATAACACTTTTAATCTGCATAATAGCCTTTTAAATAATGACAATAGGTATATGAAAGGTACTCTAAAGTCTAAGCAAATAGGAGTTGCCAGGTAGCTAAATTGGGCTGACTATCACGAATTTTAAACCTACATATAGCATATAAGACGCAGTGAAAGATATTGTTAGTAAAAAAAAAGTGCGCCTTATATACCGTCAAATACGGTTGTTATTTTTATTGCGATTAGTATTGTGTAGGATAAAGTACGACACTGAAATCTGAATCGTATCAAGATGGTTAAAGATAGATTCCAACCTATTCCAATATTAAAGACGTGTAGAGGACCGTGTTGTTTGCGTGTTGTTGAATCGGGAACACGTGCGTTTGATTTCCTGCTAGAAGAAGGTCCAACTACAAGAGAATAGACGGACTTGAATTAACTCCAACTGAATTTGATGTAAAGAAGACAAACAAGACCGATATATATATATATATATATATATGTGTGTGTGTGTGTGTAAAAATATATAGAAAATAGGAAAGAACTCTTTAGGTAAATAATCCAAAGTTCTTTAGTATTTTTGTTATTATTTTTAAAAAATAGTTCTCGATACAAAAGTAGAACATAAATATAATTATTTATTTAAAAATTTGATTCCAACACGCTACATAAGAATTCTCATGTTTCAAAACAAGAGCCGGAAACTTCAATATAATTATTTGAATTAAATTGAATTAAAGTTCCATCTTCAAGCGAAATTTTTTTTGGAATAACTTATTTCTGAAATTTACGAGTTTAAATAGCATATTCATTATTGAAATCAAAATTTCTATGATCACGGCTAGGGCGATTGTTTAAATAAACAGGGGTGTAAAGTGTTAATAATTTGTATCAGTATAAAGTTACATTCACGTCAGGTAAGGTTGGGGTGTCTAAATTTACAACGGAAGATGATTTCGCCTAGTCTGGTTTACGTGTCTATGGCGATTATTTATTTATTTAAACACGTAAATTTCTGAAATAAGTTATTCCCCCAAAATAATTATATTGACGTTTCCGGCTCTTGTTTTGAAACATGAGAACTCTATGTAGCGTGTTGGAATCATATTTTAAAAAATATTATATATATATATATATATATATATATATATATATATATATATATATATATATATTTAAACAAATTAAACAAGAGAATTTTACAATGGGCATAGACAATAATATTTGTGTGTGTATGAACATTTGTGTCTATTTGGTGAATGTTCATACGTGTATGTGTGTATAATGTTCATGGAATCTCCCACAAAGGGGAAGATGCGGCTCTTCTAAGAGAACTTACATTTTAGTCACTGAAATGAAGAAATGAAAAAGAGAACGAGACGAGAAGTCGCCTAGTATTTATGGTGTAGGGATAGCGACCCCTAGTGACAATTAGGGAATTAAGGAGGAGCTAACTCCGACAGTAGCACAAAATGAGATCCGATGTCATTGTTATCATATTTTTTTTGTTGCTTTCAGTCAATTGGCCTAACCAAATTTCTTCATTATACAAACGAATAAAAATTTGCTCTTAAGTAATTAGTAAATAATAATCTTTTCGTAGCAATAGTAACGAAACCTTTGAGATCTGGCTGGATTTCTGGGATGAGGAGTTATCATTATCTACATTAATTACTTTCTGACTATTGTCCTCATCTTTTTTGTTGTTATCACAACGTTTCGGTTTCCTCTGGGGAAGGTCTAACTGAACCATTTTATTTAATCTATGCGTGCAGGGGATTCTCCTTCCGCTCTCTAGGAGTATCTTGTCTTGTTCTTATTTTCTACTGCTCTGTTATTGTTCAGCCTGTTTTCACTGAGAGTACCACTCGGCAGCGGGTTTGAACTCATAATTTCTATGCCATCAGATTCACATACCAATGCTTCAATCCAATGAACTGTATCTCCTTGAAAATGGCGCATGCATTTGCTATTTGTTACTCTTATTTGCATTCACAGAGGCTTCTTCTTGTCTTATTGCTATTGCTAAAGTCTCACTCTCATTACTGTTGCTTTATTACCACCTATATTGTATTTATTTCTATACTAAGCCTATTATAAAAATGTCCGCATATCCTATCATGATAAACAAGATGATATATCCCTACAATTGGAGAAGGAATTGAGAAAATCTACCTCCTTATGTTAAGTTCGAAATTCCTTGGAGGTTATCCAGTTCGAGAAGTAGCACCTGTTGAAGGCCGTAATACGCAGCGGCCGAAACGTTGTGATAATAACAAGAAGGATGAGGATATCAGTTAAAACTTACATAGTGTAAATAAAATTAATGGCATATTTAAAAATAAGTTTTAATTTTTGATATATAATTTTTTCAAAACAAATTATATTCGACCGTTATTTTAATTAATAACAAGAACGAGGACTTTAGTTCTAATTTAAATAATCTAAGTAAAATTACGTTATATTTTAAAATAAGATTTATTGTTTGATTAGACTTGGCTGCAATTTGAAAAGCTGATTAAATCAATCAAGCATTACTTACTGCAGTCAGTTAAGCGTTGATATTGAAACATTCAGCTAAAACTTAGATAAGACAATACACACTTCATAGCACCTACTTTTCAATTCTTAAAAAAGCCGATCTGACAAGTATGTGTTCGTGAGTTTAATGGAGTTTTACGATTTCAAGATTCTAAATGAAATACTGATAAAGATAATGATCACGCAGGTCACAGTGAAGAAAGAAAATAAAAATCGATATCGAATAATAGAATAAAAAAGGAAGAATGCAATGACAAAGAAATCATTTCACCTATATTATTTTAGTCTCCAATGTTAGCGTGAAATTTCATCTTGGCCTATCAAACATGATTTCATTAAGTTAGCAAGAAACAGTAACGAAAGTTTTTAATCTTTATAATAACAATTTTTTTTTAAAGATTTTTATCGGTTTTTGTAAGGTTAATTTAAATTCTGAAGCTGTAATTAAGTTCCTGGTGAAATGTATCTTGCTAATGATAATAATTTTACAAAGTTTAATTTTTCTTCTAACATTTCGAATTAAACATTTTAACTCAAGAGTGTCTTAGTTCCTAGTTTTATTTTTTTACCATCCATTCAGAACTTTTATCTTGCTGCCTGATTTAAATTCACTTAAAAAAATGTCACGATGAAAAAGCACTCAAGGAAAAATTTAATATATTTTTCCATCAAGGCAATCGAGATTTTAGTTAAAAACTCATGGTTTTGGCACAGTGTCTCGTATGTTAACAAATCCCCGAAATCAGTCAATGAGGATTGCATCATAATTATCATCGTTTATGTGCCATGTCTCTTCTGACATGACAGATCGTTGCTCTCCACAACATCTTGCTCTTTGTAACTATAGGCAACGTTTAAATTTTAACCACAGATCCTTGTCCCAGAGATGCTATCCATTCACAAAAATACTTAGACAACTTGCTCACTGTTTTCATCAACTTCTTTTTCGTTAATAGGTCCTGTGAGTATTAACTTTACCAAACCGTCCTTCCTCGGGATGTGCTCCATTGATTGTACTGAAATTGTCCGGAATTAACTCCTATTTAAAAGGATAAATATGGCATACCACTTGGCCAGTGATTTCTTTGTTTCTAACGAAATGTTTCTATATCTTGATACTTAGTTTCTGGATGGGCTTTTTCGCATTTTTTTTTAATCAGTTTCAGATCGCTGTATCGCAACTCCCATTGGAATATTCCTTACAGGTTTTTTTTTTAATCGGTATCATCCGATGCAAGGCAGTAAAGCCACTAAGACACAAGAGGTTACATGGTGTGAAAGAAGTACGAATAGAAACATTAATAATGAGCGGGAAGAGGAAAGTGCAATCAGGAGGACAGTGGATAGCGATTGGCATTGCAATTAAAATTTTGAAGATTAAAGTTAGCTATAAAGCATGAAGCCAGAAGGGAGTTCCTCAAGCGAAAAGTGCGAATAAAGAATTTGTGAGCGTAGAATTTACAGCTACATCTAGCTAACTCGACGCCAGTCACGTACTGTGCTTAAACTTAAAAAAAAGAATAGGTACAATAGCGAAGAGCTGACCCGGACAATTATCATGAAAGTATTTATAGCAAAGACACAGAGATGCAAACATACGACGGTGGGATGGTGAGTGAAGTCGAGCAGCCAGATCAGAACCAATAATATTACTGATTATTCTTTGGATCTTATTATGGAGGTCCAAGTAAATAGCCGGGGGACTGGACTATATGTGGCAGCAATATTCTAAGCGTGGACGACGGTAGACTTTTTAGATATATAAGACACATTCCGGGGAGAAAGAGTGTCTTGCACGACACAGTGAACCAGTTTATATTTGTTTCAAATCGACTTGTCTAGTATCATTATCATCATTATCATCCCCTTAACTTTTGTAATCACAGGGTGGATCCAAATGCAGAAGCTACACTAACTCTTTTCCACAACAGTCTATTAACGGCAGCCATCAGTAATTCTGATCATACCTGTCTATTTGTTTTGTTTTTTTTTGTTTACAATGTTGAAGCAATTTTTGCGATGGCGCCGTCTCCTACATCCACCTTCGACCTTGCACAGGCTGCCGTACCTTGTAACGTGTTCAAACCACGTCATTTTTTTCTGTTTGCCAGTGACGAGAAAAGATTCTTGATGCCCCACAAAACGTTCAACCCTTTTCCACACAAACTCATTGGTTTTTTGTTCCCAATAGAAAATGCCAAGAAGTTTTCTCACGCATTTTTACTCAAACGCTTGGATCCTTCTCTCTGTTTCTGCCAAGTGTCCACGTTTCACATCTATATAGGAGAATGGAGACTATCAGAAAATTATACAGTCAGTACTTCGTTTGAAAGCTGATTTTGCTTCTCCATGTTCTTGTCAATTTGGTCATCGAGCTATATTACTATATTATTTCATATTACTAAAAATGAATCTAAAATATATGGATTAAATTCGACAGAGTAAGGAACAAATGAGAAAATATTTAAAACTTTTACATGTTAGTCTTAAATCATTTCAATCTAAGCAAGACACTAATGCCTGTAAGACGCAAGGGTTACTGGATGTGAGGGAATACGAGAAAAGAAAACAGTATTAAGGAGAGAAAACAATGAAAAGAACGGAAATTAAGAAGACATTGTATTTAAAATTTTTGAAGAATAAAGTTAACTGTGATTCAAGAAGCCGGAATAATATTCCACATGTGTGAAGTGCGCCAGAGGAAGCCGTTATATCTAGCCATTTCAATGTGACATTGATGAAAATTAGCTGTCAGTCTAGTAATGTGCTTAAATGGATAATGCCTAGTTACCAAAGAAAAGAGCTTGCCAGAACAGTTATTATGAAAATATTTATAGAAAATTCACAGGAGAACTACGTCACGGTCACCATGACAGTTTTTCTTTTCTGAATTTTAACGAGAATGTAAAAATGCATAACAGAAGCACCGGAACATATTTAAGAGGCATATTAAATGAATGGAATATCATCAGAAATTTTTGGACATGAGCGAACGCGTTACTATATTTCAAATCCTATACTTCTTGGTTTTCATTGGTCTGATTGATATCACGTGTTTATATATTGAACCGTTAGTGTCATTGCGTCAATTATTTACATTATTCGGACTATTGTCCTCATCTTTGTCGCCATATTTATTACAACGTTTCGGCCGTTGTACGCTCCGGCCTTTTTCAGGTAGTTGGAATGTCGAACTGAACCCTTTATTTCGCTCACTGGAGTAGACTGTTCTAGCTCAAAGGACATATGGCACAGTGGATAAAGGCGTTAGTTAGATCCAGTGACAGGACCTAAAGAGTATGAGTTCAATACCCGGTTAAGGCAGTGGAGAACTTTCAGCGGGCAATTAACAGGAGATAACTGACATCCATTAAAGAAACATGGCACGTGGAACTAGAACAGTCGACTCCAGTGAGCGAAATAAAGGGTTCAGTTCGACATAATGTACATAATACCTCATCTCAGAAATATAGACAGACGGTAGACTTTTTAGAAACGAGGTCCTTGATTCGAGTGGATGTTTATCTTTGTCTAATTTCTGAAAAGGAGAGCGTGATTAATCAATGCGTGGATTAACATAGGATTAAAATTCTGTTATTAATTTTGGAGTCAATTTTATTATCTTTATTAGAATTTTTATCATTGATGTAAAATAGTTTAGTTAGGAAATTTCTGGTATGTAATGAAAAAGAATACATTGGTGTGTATTGGATTAATTATTATTATTATTATTATTATTATTATTATTATTATTGTTGTTGTTGTTGTTGTTTTATTTCCTTTGATTTCTGGTATGTACATATTTCTTTCCGCATCCCGCCCAGATACCTAAGGCCATCATGACATTTTCCACTGAGCAATTAAAAAGAAAGGACAACACTACACGTATTATACCTAGATAAAGCCCTTCGTAAGGTATGGTCTGTACTCGTGAGAACAATTTTTTTTTGTTTCTTTAAGGTATGGGCTTCTTGGAATCCCTTCAATGAATCTACTAGAATCTTTTTCCAACCAATGCGAGGGCTCTAACTTCAACAGTGATTGGTGATGTTCCCATTTGCCACTTTTTTGAGATCTCAATTTCCTTGCATGTTGATAGCTTTTGAAGTTCTTCAAAGATACATTGCAATCTGCAGGGGCTGTAATACCAATAAGGAGGCAATTTTTTGTTTTATTATTATTATTATTATTATTATTATTATTATTATTATTATTTCCTTTGATTTCTTAACCAGATACCTAGGCTCAGAAATGACTCAATGACTTTTCCCACTGATCATTTTTGAAAAAAAAAACCCCCAAAAAACTAAGATCAAACATTTTTGCATAGGTAAAGCTCTTCCTAATGTATGAATTTTACTAATAAGTACAACTCTTTTGTAATTCTTCAAGGAATCGGCTATTAGAAATACCTTAAGTGAGTCTACTCACACCTTTTTCAATCAATCCGAGGGCTCCAACTGCGGCTGGAAATTTTGATCTGCTCATGTGCTACATTTTTTAGATTTCCACTTCAAAATCCTTGTATTTTGATAGTTTTATATGAAGATCTTCAAAGATCCAATACAATCTACAGGAACTGTCATGTCAATAAAAAAAAAAATCACATTCTGTTTTTGTGGTCTTTTGATCACGATGTCTGGTTTATTAGATTTAATTGTTCTGTCCGTATACATTGTAAAGTTCCATAAAACTGTTAAAGGTCCTATCTCTGCAACCGGATCTAGGTATGGTTCATACGAATATATTGGAGTTTTCTTCCCGTAAACGTTGGAAATTTTCAAGTGAAGATATTGGCCTACTCTATCATGTCGAGTGTTATATTCAGTGGGTGTTAATGCTGTGTGACCCAATGCAATATGGAGAATTGTTTCTAAATATTCAGCAAATAATCTGTATTTTGGGTTAACACAATATTTCAATATGTTTGCTTTTGAATTTCTAGATATAAACCACTGATCGTGTGCAGAAAATATGAAACCTTCTGTTTTTGCTTTTAACTATAGTTTATGTAACCACTGAAAGGGTATGCGGTTTGTCTACATCATCCTGTGACTACATCAGCTTGATAATCAAGAAGCTTATCTTGTCAATGTATCTGCATTTGATATATTGCATTTGCTTTTGCTTTTCTATGTTCTAGGTGTATTTTGATTTGTTTGTTCTTCTTCACTCACTTGAAATTTCTTTTTGACTTTTTTGCTTTCCTTTATTATTGAATAAATTTTCTTATTTTTTTTATACTCTTTGACGCAGATCATCATCCAGTCTTCTGTAGTTTCTACGAATATTTGAAGATGGATTAAACTAATCCTTTGCCTCCTTCAGATCTGGATTTATACAGACGATGAACATCAGCCTTAGGGTGATGCATCCGGTGGCAAGTGAGAAGCTTTCTCGTTTTCACATTATTATTATTATTATTATTATTATTATTATTATTATTATTTATTTGATTTCTGGTATGTACAATTTTTTTTCCAGGTCCCGCCCAGAGACCTAAAGTCAGAAATGACATCATGATAATTTCCACTGGCCAATTACAACACACGCAAGCACACATATTTTACATAGATAAAGCCCTTCGTAAGGTGTGGGCTGTACACGGGAGAACAATTTTTTGTATTCCTTTATTGCATGGACTTCCAGGAATCCCTTCAATAAGTTTACGAGAATCTTTTCCAAAGAATCCGAGTGCTCCAACTACAACAGTGATTGGTGATTTTCCCATGTGCCACATTTTTGAGATCTCGATTTCATTATTATTATTAATAATAATAATTGTGGTATAATCCAGCCAGAGAGAAATTTTAAATGACTAATTAACAAGTCCAGGATAAATGACTAAAGTAGGTAATACAGGAGAGTTACCTATGCTATATCTATCTATCTATCTATCTATCTATCTATCTATCTATCTATCTATATATATATATATATATATATATATATATATATACACACACACACACACACACACATATATATATATATATATATATATATATATATATATATAAGGCGTTTTGTTTTGATGGAGAGTGTTTTTCCGGATTATGTGTCCAGTTCCGTTGTTGCTCTCAGGTGCTGATGTGTCCAGGAATTTTATTCACTTGATTTTCGCTGCTCTTCTTTAAATATTTCATGACTATCTATGGTTTATTTACATCACGTTTCCTGTCTGTGAGGTTTGGGAAATTCCACAAAAGAGACACTCCATCACCCTCTGTGGCATCATTCGAGAACTGTTTATACCATGCATCCGGAATTTTAATACCATTGTTCGAACAGCTATGCCAATGAATATGTTTTCCTAGCTTTTCATGTCTAATAATGTATTCATTCTTAGCAAGGACTGGGTACCCGAACACTATCTGGTAACCAGTTTAATAATAATAATAATAATAGTAGTAGTAGTAGTAGTAATAGTATTATTAATATTATTATTAGTAGTAATAATTGTTGTTGTTCGTATGCATTTTTGCTATATCAAATGTTCATATAAGCTTCATTCTGTATCTGTCTATATTTCTGAGATAAAGTATTATGTGCACATGGAATTAGACCAGTCTACCCCAGCGAGCGAAATAAAGGGTTTATTTCGACCACCTGAAGAAGTCCGGAGCGTGCAACGGCCGAAACGTTGTGATGAATATGGCAACAAAGATGAGGACAGTAGTCCGAATAATGTAAATAGTGCGAGCTTCATTCTTTAGTTCTACTAGCACTGATCATTGCAGCTAGAACACCTTGATATATTTAAAAGGATTTGAATCAGCTTCGTTTCCTCTGTATTCCAAATCTAAGGAGAAATCTCCACTGAAGCAGGTTTTCTCAAGAACTACTACACATCCTAATGGATGCTTCCCTGAATTATAAACCTCTTCAAGTCAAGTGACAATTGTTATCTATCCTCCTAACACTCATAATCCCCATTCCTTAAGCCTTCTCTTAGATTCATATCAGTGAGTTATGTTCCCTGCGTGATACACACTTAGACGATCATGTATCTTTCGACACAAGACTGAAGAGGCAGATTTTTACGTAAGAATATATTAGCCCGTAAGTGAATGTATTAGATTCGACTAGAATTCGAACTCTGATTCCTCAATCCGAGCGCGTATCCATTATTCCACCGTACTTCCTATCTAACTAAACCATATGAAAGCTGAAAAGAAATTGTTTGAGCTGAAAAATAGTGGTTGTCTAAAACAAATAATTTTTTATCAATATTAGGCTGCACACATACTGATGTAGTTATATATTCATCACTGAATTAAGTCCATTGACAAAAATTATGTTGAAAAATAAATCAGTCATTTATCTGCCATGCGTGATATATGCTTAAGCGATTATGTATCTTTCGATGCATGACTGGCGAGGCAGAATTTTTCCTACAGAATATTGCCATTTCCTTTTTCGATAGACCAGTTGCCATCCAATATTATAGAACCCGATTTGTCCTGCTATTTTTCCCATAGATGGGGAGAGAAGAAGAGGATTCATACCTTTGCCAAGGGTATTAGCACGTAAGATTCATATCACACACCTCATTCATTATAACGATTTTGTCACAAACATTCTAACTTGGGTGGCAAGGGAGCCTTGTATTTTAAATCGGTAGGAATCAACAAGGAAGGAGCTCGGCAGAACAGTTACTATGAAAATATTTATAGAAAATTCACACCAGAACTACGTTATGGTCACCATGACAGTTTTTCTTTTCTGAAAAATGTTAAGGATTCATAATATTTTAAACTGAGAAATATTATTTTCCAAGTATCATCTTCTAAATAGGAGTAGATTGGTTGGACTATTGTCCGATTCACTCTCCTAACCTGTCTTTTGAATAAGAATTGAGGTCTAAACTTTTGTTTATCCATTTTGGGAGACACGATGGAGTTTGCGATGCCGGGTTCAGTAATGGATAGCGGCTCGAAATCGGAGAGCCGAGTTCGAATTCCAGTCGAATCCATTACATTCACTTACATCGGAAAGGTATGAAGCCTTGCCTTCTTCCCTCCCCAACTATGGTAAATAGCAGGACAGACTGGGTTCTATAGCCTTGCAAGGCAACTGGTCTACCGCAGAAAGAAATGGCAACCTACTGCAGGATAAAAAAAATCTGCCTCGTCTGTCATGTATCGAAAGATTCATGATCGCCTAAGCGTGTGTCTCGCATGGCACATAACTGACTAGCTTAACCATCTATCTTAATATTTCCTTCTGAAGTCTTCCCATTTTCTTTCACTTCCCCTTTGCGTCTTGGTGCCATGATTGGGGTGAATTAATTTAAAAATATAGAAGAGAAATATATATGAAGAAATAATCTATATTTTTTAAAACGTTTGTTCTCTTCATGTTTCAGTTAATTGACGGAGACACGAACTGAGAAATGATTAATGCAGGTGTCGTTGTTTACGGATGACTAGTATTGATCGTATAAAGTAAAGAAGTGAAAAATAGAGAAGTTCGTAATCGAGGTCTGCGTCAGCGTTTGAAAAGTTTTGAAGATTTGTAAATAAATACCAGCTTTACAACCAAAAGAAAAACACGTCAGAAATGAAAAGACAATAGAGACAACTAAGGCCGTTCCAATGTTTTTTTCCTATTGTTTTCATGAGCGCCCAAAAGATGCTTTTGTAGGAATATAAAAATGGAAGCTATGAAGTATTAATGCGACATCAGTATAAGTCAATTTATTTGACAATGCTTCATTGGGAATTAATAAGCAATGCGCTTTGAGAATTCCCGGCATTCATAATTTTTCCTTTACAAACGTTTGCTTAATATATATATTTTTTTATTATTATTTCTAATTATTTTGACTTATATTTTAGGTGACATTCAATGATTCAACGTAGATTTCTAATTTTCTTTCTTTTTTCTTTGCTTCAAATTTTCGTATTTTTTTGTTTTGTTTCATACTTTCTATTTAATTTCTTTCTTTCATTTTTTTTTAGCTTCTTTCTTTCACTTCCTTTTTCTTTCTTTCTTCTGACTTTTCTTTCTTTCTTTCTGTCTTTCTTTTTATTTTATTTTTCTTTCTATTTTTTTTAATTACTTTCATGTTTAATTCCTTTTATTTCTTTTCTTTCACTTTTCTTTCTTTCTTTTTATCTTTCTTCTTTCTGCTCTTATTTCTATACAATTTGCGTAATTTCTTTCTGGATTCTTTCTTTCTTTCTTTCTTTCTTTCTTTCATTTTTATATATTTTTTTCGTTCATCCTCTTTGTCCCTTCGTAATTTTTGTCATTTCTATTTTTATCTCTATCTTTGTTTTTTTCTTTCTTTGTTTATTCTTCTTTTCTTTTTCTTTCTGACTTTTTCTTTCTCTGTGTATTTCTTTGTTTTGTCTTTATTTCTTTTTTCTTTCTTTCATTTTATCTTTCTTCCTTTTATTCGTTCTGACTTTTCTTCTTTCTTTCTTTCTTTCTTTCTAATTCTCGTAATTTCTTTCTCATCTCATTCTTTCTATTTTCTTCCTTTCACTTTTATATATTTCTTTCTTTCTATTTTCTTTCTTCCTATATGCTCCTTCCCATTCTTGTACTTTGTTCCTGTTTCATTCTTTCGAATTGTCGTAATTTCATTCTGTTTTTTTTCTTTCTTTCTTTCTTTCTTTCTTTCTTTCTTTCTTTCTTTCTTTCTTTCTTTCCACAATTGAATATAATATAAAATTCGTATTTTTTCCCACGTAATCCTCCTCATTTTCCAACACTTGATTATTTCTCTGCTTTTCCCCTTAATCATTTTTCTTATCGCCTTCCTTTTTTCTTTCTTTCTTTCTTTCTTTCTTTCTTTCTTTCTTTCTTTCTTTCTTTCTTTCTTTCTTTCTAATTCTCGTAATTTCTTTCTCGTCTCATTCTTTCTATTTTTCTTCCAATAGGTCCCTTTCCATTTTTGTACTTTGTTCTCGCTTTCATTCTTTCGAATTGTCGTAATTTCGTTCTATTTCCATTCTTTCTTTTTCTTTCTTTCTTTCTTTCTTTGTTTCTTTGTTTCTTTCTTTCTTTCTTTCTTTCTTTCCACCATTGTTTATAATATAAAATTCGTATTTTTTTTCCACTTAATCCTCCTCATTTTCCAGCATTTGATTATTTTCTCTGCTTTCCTCCTTAATCATTTTTCTTATCGCCTTCCTTTTTCTTCCTATTTTTGATTATCCATTTATTGTTCACTCTTCGTAATCCTTATTCATAGCAGTTTTTGTTTTCCTCCCTCTCTTACGAATTTCATGTTTCAATTTATTCATTCTTTCATTTTTGTTTTAATCTCTGCCTTCCATTTTACTATCTTCAATTTATTTCTTTATCTTTCTTTATTAATTTTGCAATAGAAATTTTCACATTATTTTTATTAATGTTTTATTTCCATTGAATTTCTTATAAAGTTTTTTCTTTCATTGTTTTACTTTCTCTGGCTTCATTTCATTTATTTATTTCGTGTTCTATTTTTCTTTCTTTTCTTTCTCGTTCGTATATTCTGCTTTCGTTCACATGTAATCAACGAATCTGAAATTGTTTTATTTTCCTTCAGGTTAATTTGCAATTCGTTGGCATGAATTTAACAGTCGTGCCATAGAAATGCTTTGAAAGTTTCCAATTTCAAAAGACACTATAACTTTTTTTTTAAAGAATCCAAAAAGATACAGAATTCCATCTGAGACAGAATAATAAACAGTTATTTTAAATCTTGAAACGTCGTTACGGTTTGTTTAATTCTCGCTTTATTAAATCTGGATTAAGTTCATCATATTATTTAAAAGTTTGCTACAAATATGTTATTCTCAGCTTTGTTTACAGAGTTCTAGCATGAAATCTAGTGTCATTCAAGAAAACCATTTTCTTTCTGTTAATATATATGGCATGCGCCCTACGAGGCTGGCATCCCGCTCCCACCCTTACACTGTAGAAACTTTTAAATGTAGCCGTCTCTTCTACTCCAATAGCTTCATACCTCGCACCTCTCGCCTGTGGAACATCCTTCCCAATTACTGTTTCCCTGAGAGCTATAATCTCCAACTATTCAAATGTAATGTCAATCGACACCTCCAGTTACCTTGATCTACCCCCTATCCCTCTCCTCATCCTTTCTTCTATCACTCCTATCTGCTCTTGCTCCAAATATTCCGCAACCCCTTGCATCCTTGTGGCTTCACGCCTTGCTCGGGGCGTAATGCTTAAAAAAAATGTCGGACCGACGGGATTCTAAAATAAAATTATATAATGGCATCTTCCCAATTTTCCTTGAATAATTTATCATTAGCTGCTTGAATTAATATACTACAATAATATTTAACCTACTTGGTATTTAAAAATAAAGTCCTTGACTTGTAAAATATATTCTGCTCGATTCATATAAATTATAACGGACTATATCGAAAACATTGTCCATTTATAAGAAGGTTTATTTTGATTTATATTTAGGTCCCGTTTTTAAAGAGTCATTATCAAATTTTACTACAGTGTAACCCGGATATAAGAGACCCGGATATAAGAGAACCCCGGATATAAGAGAGATTTTCTCTGGTCTCAAAGTGTTCCCATACTTACCTAAACAAAATAGACCAAACCCGGATATAAGAGAAACCCGGATATAAGAGACTTCTTCTCCGGTCCCGACAACTCTCTTATATCCGGGTTACACTGTATTACCAAGGAATTCTACGTATCTGTATGACAACTCTGTATGAGTGTTGATGCTGATTAATAAATCGAAACAGCGATATAATTGTTATGAATAATCAAGAGTGGCCTCCCCTTGTTTTGTTACTCTCCTCTTTGAGAGAGCTATTTCTGTTTACTGGGACTGTAAAAGGACACTATACGCGAACCTTGTATTCTCAGTTGAATAAAGCTTTCTTTTGTCATTACAATAATTACTTCTGTCATTGCAATAATTTCGAGTAAATATAAATATAAACTTTTACCGTCACCAATTTACGGACCCGAAATCCACTTTGTCTTTACACAAATAAAAAAGTTACTGATTTAATAACGATAACCATTATCTGAAACGTTTTAATGCATAAAACAATAGGACATGATTATTTTATAATCATTTCGGTGTGTGTTACACTGGGTAATTAAAAACAAACGTCTCAACATTACCAATCAGGCCTAAAGCCGTTTTCAATAAATATCTCATGTTTGAATCAATAAATCCTATTATGCGGTCACAGGTGAAGGTTGTAAAGATACAGAGATGGCGGCCAGCTTATTTAAGAACGTCTGAAAACAGAAAATTTATATCAAATTCCCAGTGAAGACAGTCTGTCATATTAGAGTAGAAACAGCAAGTATTTATATTAAAATGATGTGAAAAGTTTTAATAAATCAAGATTAATTAACAAAATAATAGAAACTCTAAGAAACAAAACGTAAATTAATCAAGAGAATTCTAGTGTCGTAAATAGAGGAGGAATGAAAAGAAATAATAGGGAAGAAGAAAGAAGGAATATGAAGGAAAGGAGACGAAATAATCGCTCTAGAATGGGAGAGAAATAATCGATAGGGAAGGAGAAAATACTAAAGAGCCAGGGCAGAATAAATAATCGCCATGGAATGCCAGAAAGAAGAAAGAAATAATAAGAAAATTATAAGGAAGAAATAATCGCCATTGCTGTAGAATGTAATAATAGAATGAGAAATAAATTATCGCCTTTAACAAAGAAAGACGTAATACCAAAGGAATGAGAATGAAATAACAGGATGAAAAAAGAAATAGCATGTAAGGAATAAAAAAGAAAAAAAAAACATGACCATGGATAAAGAAAGAAATAGGACGTAGTAAAGAGAAAGAAATAATTGCCATGGATGAAGAATGTAATAATAGAATGAGATATAAATTATAGACTTTGAAATAATACAAAGGGAATGAGAATGAAATAACATTCATGGATGAAGGAAAAAATAGTATGTCAGGAATAAAAAAAGAAAGAAAAAAATGGCCATGGATGAAGAAAGAAAGTACGTATGTAAAGAGAAAGAAATAATCGCCATTTATGTAGAAAGAGGGAATATGAACGCCATGGATGAAGAAAGAAAACAGGGAATGAGAGTGAACTGATCGTCATGCAAAAAGTAAGAAATCATACGTAAGAAATAAGAAAGAAAATAATGTCCCTAGATAAATAAAGACATAATAAGTTTTCAATGAGAAAGAAATAATAGGCTTGAACCAAGAAATTCATAATGCTAAAGGAATGATAATTAAAAAAAAATCGACATTGATTAAGTAAAGAATAATACGTAGGAAAGGAGTAAAGATATTATAGCCATAGATGAAGAAACAATTATTACGTAGGGAATCAGAAAGAAAAAATATCACTATAGGTAAATAAATAAAGTATACGAAGGAAATGACAAAAAAATAAACGCTATGAATGAAAAATATATCTATAAGAATGAGTTAAAGATCAAATGTAGATCAAATATGGATCGGAATCAGACCGTATGATAAAATAAAGAAAAAAAAATAGAAACGTTTATCAATCGAACATGTTTCAGTTTTATTAAAGCTTCATCATAGATGAGAGAAAACGACGCCCGCTGACCACACAAAAGGGAAAAAATAGAACTCCATCCACTAGACAGAGACACATACACAATTATGACTACACATTACCATCCGATACCCGCTTTGACATATTAGAAAATTTACAAAGTTATTAGGTTGGTGCAAAAATAATGACGTAATAATGTCGTTTTTGACGTATTTTAACGTCAAAAAACGAAATTAATACGTCATTATTTTTGCACCAACCTAGTACATACTTAGAAAATATCTACGTTTTTATTGCACGTAATATTTGAATGACCAATGACAATTGAATCGCAAAAAATTCAAAATGCCAAAATAATGTCGTTCTGCTGTTTTTTTTTAGAAATCTCTGACAAGGATTTAATAAAAGTTAACGAGGTTAGATTGATAAACGTTTCCGATTTGGTATTCATCTTATTCATACCAAGAATATGAGAAATAAATAATCGCCATTGACAAACAAAGTAATCATAACAAGGAGTGAAAATATATAATCGCCGTGGCTGAACAAAGAAATCATCGCTAGGGAATGAGAAATAAATAATCGCCATAGATGAACAAAGAGACTATAGCTAGGGAATGAGAAATAAATAATCGCCATAGATGAACAAAGAGACTATAGCTAGAGAATGAGAAATAAATAATCGCCATAGATGAACAAAAAGACTATATCTAGGGAATGAGAAATAAATAATCGCCATAGATGAACAAAGAGTCTATATCTGGGGAATGAGAAATAAATAATCGCCATAGATGAACAAAGAGATTATAGATAGGAATGAGAAATACATAATCGCCATAGATGAACAAAGTTACATAGATAGGGAATGAGAAATAAATAATCGCCATTGACGAAGAAAGAAATCAGAGCTAGGGAATGAGAAGTAAATAATCGCCATGAGCGAAAAAAAATCATAACTATGAAATGAGAAATAAATAATCGCTCTGTATGAAGATAGAAATAATACGAAGAGAATGAGAACGGAATAATCGCCATGGATCAAGAATAAAAACATACCAAAGAAATGAGAAATAAATAATGGCCATAAATGAAGAAATATATCATACGAAGGGAATGAGCCAGTAATAATCGCCTTGCGTGTAGGAGGAAAAATCCACAGAGAAGGTGCAAAATAAATCGGCCTATATAGAAAGACAAGTAATTTCATATTAATTATAACATTTTTCAAAGTTGAAATCACTCTAGGAATATATTTCCTGGGGAAACACTCTCTAATTATAATAATTTGACCTTCAGTTCTTCCTTAGTAACCCTGGGGTTTTGTGAGTTTTTAAAGTCATGTTAAATCTTTTTATAGTTCCTCACAAAATGCACAGCCAATACCTTAGTTATCAGTTGTTGCTGGGATCTCCACTCCGCTTGAAATCTAAGAGTTGCAACGCGGGATTAAATGCATTAATAAGAATAACCAGAAACAGAAACAATGTTTTAAACTTCTTCTAAACACTTTATACACGTAAATTGATTTTATGACAGTGGGCTTTAACTAAAAGAGAAACATTTATTATTATATGATCCTCATAAATCTAAACACATGAAAAGTAATATTGGATATTAGATATGCTGTAAAGTGATTTTAGCTTTTATTCTAATGCAAGAAAAAACAATTTTTATCGTATAATCGATTCTCTGAATGTAACGTTTATTAATTTCAGTGAGAAACTGAGGCGTTATTGTATTTTATGGTCTTCACTTTACTTGGTTTAGTCTATTTTCTGAATGACTTCAAACAGAAATGAAGCGTAAAAATAAATAGATTTTATTGTAGATAAAATATCAGACACACATACATAGTTTATATATATATATATATATATATATATATATATATATATATATATATATATATATATATATATAATTTTTGAAAAACTAGGTAATCCGTATGGGTAAATCTAAAGAGGATAAAATCCAGAGAGCTCAAGGTAAATCCAGAGCAAATAATCTAAATAAAAACCAAACCATTTAAGGTTCCATGTAATAAATTATTTCACCACAGACCTTGTACTTTGCCGATCATCAGACTTTACTTCCAAACAAAACAAAAAAAAAAACAAAAGTTAAGTCTGGTGATCCGCAGTCCTTTAAAAGGGCTGTGGTGAAATAATTTATTACATGGAACCTAAAAGGGTCTGTTTTTAATTAATACATATATATATATATATATATATATATATATATATATATATATATATATATATATATATGAAAGACTACCGATAAGTCTTCAATCATTCAAAACAAGTTTTAAATGAGAGAGAACAATGAAACTCGTATCGAAATCGAGTAAATATAGTTTTCTTCAAAATATAAATGATTATCTTAGACAGAAGTTGATAGGCTCGCCTGTCGCCTGGCCCACACTTCTTCCCGTTCTTTTGAACAGGGTTAGAGGTTTCATTCCTTGATTTCTTTTTAGGACCTGGGTTTATGCGTCCTTCTAAAATATTTTCGTTCTCTTTCAATCCCAGTAACTCTTCGTGGCATTATCACCTTGCTTGGTGGGAAATGATTATAACGAATTAGTATATTTATATTTCGTTTAGGCTACAAATAGCGACTGATAAAATTAATGGAACATTCTACAATATTTCTCTTGAATAATCTAGAGTATTAAAGCAATTTAAAAGTTTTGAAATCTGAAATTTGCATTGTACGCACAATCCTTCCCCCATTAAAATGGATAAATGGGATTTATTTTGGTAAAATCAAGTTTTTTTTTTCTGTTGTCTATGCATATTTAATGATTATGCATCTGTGTACATTTAATTATGTGAAAAATATGTCTATTCATTTGTTGGAAATAAAATAAATTAAAAATTTGTATGTTTACGAATATTTATTTTCCCCCACTGTATATATATACATATATGTATGTATATATGCATATATGTGTCTGTCTATCTGTGTGTATGCGTGTGTGTGTGCGTATTCATATATATATGTATGTATGTATATATATATGTGCATGTATATATAAATGTATGTATGTATATATAAGTTTTTGTATATATAAGTACGTATGTATATATATATATGTTATGTATACTTAGAGGTATGTGTATATATATATATATATATATATATATATATGTGTGTGTGTGTGTGTGTGCGTATTCATATATATATGTATGTATGTATATATATATATGTGCATGTATATATAAATGTATGTATGTATATATAAGTTTTTGTATATATAAGTACGTATGTATATATATATATGTTATGTATACTTAGAGGTATATGTATATATATATATATATATATATATATATATATATATATATATATATATATATGTGTGTGTGTGCGTGTGTGTGTGTGCGTTACTATTAATATCGCTTTTCGCGATACAATGACAATCATAATTTTCTCTCTTCTAAATCTTTCTTCTATTTTTTTTTCCTTTAAAGTTGTTTTTCTCTCATATTCTATATTACTCAGTAACCATTATTAATTTTAGGCTTGTCATCGTTTTTATCTTTTTTTCAACACCAATGCGGCCTTGTTTTGTTATAATACAAAAGTGCCATTTCAGTTTCATCCTGTGGATGCATTTTTATTGTGCTCGCAGCATTTTCATAATATCTTACCCGATTACTCGCCATGCCCCTTGGCAGAAATGTCCTTGCGAATAACACCTTTTATTTATCAACGCTTGTAAGTCAGCTCTTCTACGATTAAGTGTTTTCTTTCTCCAGGATAACCTGGGGGACAATAATTTATGGATTGACTTTTGATCATTGATAGTATTGACAAATTCATCACTTGCGGCTATCACAAGAAAATCATTCTACTTGATTCAAATATTTGTTGAGGAGTTCTCGACAATAATCGTACGGTTTCCACTTATATATCGTCCGTCGTGTACGCAACTTGCACACAATTTCTCTAATTCACTTTCTCAATCATATGACGAAATCTTAAGAAAGTAATCTCTAGCTGATGGACAATATGACTTTTTTTCTGAAACTTATTTTACGGTTATCGGTACACCTTGTCTTTAATAAAATGCCATTTTACCTGAACTTATGACGTCTTCACGTTCCATCCACGAAGATACATCCGCAGGAACATCGTGACGAACTGTTTCTGGACGTCTGTAATTTACAATTGGCACAAAGCATTTCTATAAGTCATGTCTGCTAATGAAGGTCGTCCTTAACGGATTCTCCTCCAGTTCCTTTCCCGGGAACGCAGATGTTCCCCAAGGCTCTATCCTAGGCTCTGCTCTGTTCCTTCTCTTGAATAACGATCTCCCCGATGTCATCAGTTCCTAAGTAGGCATCTGTGCTGACGACATTACTATTTACTACTGCCTCATAAGCAAGTCTGGTATCGCTGACAAAAACTAACCTCGTCGTTAGTCTCGAAAAGGACCTCCAATCGGTAGTACACTGGTTAATTTTAATGCCTCTAAAACAAAACTGCTCTCTATTACTAACCACAGGGAACCATCCCTGAGATCCATTAGAATGTTTTATGCTCAACTCTTCGAGAGCATCTCTTTGTGACTGCTTGGTCTCACACTGTCCGCTGAGCTGAGATGGAACAAATACGTTGAATCAATAGCTTCATCCACCGCAAGGAAAGTTGGTTCCCTGTTTTCGCTAAAAAAGTTTTTTCTCGCCCGAGTCCATCCTTCAAATCTATAAATCAACCATTCACCCTTGCATAGAATACTGCTGCCATATATGGTCTAGTGCCCCCGCTGTTCGCCTTAAGGTCCTCGACAAGATCCAGAGACGCATATGCAATCTGATTGGTCCTGACCTGGCATCTGGTCTACAGTCACTTTCTCACAGACGTGTCGTCGCCTTCCCCTGTCTTTTCAACAAATATTTTCACGGTAACTGCCCCGACGAGTTACTTTCGCTAGTTCCCAGACTGCATGAATTTAAGCGTGCTACTAGGCTGCCATCTCAGTCCCACCCTTTCACTGTCCAAACAGTTAAATGTGGCCATCTCTTCTACTCCAATAGCTTCATGTCTCGCACCTCCGTCAGTGGAATTCCTTTCTTATTATTTGTTTCCTTGATGGCTATAATCTCCAAATATCCAAATATAATGTCAATCGACATCTCCAGATGTCCTGATCTATTCCTTGTCCTCTTCATCATTTCCCCCATCACGGCTCTTTCTTCTCTCTCCCACTGTGTAACCCTTTGCGTACTAGAGTCACCCCTACTTGTTTGGGGTGAAATACTTAAAAAAACAAAAATACTATCGTTGTTTTTTTTTGTTTGTTTTTTTAATATGCCGTGTCCCTTCATGACGTAGACGATGATACTTGTCCATAGCTTCCTGTCATTTTTAGAAAAAAACATTTTTCTTTTACTATAGCTGCAACATTTTGTTCTTCATCCATGTACACAAACTCGTTATTTCCACTACTTCCGTTTTGTGAGTGTTCGGGGTCACCAATTATGTGGTTTAGGTTTAAGTGTTTATAGTTCGGTTGTTAGTTGTTTCTTTCTTTTAAACCCCAGTATGTGTTATTTTCTTTGGCCGGTTGCTTTAGCCGAAATGGAATGAAAGAAAAGACGGGTGAGGATCTTAAGACTTAACTTCATTAGTATGGAAGCTCGCAACTAAGTTTTAAAATACCGGGGATCTTCCAGAGCAATACAAAGGCTATCTTCACTAGTCGAACCCTCTGCCTCTTTCCTCTTCTCCTTTCTTTTTGGCGCCAGGAAAACTCTTCTTTTTTCCGAGCATGTTCAGTTTGTTCTTCCTGTCAGAGGCATCATGGGAGCTTTGTATTTATTTTACATTGTTTTTTTTTTATCTGGTTTTATTTTATGCATTATTCAATCCCAACGGTGTCACACTTTTCAAGCCTTTTATCTCATTATGTATCCCAGTAATTTCAACTGTCTCTTTCTAATTTTATGCATCAGTTTCCATCTTGTTTCTGTTTCCTTTAAAACTTCCTCGTTGCTCACATGATCTGTTCATAGTATTTCGTACATAATTCTGTAGAACAACGTCTCATTTATCTCAATTCTACTCTTAATTTGCGAGAAGATTGTCCAGCATTCACTGCCATATGTTTCCTAACGATATTTTTCTATTTCTTTGTTTAGATTTTTGGAAGATACCTTTTGCTATTACAATGTCCGTTCAGATTTCGTAGTAACATTTTTCACCGTCTGTTAAAACACTTCCCACATTTTCCGTCATCTATCAAACCTCTTCCCAGCTATTTACGCTTCGGTACTTTTTATATTTTGACATCTGTTCATAGCTCGCATCTGGGGCTGTTTTTCTTGTTGAAAACCATTACATTTTATCCTTTTACAATTGATAGTTTCTCCTTTTTCTTCTCGCTTTTCTTTCCTAAATTTCTTAGTTGTTTGTTTTCCTGCAGCTTTCTTCTGCATCTACACCAACATGGTAACATGATATTAACTGTATATGTTATGTTGTTTAGATTGTGTACACCGGTAATAAATCTTGGAAGAAATTCTGGTTTTCACTGTAAAAGATGAATAAATCCGGACATACATCTCTTTTTACTTTTTGTACAATTTTTGTTAAACTTGATTAACTTCCAGTCTTTATACATGTATTTTCCTTCCAGTATAAGTTCAGAGATTGGCTTGGTTTGGTTTTTTTTACAGCATATCAACCTCAATGGGTTAGTAGTGCCGACAAGATATTTTATTGCTGATAATATTTTTTTCAAAAGGTATTGCTAGTAATATTTGTTTTCTAAAAATGTGTTGCTGATAATATTTCTTTTTTAAAAATGTATTTCTGGTAATAATATATTTTTTGTAAGCCAGGAAGGGTTACTGAATGAAGAATAACGAAAAAATGGAGGTTGGAATTGCAACGGTAATCTTTATAACATCAACAAAATACAATACTCGCCAGCGGCCTGAAGTAGGTAAACCACTGCTAGTGCTGGACTACTTATACAGCGTATTACCCCCACTTACAATAGTATCCAAGTTATTTATGAGGATTGGGATATACCCATTAGTGTTCATAGATATGGTATATAACAATATTGCTGGTAATAAAATTTTCTTCAAACATTTATTGCTGATAATAATTTTTTACAAAAATGCATAGCTGGTATTAAAACCTATATTTAAACTTTCATAGTGTTTTGATCCCAGTTTGGGGGGTTAAGTATTTGTCCATAGTTGGGACCCTAACAGGTCCTATGAACAGCAAATAAGAGATGGTTCCCCGTTCCTCAAAAACTCTTGATCAGGGCCTTGCTGTCGGGTGTAGTTTATCGTCTTACGCAGGACCCCCCATCTAACAAGTGCTACCCCCGGGTTAGTGTGGGCCTGGGAACACCAGCAATTAAGTAATAGTTTCAAACTCTCCAAAACCTCCTGATCAGAGGTCTTGCTGTTGGATGTAGTTTATCGTTTTACCCAGGACGAAGATAAGCGATATTTAAATTTGACCTAATACTGATGGTTAAAGAACACTTAATAATTGTTTAATTCTCAATACGAGGTGAAGAGACACTAGGCCCATTTCAAAAGGATCTCGTATACTACACCGTACAAGTTAAGACGTTTCCATCTGCACTGTTAGTGACGCTACCCGCTCAGAGACCATAATTCTGAATTACGACTTACCGTATTCATGTAACGGGTGATCTCGCGTATCGTGGGACCCCCAAATTTTCACTAATAAAAAATGATTTTTATCATGTATCTCGTGTATCATGCGTGTTCCATTTTTGAGAGACCAAATTACTATAGACTAACGTCATTTCATCTATCTCTTTATCCCATCTTCTACATAAATAAGTTAAAAAAAATTAAAACTGAATCATAAACAAATATCGTTAGTAACGCTATACTCGTTGCTTAAACCCGTACAGCCATAAAAAAAAACGAACGAGAAAACATCTTATAAGCATAATCAACGGAAAACATGAAACGTTTATAAATTTAACATGTTTCTCTTTTGTTAAAGCGTCATCCGAGAATGAGATATGTAAAAAAAAATATGGTATTTTTAGTTTTGTATTGTTTGATTTTCATTGGTGAAGCAGACTACACATGCATTTGAATATTCAAGCAGCGTTCATGTGTATAACTTATGACTGAAAATATATCATAATTCTAGTTTGTCTTTACCGGATTCGGTATGTATATATATGTATATGTGTGTGCTGTTGGGTGTGTCTAATAAGCATTTTTATTATATTATCTATATATGTTGATTTGGGACGTTCTGACGTCAGCAACTGTCGTGGTAAAATATACGTTAATTCTTTAAGAAAGGATTTAAAATGTTGATGATGTAATGTAGTAATTTTAACCTTTGTCTATAGTCGGTTTGATTTTTTATCAGGACCCCATTTAAAGTATTTTCTATATAACGAATTAATTTCTCTTTTAATTAGGATGACATTTTTAGTATCAACTTTATAACCAGAGTGTATTAGAAATGAGTGTAAATGTTTAATCCAACTTACGTCTCCCTTGTGTTCACAGATACAGGCTCTTAGAATTCGAGACATCTCTCCATTGTAAGTGTATTTACATTGTAAGCACATTATAGGCTAAATCCCGACAACACAAATGGTATCGGATGTATTATTCTTCTTAATTATATACCCTATTGTCTCAGAGGTGATGACAAAGACTCTAGTATTGAAGATTATTATTGGAGCTTATTTAAGATTTTTTTTGGGTAGTATTTTAAAGAGGTGTGTTATGAACATCACAAAATTCATAATCTAACTTCTAACACTTTTTCGCAGTAGAGGGAAATTAAGAAACATATCCAGGGTCAGGCGTCTATATTATATGAAAACAGATTTTGATTAGATATAATAACATTTCCTCACAGTACTACGTACGATCATTTTATCGTCAATCTGGTTATTTGTATGTATTTCTGAGATGAGATATTATGTACACTATTTACATTATTCGAACTATTGTACTTATCTTTGTCGCCATATTTATTACAACGTTTCGGCCGTTGTACGCTCCGGCCTTCTTCAGGTGGTTGGAACGCCAAACTTAACCCTTTATTTCGCTCACTGGCGTAGACTGTTCTAGTTTCACGAGCCATGTTTAATGGATGTCAGTTATCAGTTATCTCCTGTTAATTCCCTTCTCCAAGTTCTCCACTGCTTAACCGGGTATTGAACTCATACTTTTTGGACTCATGGAACAGTGGATAAATGCGTTAGTTAAATCCAGTGACAAAACCCAAAGAGTGTGAGTTCAAAGTATATATATGTATGTGCGTGTGTGTGAGTGTGTGTGTGTGTGCGCGCGCGCTTTTGGGTGTGTCTAATAGGCATTTTTATTATATTATCTATATATGTTGATTTGAGACGTTCTGACGTCAGCAACTGTCGTGGTAAAATATACGTTAATTCTTTAAGAAAGGATTTAAAACGTTGATGATGTAATGTAGTAATTTTAACCTTTGTCTATAGTCGGTTTGATTTTTTATCAGGACCCCATTTAAAGTATTTTCTATATAACGAATTAGTTTCTCTTTTAATTAGGATGACATTTTTAATATCAACTTTATAACCAGAGTGTATTAGAAATGAGTGTAAATGTTTAATCCAACTTACATCTCCCTTGTGTTCACAGATACAGGCTCTTAGAATTCGAGACGTATCTCAATTATAAGTGTATTTACATTGTAAGAACATTATAGGCTAAATCCCGGCATAACAAAAGGTATCGGATGTATTTTTCTTAATTATATATCTTATTGTCTCAGAGGTGATGACAAAGAATCTAGTATTGGAGATTATTATTGGAGCTTATTTAAGATTTTTTGGGGTAGTATTTTAAAGAGGTGTGTTATGAACATCACAAAATTCATAATCTAACTTCTAACACTTTTTCGCAGTAGAGGGAAATTAAGAAACATATCCAGGGTCAGGCGTCTATATTATATGAAAACAGATTTTGATTATTATCATTTATATATAATAAAATTTCTTTATATTACTACGTACGATCATTTTATCGTCAATCTGGTTATTTGTTAGACAAAGCTGTGGCAAGAATAAAAAAAAAAATTTCAAACTGACTTATGTTCTTTTTTTACATTGGAAATTTTTATTCTCTTGTAACCAGATAATAAAAAAATGCGTAAAGAGTTATTCAGTCTTTTAGCTTTAGGCTAATTGCTTTGAATGGTAATAGTCGAGTTACTATTAATACAGATAGATTCATAAACTATTTGCAATTTTAAGATCTAGATTATCTATTTTTTCTCATAAGAAGAAAAAGCACAAGATTAACAAAAATAGTATACAATCTTTCTTCAAGAACTCGCCGATCTGAATATCGATTTGCATATTCCACTAATTCTTAATTAAACCAGTTATTTCCGTTTCTTCGGAGTAAAAGAGATTTGTGAACCTTTAGCTACAAATTATATTATTTTTACTTTCACGTGTATAGACTCAGAAATATTACGAGGAAAAAGTTGTGTAGTTAGGTTAATAAAAAATAAATATGATGGTTTATAATTCTTTTAGATTAATACTTACATACTTTAGAAAGAAAAGGGTCAGCATGAATAAAATCATACAAATTCATCTCAGTTCATTGCGAGAGAAAGTCTACTATTAAAGAAGGAAAGAACTAGAGAAATGTCCAAGAACAACAAAAGAAAACCAAAAACCAAAAAGAAAACACTAAAACAATCCTGAGAGAAAAACGTGAGGGAAGAAGGAAAAAATTATGTCAGAGAAGACAACGATGTATACAACGCTTTTTGCTTTAAAAAAAAATCATTAGACTGTATCTCTCGCATTCAACATACCAATTGTAGCAGCAAAACTGTTCTAATCGTGTAACAGCAAAATAGTCCATTTGTTAGATTAAGCTTTGAACCGGTGTAACTTAGAAATGATTAAAGATATCTTACTGGAATTCTCTGCGTATCTCATAACAATATTGGCCTCAGCTTTGCGCAATATGTATAATTACTCTCTAATTTTAACAGAAGAATCGTGATGAAATCGATAACAAACGAAAATGACGTCCATCATTAATTAATCAATGCTAAGAATCGGAAGCGCATGAAGGATTGAAATAAAGTATATATATATATATATATATATATATATATATATATATGGTGCTGGTGTTAATAAAACATTCTTCGCCATCTGACCCTCTAACCTTCTGTCATCGAATAATAAGGTGCCTCGCTCGTTTCACGTGCGGTTCCATTTTCAAGTCTTTTTTCACTGCTCATTTGACTGTCATGGCTGGAATTCCTGTCTTACGAACCGAAAGCTTTATGGATTGAGTTGGATCTTTTCTAATTGATCTCTTTAGCTTTAAGTGGAAATGATGATCCCTCTTCTTGTTGGGATCTCCTGATCAAGTTTTCTTCTCTATTGTTCCTTGATTGTTCTTTAATGGACTTTGAAGATGGGAGCCGGTCTATGAATGTTGGTATAATTCCTGAAGGACTGAATGATCTTTCTCCCCGCTCCATTGGTCAATTGTGAAAGCATAGTTTGAGCTGAAGCAAAACGATTTTAACCTGTTCTCTTTCTATCTGAATAACTGAAGTTTTTTTTCCAATGATTCTGACGATAAATGTCAAATTGGCTAAACGTCTTATCCGAAAAAGCGGAAAAAAAGAAACCAAATTAGTTTAGTGCTTTTTTTTAATATTAAACATTTTGTGGATGCACAATTATACTGTCACATGATTTAGACAATTTTACTGTTACACCTATATATATATATATATATATATATATATATATATATATATATATATATATATATATATATATATGTCTATATTTGTGAGATGAAGCATTATGTACACTATTTACATTATTCGGACTATTGTCCTCATCTTTGTCGCCATGATTATACACGGCTGTCCTCAAGTACAAATGGCACAGTGGATAAAGGCGTTAGTTAGATCCAATGACAGGACCCAAAGAGTGTGAGTTCAATACCTGGTTAAGGGGGTGGAGAAATTTGAGAGGGGAGTAAACAGGAGATAAATGACATCCATTAGACATGACACATGGAACTATAACAGTCTACCCCCGTGAAGGAAATAAAGAGTTCAGTTCGACATTCTAACCGCCTGAAGAAGGCTGGAGCGTACAACGGGCGAAACGTTGTGATAAACTTGGCGAAAAAGATGAGTACAATAGTCCTAATAATGTAAATAGTATATATATATATATATATATATATATATATATATATATATACAGAGGGTGTTTCAAAACATTTTTATAAACAATGACAAATGTCCATATTAACATATATCCGCAAATACTTTTTTTTTTGAGTTATTACATTTAAAGAAAAATGATAGTAGATGGCATTGTGTTGTCATGGAGACACTGTTCCATTTACTATTCGTATACATTTGACTTCAACGTTTAGCGTGTATTGCAGTGTGTTAACGGAGAAGTGTCCCGTTTAACAATGGCAGTATATTCATATCGTGAGCAGGCAGATATTATTTGTTTTATATACGACCGCGCAAATGGTAATGGACGCGAGGGTGAACGGTTGTTTCAGATTGCTTTTCCAGACCGAAGACAGCAGAGACATCGAACAATTACCACTGTTTATCGCCGCAGGTGAGACAGGCTTCGTCGTACCACAAACTATAGATCGAAAAAGACTGGGACCCGCTCGTACGCCTCACCACGAAGAACACATTTTACAGGCTGTTGGAAATGATCCAGATATCAGCACGCGTCAAGTGGTCCTATCATGTCGTACATCAAATACTACCGTATGGAGGGTACTTCGCGAGCAGCTCCTGTATCTGTACCATTTGTAACGTGTGCTGAGGCTTTTGCCCTCTGATCACCCAGCACGGAAAAAAAATTGCCTGTGATTTATTGCACAAAGTACCGATCCGTTGTTTGTCTCTTCAATCTTGTTTACGGATGAGGCAATATTTGGAAGAGATTTACACAACCAACATTTGTGGACTGATCGGAAACGCCATGGTACAATACAGACGAGACAACAACATCAGTTTACAATTAATGTGTGGACAAGAATTGTAAGTGACTGTCTGGTAGGTCCATAGGTTCTGCCAGCACGTCTTACAGGAGATGTTTACAGGAATTTGATTTCGAGCACACTTCTAGCCCTGCTAGAGGATGTAAACCTGCTAATACGAAAACGCATCTGGTTCATGAATGATGGGGCTGCAGCACATTTTTGTCATATTGTTCGCGATTCACTGGCAGACATCTACCATGAAAGATGGATAAGTAGGGGAGGACCGGTTGCATGGCCTACACGTTTTCCCAACCACAATCATTTGGATTTTTATGTGGGGCCACCGAAAAAAAATGGTACATGCAGCAGACATTAATAATACAAAGAAGCTTCATCAACTTGGCATGAGTGCCTGCGAAATCATCTGACACCGCGTAGAAGAATTTGAAAGGGTTCCCCAGTGAATGATCCGATGCGTGCATGTGTATGTAGAAATAAGAAAATTCCAAAAATATTTAGAAAGAGATTTTTTATTTTTATAAATACTATTGATGAAGGATAAAATATGTTGGTACCACCTAGTCTTAAAAGAATTCTTTGTACTACCAATATAAAATTTTTCAACACTTGGATTCTTTATTGTAGAAATAGAAAAAAATATATTGTTAGTAATAATTAGTAGATGAACTGTGGTGCGCCTTATATGACTTACTTTTCTATTTGTAAGATTCATTGAGATTTAATAATGCTATGAAGGTATTTAGTTAATATTATTAACATCCTACATTGATTAGTTAGTATTTTTAACATCTTTATGGATGCTGATTGCTTAACGGTTGCATATTAATTTGCCAAAGTATTTTTGTATTTATGAATTGATTTACTTTTTTAAAAGGTTAAATTTTTACCAGTTTCTTAAAGAGACCTTTTAATTATCAACTACAACATTTTATGTAGGAATCTGAGCGAGCATATAACTAATTAACATGTTAAATTACCTCCCTACAGCTTTCCCTTTAACTTTTCGTGAAAGTTGAACTTCATAGTTTTATTTATTTTACAAAATAATGTAACCATTTGTATCTGTCCCAAATGAAATTGTCTAGGATTTATATGCAGTCAACTTCATATCACGACCTGTATAAATGTTTTTCGGTTACTTTGATTTTATCGTTGGTCACATTTAATTGGTTAATCACGGTAAAAAACACAAGCCTCATTTCAATTGTTTTTTCTTTTAAAAAGAAGTATTCTGCTTTTGAAATTAAATTAATCGTTCACTGTCCAGTAATTTACCATCACCCGAGGAGACACATTAGCAGTGTTGAAACGCGATTGCATTTGTGTAGCGATATTTATTTTTGTTTTAATCTCCTATAATAGATAATATTTAGCTCTACTCCGTATTGAGCCCTCTTTTAAATTAAATGTTACGTACACTGGAATTATACTATTTTTGTCCTAATCTTACCGATATATATATATATATATATATATATATATATATATATATATATATATATATATATGATGGACTCTCCTGTCGTTTTCGAAGTATGAGTGTCTTTCAGTTCAGTTTGTATGTTTATGTTTACTATGGGACAACAATTCTGCACGGGACTTTGCAAACAATTCCATTGGAAGGGTATATTGAAGGGTTGATCATCATATGGGTTGATGTATTAGTCCGAGATTTAGTGGTAATTCTTAATTCTCTCGGATGGTTAAGAGGATTCTTTTCAAAATTATTAATTCCTCCGTAGCAGGTATTTTTCCGATTTTCTCCTTTTTCAACAGAAAAGTTAGAATTCCTCTATAGGGATATTTGCAGCAATTAAATTGTATTTAAGTTTATCCTTGAAGCGTAACCAAGAACGGCCTATGTTACGCCTACCATTAAAAAGTTTACTATACATGAGGATTTTCGGCATCCAATCATCAGTCATTCTGATGACATGACCAGACCATCTGAATTGTGATTGCATCAGAAAGGATTCAATACTACTGATGCCACATTTGATGAAAAGATCAGAGTTAGAAAATTTTTTCTGCCATGTATAACCGCATATTGAATGAAGACAGCGTTTATGAACAGCATCAAGTTGATTGATGTACGCCCTGAATGGTGTCCATGATTCTGACCTATAAAGAAGTGTGGTGAGAATGAATGCTTAATAAACAGCAAATTTCGTTTTTAGTTAAATCCCTTGAACATCCCATAGGCGATGCTTAAGCTTCCACAAAGGTATTGATCGCCTTTGATATTCAGTTAACTATTTCGTCATCCAAAAAGGCACTTGAATTGTCTTTACTTCCTAAGTACGAGAATGATTTCACATATTTCAGGTTGTAGCTGCTAACACTAATGGCAATATTAAAAAATGCACCATTTGTGTAGCTACTTCACCCCACAATGACTAATTTGCAGGATTTGTCAACACCAAGGGGTTAAGAAAAAATAATCTATATTTTATTTCCTAACACCTTGGTGTTGACTATTCCTGCAAGTTAGTTCTTGTGCGGTGAAATAGCTACCCAAATGGTGCACTTTGAATTTCTTATACAAGCACTTTATATATATTACAAGATTTGAGGGTCGTTTGGGGACCTTGTGGCACGTAGTGCACCAGGTCTCTGTATTCGGCCCTTCAAAAAGTGTGGAAGGTCTTGCACGAAACCTTCACCACTATAATCAAATCTCATGTGCTGTTGCCGGGCTGTCGGTTTCCTAGAAACTGATCTGCTTGACCCTCATACGTCGAATTCGACGGGAGAGTCGAGTATATATATATTACTGTAATTTATATATATATATATATATATATATATATATATATATATATATATATATATATATATATAGTGGAGGAGGAAACGAAACAAATACAAAATATACACAGTGGGGAAAACAAATATTCGTACACATACAAATTTTTAATTTATTTTATTTTCAGCTAATGAATAAACATACTTTTCATATAATTAACTGTACACATGCATAATAACTAAATATGTATAGAAAACAGCAAAAAATTGATTTAATAGAAATAAGTCCCATTTATCTATTTTAATGAGTGAAAAAGTATTCGTACAATGCAAAAAAGAATATATAATCTTCATTTAATACTTTGTAGAATAGCCATTATTCAATTCTACAGCCCTCAACCTTTTCTTGTAGTTCTTAATTAATGATTGTGAAAATTTTAGTTGGTATTTTGTTCCATTCTTCTTCGCATATGATCTTCGAGATGTTTGCTGGAGATCTCAATTGGATTTGAATTTCCAAATAACCCCTCAACTTCTCGATTGGGACTGACTTGGCAATTTCATGATTGAGGACTGACTTGGCCATTTCATGATATTTACATTATTTTCAGCAATCCATTTCTTCGTAGATTTTGCATCATTATCTTGGAAGATCCAATCAGGAGGAAGTTTAAGGTTTTCAACCAAAATCATTAATTTGCTTCCAAAATCATTAATTTGCTTCCAAAATGTTTTGATATGTTGCGACATTCATTCTACCATTTGTTACTGACATGTTGCAAATACCTTCTGCAGAAAACATTCCCAATCCATGATGCTGCCACCACCAAATTTCACTGTTGAAACAGTGTTCTTTTGTCTGTAGGCATCGCCATATTTCATCCATACATGATTTTTAGAATTACGTCCAAACAACTCAATTTTGAGTTCGTCTGTCCATAATATTCTTTTTCAATACGGGTTTTCCATATGCTGGTGTTCACGAACGAATTTCAAAATGAAATATCTGTGTTTCTTTCAATAGCAGTGGATTTTTCCGAGGGTGTGTGTGACTTTAGATTTTTCCTATGAATTTCATTGCTTATTGCCTGTTTAGTGACACAGATTTCTGATGAAAGCAATCATCCTGCAAGACTTGAAGAGTCACCATTGGAATTTGTTTCATTTGACGCATTAATTTCCTCGAAAATCCTGAAGAAATCTTCCATGAAGTACTTGTTTTTTGCAACACACAGTCCTCTGCTTCAAACTTTCTTTATCTTAATAATTCAAAAACGAAGCATTTGCGGACATATATTTATATGGACTCTTGTCTTTGTTTAGCTGTGAGGAATTCGCCCCCAAAGTTTGTAAAGTATGTTTGATACACCCTGTATAAGCAAAATGAAAAAAAAGAAATTCCATCAGAAAACCTATTTACTTATTATATGAAAATGCAAAAGAATCCAGACGTCTTTGAGTAAAAACACTTTATATGTGCATTGATTGCTTTGGTTATCGATATATTCTTTTCGTTTCATCTCGTTTAGTCTTTACTTGCCTCCATGTTATTCACCATTTTTGTATTGATTTTGTCTTGTTAAATTTCTATTAGTTGTTTTCCGCCTATCGTTATCAATTCGTATTAACTTGTTTTACAATGATTGTAACTCGTATCGGTTCATATTAATTTGTATTATACTGATCAAACTGTGTTTTCCTTTCAAGAGAATGATTGATCCTTTTCAGTGACTATTGTAGATAATTCAATTTTCTCAGGTCCTGTCGCCATATAATCGTTATTTTCTAGAACTGATCAATTTATCTTACGCGTTTATCCCAAAGCGCGGTTATATATATATATATATATATATATATATATATATATATATATATATATATATATATAATATCCATCTTAAAAAAAAAACTATCTCTCTCACACACACGTAAATGCAACAACGAAATATAAATACCATTTTATCCAATACAGGAACATCCTTAAACTACTTCGTCACTAAAATAAGCAAATGCCAACCTAAACTGACGTGTGAAGACGCGATGCATTAAAACCCCACATGATGTGTAAAGACATGATATTTGACAAAAGATAAAACCGACATGGCACAAATAAAATCTCTTTGATAATGACGTTTGAAATCTGAAACATCGGAAATTAAACTGAATTATTCACTGGAAACTTAAGAAAAGGTCAGAAATATACAAAATAAAATTACTCAAAAGTAATTAAAAAAGATCTTTCTATCTTCGCCCAAAATTAAAAATTAAAATTTGCTGCCCTAATACAACCAACGTCTATACTAATATAAATGTTTCTACGTAGACAAAACTATATGGTATTGCCAATGTGAATTTTATCATGCAAAGAATTATATCGTGATTTTTTTCGTAGTTTTTAAAAGAAATTTAAGATAAACTGAAAATAAAACGGATTATTTCTTCTTGCACAACGACTGACCATATTTTGTTACGTTAATCTAAGCATCAATAAAGATTTTTTATTTTTTTAAATAGGTTTCATCCAATGCAAGGCAGTAAAGCCACTTACAAATGGTTACCGTGTGTGGAACAATTAGAAACAGAAACATTAATAATGAGCAAGAACAGAAAAGTGTAATCAGAACGACAGTAGATAGTGATTGGCATTGCATTTAAAATTTTGAAGATTAAAGTTGGCTGGAATGCGTGGAGCCGAAAGGGAGTTCCATAAGTGACAAGTGTGAGAAAATAAACTCTTAGCATAGGATTTCCGGTTACATTTAGCCAGCTTAACTTTAAATAGATGAGATATCGACGCCAATCTAATACTGCACTTAAAGTCAAAAAGCCCAGGTATAATACCGAAAAGCTCATCCGAAAAAGTATTTGTAAAAAAGACGCAGAGAAGCAACGTTATGGCAGTATGAAAAGTGACAAGCTTACCTGCCATGTATTTCGGGGTTTTTGTCCATACAACGCAGATCATCGTGAATATGTATACGCACACAATCTATGCACAAACATGGACGTCTGATGGAACAAGATAAGGACAGTAAAGAGAATGGGGCAAATCCTTTTTATATTTTGTAAAGACAACACGCTTTTAGGATTAACTAATGGTGTCTTTTTTCAACAAATCTTTGAAAACTGCATCCATTTAACGACAAACCTTCCTTGTATTAAATGTTTCGTTTTAGTTTAGTAATTGATTGTGCCAACATTCCTATACCCCGAAACAGAGAGCATAATGTTTCAGATGAAGTCATTGATTGGTGATGGATCCTTCCTCTTCATTAAATGCTATCTACTTTCGTTGATTATACAGAACCTAATTTGTATCATAGGGGATCATTCTATTGAGGAAAGGTGTCTTGGGTAAGGCGATAAAATACATCCGCGTCCTGGGTAAGAAGATAAACTACATCATTGTCCTGGGTAAGACGATAAACTACGTCCAACAGTAAGGCAACTGATCAGGAGGTTTTGAGGAGCGTGGAAGCACCTCTTAATTCCTGGTGTTCCCAGGTCCATTCTGACCAGGGAAGTAGCACCTGTTAGGGTCCCAAACATGGGCAAATAGTTAACACGCAAACTGAGGCCAAAACACTATGAAAGTGTAAAATACATTTTATTACCAGCAATACATTTTTGAAGACAAAAATATTACCAGCAATACATTTTTGTAAATAATTATTATCAGCAATACATTATTACCAGCAATACATTTTTGAAGACAAAAATATTACCAGTAATTCATTTTTGTAAAAAAATTATTACATGCAATACATTATTACCAGCAATACATTTTGGAAGAGAAAAAATATTACCAGCAATACATTTTTGGAAAAAATATTACCAACAATAAAAATCTTATCGGAATTAAATAACCCATTGAGGTTGATATGCCATGAAACAAACCAAACCAAAAAATCTACATAGGAAAGATTCGGTGGCAAGCTTACCTTTTAAAAACGAGCGAAAGATAACGCTTTCCTTTAGCTGAGAGTTAATCAGATGATGAAGGACGCATTGATCAAGATTTTGACACGTTTTCGAGTGCTTTATGATCGAAATCTGGTTTGCATTGAACTGATTTTTCTAATTCCAATATACTTTGCTTATGATTTACATCGACTACGGTTTGTAGAATCTTAATATTTACGGAAATTTAGTCGTCTACACCGAGAGAAAATCTTAGAGAGAGAATTTCCTGATGTATACTAAACAAATAATCAGTGGTATGTCCGGACATGTAAAACTTAATTTCCATAGACATAACGAATATTTCTTTCCACTTCTATTGATACAGAAACCTTTTTTCTAAATTCACACAGCATACACTAACTGAGAAGCGCCTGCTATAAAGTAATTTTAAAAGGGTACAAAAGGTAAACTATTTACCAACTCTGAAAGAGAATGAAACAGAATGTAAAAAAAAAAACCAAAAACAAAAAACTTTGCTTATTTTAGCGTAAGTACAGGAATCCTTCGATTAGTGCGGTTAATACGTCTATTAAAGGATAAGCACGAATCGAAAACGCATTAATCGAATATAATAATGATGTAATTTCTGCATCAAATTTTAGTCTCATTCACAATTAATTTCTAATTTGCGTTCTTTTTAATTAAAATATAGGTACATATAAGTAGATACAATAAAAATGGTATGATTAATGTTTATTAATCTGATTTTTTATGAAAAACTCATTTAGAGAGGTTTGAGGATGGTATTCTTGTGTTCTTCATATAATTAGCGGTACTGAGGAATTGCCGCTTCAAATTTTTCAAACATATCATAATCATTACATTAGTATTTTAACCTGATAATTGAATGCATACATCTTAAATGTAAAATATCTATGTCTAATTAAATCATTTTTTAAACAAAATATCTGAAATTTCCTTGTACGACTTTGAAATTAAACATGAAAAAAATCAAAATATTCAAAAAATTTTAATAGCGACAAATATTCAAATATGTATACTTATTATCGGTTTATATTATACCAATTCATCCGATTTTACTGTAATTACTTGACATACAAAATAGTTACCCACTTTCCATTTATAAATTTTAGAAAATTATTAATTAATCGGTAACTATAAAAAATTCAATTTTCAATTACTCTGATTAAACAGAATGTTTTACCGCACTAATCGAGTATTATGTATGCACTAATCGAATTTTGGTATATAAGGTTTTTAGCGCACTAATCGAATGCCCATTAATCGATGGATTCCTGTATCGAAAATATAAACTAAGAGTGATCACATCAAAACAGCGATACGAGTTTCTTTCTTACTTAATCTATATACACACTCAGAAACATACAGTCCTCGACATCGAATACTTAGCAATCTAGTATTCGTGCGAGGTTTCAGTAATCACACTTGACCAACAGGAAAACATTGTTCAGAATAGCCAACAGATAAAGCGTGTTCCAGAATTAACCAATTCAAATATATCGGGCCAATTAAAAATTAAAAAAATAAAAGAACAACGCATTATTTATGATTATGACTTAATTATGATATAAAAAAATATAGATTTATAAATCCTACATCGAAACTTTATTGATAATTTTCAACATGTATTCCGCCTGCAAATTTCAAATGAAACCTTAGCATTGCAAAACACATTTCGAGGCATTTCAGGCGTTATGTCCTGCGCTGCTGACTGAATGTGTTCAGCTTAACTATTAGTCCTTTCAGCGATAATCCAGGTAAAGTAATCTAGGATGGTTAACAACTTCACATATGAAATATAATAATTATTACTCGACAGATCTCTTAACTCAGCACCTGAAGATTACATGAACCTCAGAGTTGTACTAGCGGTGAGGAAAACGTATACTTATTATTATTATTAATATATATATACGAAAGATATTTCGGTAGCAAGTCTTAATTTATGCATGTTCAATTAAAAAAAAAACAATAAAATCCTTTGTTAATCATTTTAATTTAACTTCCTATGGTTTAAACAAATTTTCTTTCTTTGAATTTGAACATAAATTTCCAGTTTTTTTCTGCAGATTTCTTAAGACATTACATTTTTGTGGTTTAATAAGATTGTGTGCATGAATTGTCTTTTCTTTGCCATCTTCGTGGTTGACATGTCGAGATATTTTCCAAGTGTCACATCTTCACTTCTCAGTTTCTAGTAACTTGTCATTTTAAATATATAACATATTTAGTATTTTTGTTCCGAAACTGAGTGAAATTTTATTCATGTTACGTTTTTTTTATGGTTGAGGCTTCATGTATTTGTAGTCGTTTTTTAATAGTTTAAGTATTTTTTTAAAAACTTCTTTACATATATTATTTTATTGGTTGATGTTATATGACTTATTTGAATCATTATTTGAAAAATAGCAAAATAACAGTTACGAGTATATAATGATCAAATAACCGATTGTTGTGTTTTTTAATTATAGTTAAGAAATATATTCTCCAAATGGGCAAGTGAATTCATTGCTTTGTTGTTGTGGTTGTTGTTTTTTTTTTATTTATTTTGTTGAAGAAGATTCACCGTGTACAAGACCCGGATTCCACTCGATGTAGTGGGTTACGTCAAGGAGAAGTTTATACAGATAGGAGTGGAAGATAAATATTTGTTGTGTCCAAGTAAATGGTTAAGTAATAACAAAACCCAGGTTTGCAGTTATATCGCGTATTAAATACTATGTGCACCAGAAGAGTATTACACGACTATTGAGAGTGTATCGAATGAACTAGAGCTCAAACTATTCAGTGTTCCCCGAAGCCTTCTGTCCTACTAATCTTATAGTAGGCAGAAGAGTCTAACATAGATTCTGTAGAGGGAGGACACCACAACAATATTAAATCTAGACTTGAACAGGTTAAGATTGTAGTGATCGAGTGGAACTGACCCCTCACCGAGGGAATACGGAGGGAATATACCTGGTTTGCTTCTCATGCCCAAATATGACTACAGTACTCCATTTTCAGCTTGATCTGGCTCTTGTAAAGATAAAGGATAGCATGAAGATTCAGGTACTAAAGCGGTACAGTGACGAGATCGCTGGTAGCAAACATGTCAGATGTTACTAGTTTTTTGTAGTAATAGGTGTAGTCAACTTTTTTTCTTGATAGTTGAAATATATCTATATATTACTTTTCTGAAAATGTATAGTTTTTAGTTATTAGGTGACTCACTTCTGCAAAGGAGTTTTATCGTATTTGTGATGCTATTAATATATTTTTATTTCATCGAACATAAGTTTAATTTGTTGTACAAGTATGTTTTATAGGATAATAAAAGAATTATTATTTGTCTATATTTCTGAGATGAGATATTATGTACACTATTTACATTTTTCGGCCTATCATCCTCATCTTTGTTACCATATGTATCACAACGAAATAAAGAGTTCCGTTCGACTTTCCAACCACCTGAAGAAGGCCGGAGCGTACAACGGCCGAAACGTTGTGATAAATATGGCAAGAAATATGAGGATGGTAGTCCGAACAATGTAAATAGTATAATTATTATTTGTTTAATATTTTAAAAGTTCGTTATGATATTTAACGTGTTCAGTTTATTAAACTATTTATGAGGGTTATTTTACATCGTTATAGAATATTAGGCCTGTCGTGGAGGAATTATTTACAAAAACTTCAAGCCGCAGTGGAAATACCACAATGGGAAAATGAATGTCCCAGTCTAGGTAATCTCTGAGACTATACTCTGCGTATATACTAGCACTGATGTGAAGAGATGGGAATTGATAATTTAAGCATTACATACCACATCCCAACTGAATCTACCGATAGAAAACAAGTGTTCATGTGTTCCCTCCCTTCGACATTATACAAATAATGAGGGAGGCTATGTGGTTAACGTAGCATTTATAGTTGTGATGATAATAAGTTTGAACAAAAAAAAAAATCAACATCCTCTACCAAGCCTTCCAATAAGCAGAACTCAAGATAAACATTTTCAAAACAGAAACTATGTTCTGGAATTGGAATTAAATCAATGATGACACGTAACATGAATCCATGATGTACAATTAGTAGATACTAAACACTTCAAAATAGCTCAGTGAATGGATCAATTATAACACATTTAGTATCGGAGGTAAGGAAACTAGACAGCGAATAGTCTGTGGTACTAAGTTTTCCCCCTACACAACTGGGGGTAGCCAAAAACATTAACTTAAAATCTCGCATCATGTTCTTAAATAATCTCGTCAGACCGAGATTTTCCTATGAATGTCATGCATGGCGCTAAAATCGTTCAACCCTATCTAAACTGCCCCCTGTATACAACCGCTTTCTCAAATAGATGCTTAAAAGAAAGTTTGAACTAATGACATCTGAAGGTCTTAGCAAGGAGCAACCTGCTTTGAACCTTGTATCCTGGTGCTACAGAATCAGACTGTATCAAATTACAAGACCCCCCCTCTCTTGAGGACTTTCAACAACAGCAACAGCTAAAATGGATAAAACATGTAAAATGAGAGGAAAATAATGACATAAATTTTTTTCCACTACTTCAAGGAAAGGGTTAAGAAGGAACTATAAATAATTGAAAGACATATAACAGTTAGTGGAATTTTAAAAAAAAAAAAAAAATTTGCTGTTTTAATAGAAATATTTTGTAAAAATCAAACGAAAGTCACAATAAATACTCGGTGAATTAGTACCGAATGTTTCCTTATAAAGAAACAGCTTATATTAACATTACCATTTTCTATCGCACTTTACATACATGAAAATACCCGTTCATAATGGCTTAAGGAGGTCAGAAGTACTGAGAAGACAATGGGTATTTTATTTACAAATTCGCCCTGAACATGGAATTTGTGTATCTCCATGGTGCGATCGATAAATTGTCGTCTAAATTGCACAAGTGTGAAAATAACATTACTATCTCGTTTTGCTTTTACTAAAATGACACAAATATACCTTGAAATATTAAAGATTTATTCAATAAAATCGCCATTTCCTTCAACCACGACCTTCAGGTGACTTCGGAATCACCTGCAATTATTCTGGACGGTTTTCTTTTGTAAGTTGGTGAATGCTGCCAGATTCCTTGACTTCAGTTCCTCCTTAGAGTTACAAAGAGTTCTGTTGGTTTCTCGCTCCCATAGATAACAATCAAGTCGGTTGCAGCATGCAGAATTAGATGGCCAGATGTGAAGGTGATATAGTCGTAGAAATTGTCTGACAGACATGAACGGGTTGACCTGCTTGCGTGGCATGGTGCGGACTCCTGTTGGCAGACATAGGGTCTTCCAGCAGCTACCCTCTTGATTCAGGGAAGCAGTACCTCCTAAATGCATTTGATGTAGGCCTCCCTGTTGAGTCTGAGTTTCCCACCAACAACTTTGGGAGTTCTTTCGTAATTAGAACTATCAGAGTGAATTTTCCCGAGCTGTCTTACCTTCGTAATCACCATTAGATTCATCTAAATCTTTCCGAATCCTCTGAAATGTCCTCAGATTGACACCCAAACACTCTGAAATGTACGTATTAGAGCTTCAGGCGCGAATGCCATGCAGTAGAATAGGAACTGCAAAGAAACTGCAGTTAAGAATGAGTAAGAGCTATCTGAAATTATGATGGCGCATAATAAAAAGAACGTATGGGAAATTTAATACTCACGTATTTTAATAAAATTAAGAGAACGAGTGGTAAACAGTGATTAACCTATAATGGAGAAACAAGTACTGCAAGCTAAAAGTCGCATAATAAAGAAACAAAAAAATGCTTAGAAGAATAAAAGGTGGGAAGCCATGGGTAGGAATGGTCACCTACGTCTTTTGCAATCCATACAGTATCACCTGTATGATTATTTTAAAGCATTAACAAAAGAATTGTCTTGTTTACGGAGTTGGTTTTGGTTCTACAGAAGGATGTTATGGAATTTCAATTTAAGAGTCCTCTAGATTGGCAACTAGGTCTCAACGTTGTACTGTATAACTAACTATATTAAAGGTCTCTTTCTAGTTTGACATTTTGTTTTCTCGCACTTTTCTCTCACCAGTGGAACTCTCTTCCGATTTCTTGCTTCCCTAACAACTACAATCTTCAAACGTTTAAATGCAACATCAATCGCCATATTCTGTCTTTTTAAAGCCTGTTTCTTTTTTTTTTTTTTGGTCATTTCCTCAGTCCTCTTCACGAAAGTCTTCTCATTCTCTTTCACTCCATGTATAAACTCTTGCGTTCTACTGGTATTGTGAGAACCATTATACAACTCAACTTGCGAATAACGACGAAGTTTTAGTTAAAATAGTAACGAAAAGACTCTTTGAATCCGAAACAGACATTAGAAATTTCTAGGTCGAAAAGGTAGGAAAGAGGGCTCAGAAAATTTAATACTAACATGGCTTGGTGAAGGCGAGCGGGACTGTGAAGCATGTAATAAACAAGCTAGTGTAAATATTTGGCAGCACAAAGATTAGAGAATATAGCTAAACCTCGAACACTACTAAGAGTTACAACGGTTTTAAGTTGTGTGGATCCATGATCACTCTCTCCATGAAGGGACTAAGCACACAGAAGAAAAATATGAAAGTTTACTCTATGGAAATAATTCTTCCGGCTTGTAAATTCCGAACACCTTATCTGACCATTGATTCTTAATCACTTAACATGGACAAGAATTCTCTCTGGAAACAATGTTTTTTTGCCAGATTATTGTTTTTAACTATAATCCATCATTTTATCGTAAAACTGATAGATATATAAAGCAAAAGCATCTCGTAACGTTATAGAATATTATAGGAAACAAAATTCATTGAAAAAGATGCAATTTCATTGTCTTATAGAAATGTCTCATTTTCAGTTTAATGACAAAATAGACTGAAATAGACAAATAGATTGAAAGAAAGAAAGAAAGAACGAAATTATAAACAGACGGACATAGATCTGAACCATCAACAAAAGGCAGGAAGTCGAGGTGAGCCATGACGTCACTTTTGAATAATCTTCGGAATCCATATAAAAATAATCTATAATTGTCTCCCTTTTTATTATTTGCTTCCGCTTTTTGTCTCTCCATCGTCGGGTAATGCAGGATCCTGACTACTGAGTACAATAACCGACATTAAATAATATAACAAGGGGAGACATGTGAAGTCAACCAAACCCCCCAAACAATTAGATTTGCTACAACTCAAAGGGACATAACTGAGGAAAGAAAAATAAATAAAATTCTACGAATTCTGAGTAGGCCGGATATAACGAGAACATCACAAAGAGTCAATAAAATCTTTGAACTAAAACTCCTTATGTTGGTTTTGTTTGCTGGGTTGAAAAAGATGCCCGATATAGTTTATGCAGCGAAGCATAGACATATACAGGATAAGATGAATAAATTGTCGTCTGAATAACGCAAATATGGAGATAATACTGCCATCTTATTTTAATAGATATATTTACCAAAATTACACAGAATTATCATGAAATACGAGAGAGAAGATTCCAGACGACTTCGGAATCTTCTGCAAATCTTCTGTACGGTCTCTTTGTTTAAGTTGGTGAATGCTGCCATAAATATTGCCTTCATTTCATCTTTGGTGTTAAAAGGAGGTTTATTGGTCTCTCACTTAACTATGCCCCACACAAACTAATCAAGAGTGTTGCAGTCTGGGAAGTCACTTGGCCAGATGTAATTGGTGATGTGGTCGTAGACATTGTCTGGCAGCTATGACTGTGTTTTTCTGCTTCTGTGACATGGTAGAGAGTCCTGTTGCTAGACATAGGGTCTTCCAGCGGCATCCCATTTTTCCCCAGATCAGTACTACTTCCTCAAGTTGATGTAGGCATCCTTGTTGAGTCTGAGACTCCCAAAAAACAAACTTGTGAGTTCTTTTCTTATAAGAACTATCATAGTGAGGTTTCTGAGCTGCCGTACGTTCGTAATCACCATTAAAGTGTCTTTCCGAATCCTCTGCACTGTCCTCAGATTGACGCCCGAGCACAATGAAATGTGCATATTGGAGCTTCCGACGCGAATGCCATGCAGTACAGCATGCTGTTTTCCAATTTTTAGCGGAGTGAATTGTGTCATTGTGCTCTTTTTCTTACACACGGTGCCCAAATTACCCGGCTATACTGTGCAGTCGACAAAATCAAAAACAAACAACGCGCATGCGCGAAATAAAATATATAAAATATATGGCAACAATTTTTACCTCGTACTCTGTATGTTATAATTAAGATATTACTAAAATATATATCTGTAAAAAAAGTCAATATGATTAAAGTTTTCTTTTCTCTTTTGCCATACATATTTATATGATAAAATGGATTTATAAATCCGACAGTTTTGCTTCACTTTAAACGTTATTATCAGTGGATACTCATATATGAGTAGGGCACCTCGAGGCGGTGTAATGGTTAGCAAGCTTGTCTTGCTAGAACAATTACAACTGAGCAGTGAGTTCGATTCTCACTGGGTGCTCCTACTTTCGGCCTTGTGCCACATCTAAGTTACGCTTAGAAAATCTTTAGGGCATCGACGTGGTGTAATGGTTAGCAAGCTTGTCTTGCTAGATCAGTTACTACTGAAAAGTGAGTTCGATCCTCGCTAGATGCCCCATACTTTCGGCCTTGTGCCACATCTGAGCTACGCTCGGAAAATCTCTACTCATATATGAGTAGATGCTCCTTTTATATATTAAATAGTATATTTATTTATATTCACCTGCCGACCTGAAATTTTGAGAAATCATACTAAAATTTGCATTTTTCGACAAGAGCTGAACTTGCATCTCACAGAGTAGAAAGAGTCATCGATTAGCCCGGTATACCAATACCGATTTGGCCATATAGAGACAGCCAGCCAGGCGATGTCAAATTTGATGCTTTCATGCGAAATTCCTCTTGTCAATGATCCCTCGAAGTTTTCCTATCTGCACGCAGTTTCGAACCCAAAGGTAAACAAAGAGAATTTATTACGATGGATTTATTAATCTGGTAGCTGTTTACTCTTGCATATGAAAAAATTCGAGAGTCCATTGACAAGAAAACTTTCACTTGAAAGCATAAAATTTGAGATATGCGTAACGGGCCAAACACTAGCTCTCTCTTCCCTGAGAGATGCAGGTTCGTTTCTTGTGAAAGAGTGCAAATTTCTCTTTAATATACTGTTTAATATATAAACGGGGCGTCTATTCAAATATGAATATCAAATAATAATATCGTTTAAAGGAATACACATATTTAAGTCTACATTGAGAACTAGAGAGACAGGAAAAGACAGCCAGCCACCTATCATACGAGCGTGTGTGAATAGATTCCCTGGGGCTGGAGCCTGAGCAAAAGCAGAAAAACTGCTACGGTCATAAGAAGTTTTCGAGATCCGTGATCGCCCAAAGTCCTGAAGGCCCTCATTGCCTAGAAGAAGAATTTCCCCCTCTTTAACTATAGTCATTCATGAAAGCCTGTTGCATATTTGATTTGATATGGATCAAAAGATTGCAAATAAATACTATTATCAATTTAATTTTACTAAAAACAAAATAAAAAATAGTATTTTTTTCTTGTCTGCTTCCTTCTGTTATAATGTTCAACTTGTTTTCCTTTGAAATTCGAGTTAATAGAAATTATATTTATTTAATGTTGTTTGATGTTCTATTGTTTTCATTGAAAGTAAATACAGTTTTAATAAAGCAATGCAGCTTCAGATTTTAGTGACATTTGGATGAAATAGTCAAATGCATTTGGGATTTCTTAAGCCTGACTGACATTTTCTTAAATAATAAACAGATAACCTTTTAATCCCCTGAGTGAACGCATTTCTTTTCAGTTTTTAGCGATTGTCAATCAGACTTAGTTTTCAGCTCGCCGTTCATTCCCGGATTGGTTTACATTGCAGTTTATCGATTAAAAGTTTTTTTTTTCTTGCTGACTTGCCAGGGAAGTTTGGCGAGCTTGGAATATTTTGCACATTTAGAGAAGAATCATTTTGTTTTTTTTTTTTTTAATTGAAGAATACGTATTATGACATAATTTTGCCTATCTACATACACGTACACACAAAACCGTAAGAGACTTCCAAATACTCGTGGCATTATCGCCAAAATAAAAACGTAAATACATGTCAGATCGGCTTCAGTCACTTTCCCACCATCATAAGGTTGCTTTTCTATGTCTTTACTATAAATACTTTTATGGTAATTATTTGGATGAGCTCTTCGCTAGTTTAGGATGTTTTTGTTTTGTCTTTAGTTTTCTCATTCTAGTTAACTTAGCTAGTGGATGTATGCTCATTGGTCGCTTTTATTTCCGTCCCCGTTTTTCTTTGGTTTAATTCCTCACCCCCTCCCTCGTTAGGTGGTCAGTGACGTCAGTTCTCTAGTGGAGGCGGGGTGCCTTTCGTTTTGGGTGTGATTTTCATATTTATTGTTGTGTCTAAATGAGTGTGTATTTGATTGAATACTAGAGATGAATGAATGTTTTATATTATTAAAGTTCCGCATTGATTTCGTCCAGTTAACTGATGTTTCGACCACATTTAGGGATTGTGGTTTTTTTTATTACTAACATTATTGTTGTAGAGGAGTAGTTTCACCGTGGAGGCTTGTATTTGTACTAAGTCGGTCCTAAAACAGGTTCGACGTACAAAACGTTAGGAACTTGATATAATAGGTAATAACGCAGTAATCTAGTTGTGGTGGCTGATACTTTAAATAGACCGACCTTTTCCTCATTCCCTTGTGCCACGTTTTCTGTATTTGAAGCGGAAATAAATATCGCTCTTCGCTATGGACTAGTTAGGAATTTTCATTGAGAAATTGTATTTTTGGTCGTTGGAATAAGAATTGTATATAAGAATGCGTTATTTTGATGTTAGACATATTATGGTATGTTTGAGTCAGTGATTGTGGCTAGATAAGTTTAAATTTAAGATAGAAGAAGACATGGCCTTTTCCTCCTGCCCCGTTGTGTCACAGTTTGTATTTTCACAAATAAATATTACTCTTCACTATGGCACCTAGAATTTTTTCAATTTAAACGCAGTACTAGTCTGGCGTCGATATTTTAAAAATTTACAATTGATCTGGCTTGATGTAGCCGTAAGTTCTATGATAGCAGTTCCTTTTCTTGCATTTGCCACTTGTGCAAATCCCTTCTGGTTCCATGCATTCCAGACAACATTAATCTTCAAAAATTTAAATACAATGTCAATCGCTCTCTACTGTCATCCTGATTTCTCTTTTCTCTTTCCACTCATTATTAATATTTCTGTGCCTAATTCCTCCACAC